>VWZW01000881.1:357025-391664 GCA_013397115.1 Edolisoma coerulescens | reverse complement strand
TTTGGGCCTGCTTTGGGGCTGTTTTGGGGCTGTTTTGGGCCTGTTTTGGGGCTGTGTTTGGGCTGCGTTGGGGCTGCGTTGGGGCTGGTTTTACAGCCCGCTGGAGGAACCCAAACGGGTTAAACCCAGCCCTGTGAGGGACCCAGGCCCTGCCAGGCCACACTGAGTCCCCTCCCACCACCTTGCTCAGAGTTCCGAGTGCTGAAAAGAAACTCCCAAAGTCTTCCGCTTGTTTGGCAACCGACAGAGAAATATTTCTGTTTGCACTTAGCAACACCCTCAATCAGAATTTTTCGTACAAAATCAGTTTACGGAGCCTTTCCTGTTACTCCACGCTCTTCCCAACAGTTTCCCTCTGGCTTCTTGCCTTTTAGAAATCTGCAGGGCTGAGAAATTTTTCAGGGGACTCCACTCAAGGGAAGATGTCCAGAGCTTCCCTTTTGCTCTTCCTGAGTGTCTTGCTTGGTTTTTTTAGAAAATAAATTTATAGGAAAGCCAGGATAGCACTGAAAATACCTCAAAATTAACATGGGAGCATGGAAATCGCAGTATATAAAATGACTGTTGTATATTGGGGTTTTTTTGCTTTATGACAGAAAACAGAGTTGTGCTGTCTGCACACAAAAATGGGAACTTTACTATTTTCTGTCTCAAATATGAGATATATGGTAAATATTTAATACTGTATATTACATACTAAAATTAGAACAAATATAAATTATTGACTCTAAATATTGAATATAAAACATTAAGTACTCCAGTCTAATATATTATATTGTACTGTTTTATATCATATCATATGATATATTATATTGGAAATACTTTAAATTATGAGCTCAATTAATACACTCATTAAAATGAATAATGTAGAAATGGGTAAAGTTTGTGCCTTCTCCAAGCAAAGTTGCCCTGTGAGCTGCCATCTGAATTCACAGTTTCTCATCTACTTTGGCTTAGAATTAGAGCAAGGAATTTAAGATCTGACCTTGCTGCAGTTCAATAGAAAAACATTAAATGTGGATCCCAATCCTGAATATCGTCTGTAACTCTCTGAAAACTTCTGGCCTTGTTAAAAACCAAAGCAGGGCAAAAGGGAAAACTGGTAAAACAGTTCCAAGGCAGCTGCCTGGAATTTTTCATGGTAATTAGCTTAGTTTATAGACTTCAAAACTAGAAACAAGACTCATTAAATACAACAGAATGACATTTTCTACATTCACAAAGCTACTCAGCATTTGTGAGCCCTCAGGAAGGCATTTAGCCCTCATCCTAATTAGATATAGTGGTTTAAAACTTTAAAAAAAAGGGTGAGGTGGATATCTATTGTTGTTTTATCAATGATAGCATCTTTAATTAGAGTAAAATGGTGCACACAGGCTTTGAAATACAGGATCCAGTGCTGGTCTCTGTAGTTGTGCCAACAACAAACTCAGTTCCATGTTCTGGTGCTGCACTTGACTGCCTGTCTCCTCAGATTAAGGATGCGGCCTGAGGCCACAGCCATGACAGAAAACTATAAATAACCCTGGCAATAAACTGACTCTGGAATTCTCGCAGGAACTGGGAGAAAACAATTCTAGATCTGTAAATGCATTAAACTGCAGGGGTGAGTCTTGTGCTGCTGCACCTTTTGTAGGAACTTCAGCAGACAACTGAAACCTGGAGCAAAAGTTCACAATCAAAACATGGAATTATAGAATCCCAGAACTACAGAGTCCTGGAGTCCCAGAATGGTTTGGGTTGGGAGGGACCTTAAAGCCCATCCCATCCCATCCCATCCCATCCCATCCCATCCCATCCCATCCCATCCCATCCCATCCCATCCCATCCCATCCCATCCCATCCCATCTCGGGGCAGGGACACCTTCCACTGTCCCAGGGTGCTCCAAGCCCCGTCCAACCTGGCCTTGGACACTTGCAGGGATCCAGGGGCAGCCACAGCTTCTCTGGGCACCCTCTGGGCCTCCCCACCCTCACAAAAGTACATTTTCTGGAATGTTCCTCTGTGCTTTCTCTGGGAAAATATCAAATATCTATGAGGAAATATTATTTTTTTTGTATCTAGGAGTGGAACTGGGGAGCAGGAGCCATCAGACCACAGGTTTCCCTTTTCCCCAAGACAGAATCTCAGCGGCTCTCGGGGAGGCACTGGGGATCCCTTGGCTCTGTGTGCAGCAGCAACAGTTCCCTGAACTGCAGAGTTCAGGGAGAAAAACTGCTGTGACCTGCTACTGCAGGGCAGGGAACACAAACTGGACGATATTTACACAATATTTGTCATTTAAAAATAAAAAATGACTGCAGTGGGAGCTCTGAGAGCTCCAACACTGTCGAAGATTAGAAGCTAAATACGTTTTGATTAGAAATGCTGGACTTTGATGAGCCTTGTGAGTCCCTTCCAATTTAGGATTTTCTATGATTCGATGGTTTAACTGTTTCATTTACCACAATCTTGCAGAAATGGCCAACACCAGAGGAGGGGTTTGGTACAGCTGAGCTGATCTTAGATCCTGTGCTCTGATGAAGATGTTGATTTATTGAGATATTGATATATTGATGAATTGTGTGGGCACACCTTGTCACAGGTGGGGGCAGCTCAGACCCAAGGCTGTGCTTGTACTGATGGTTCTTAGTTTGGCTAAACTGGAGCAAAAGGAGGGACAACCCACAGTAATTGTTTAGAAATAACAGTTTATAAGAGGGGAAACCGTAAACAGTTAAACAACTCAAGGTATTGAAGGGAAATCAAAGCTAAAATCACAGAACCACAGAATATCCTGAGCTGGAAGGGGCCCACAGGGATGATCCAGTCCAGCTCCTGGCCCTGCACAGGACACCCCCAAAATCCCACCCTGTGCCTGGGAGTGTTTTCCAACACGATGATCTTTCAAAGGATGAGATGGACACAGGTGGTTCATCAAAACCTCAGCACCATGACACGAAAATTAATTCAATGTTGGTATTGGAGTTGAAAGGAAGACCTGGCAGGTCTGATTTCTCTCTGCTAATGCCCATCCAATTTCTCTCTCTCCTCAGTTTCAGTTGTATTAGGATGACATTTCAAATCTCAGTGCTCTGCATGAATTCCAGAAGCAGCTTGTGCCAGTGGGGAGGGAGAATTCAGCATCTGAATGAATTTCAGCCTCGTGTTTTGTCCCGAACGCTTGCTGTTCCCTTTTCAGATCTGGAAAGTTGCAGAGTGACATATCTCTGGATTTTTTATGTTGTGATTCTTTTCTCCTAGGATCTATGCCCTACTGGTTCTGGGAAACTTGTGACCTCTGCATTTTTAATTAGAACTCGTAACTTTTTCCATAGCAACATATTTTGATGCTGCAAATACAGAATCTGTCAAATCAAACAACTCCTGGTCAGATGAAATCCAAATATATGGAAACGCTGAGCAGGAATAGGATGTAGGATATGGCACAGTTAAGAAAAAAATTAAAAGGGACAAAAGGAGGGATGGAAAGCTTTGGTTAATTTAGAATTGATTTTAGTAATTAATGAATCAATACAAATTGTGCAATTGTTGTGTCAGTACCCACCTGGTACAAAGAAATGAACTGCTCTCAGGAAATATTTTAGATGTGGAAAAGTCTTACTCCCAGGGATGAGCCGTAGAAGCAGGTGGTGAAAGCAAAAGAAATCCTCTGAAACAAAAGCCGAGCTCAGACATTAACAGAATAATGGAATTCAATAGGATGGGTAAAGGCAAATTATTTAGTAAAATACAGCAGTTCTGGATGGACTTTTTCAAAACCATTGATTTACGATACATCCCTTGCATGTGCAAAAATAGTATTTCCTTCAACAACAAAGTTTTGGAATTTTTGTTGTTTGGCTTTACTGTTTAAGGGTTACTGTAATTCATTCACTGATTCTCAATTACAGACATTATTTGGTATTATTGTTTTTACTCTATTTACTACAATTTGGTGCTATTTATTCATTGTTTACTATAATTGGATATTACTGTTTCTGACATCTCTGTGAGCTTTTTAAACATATTCCTGTGTCAATAGAGACCTGTGCAGAATAGTGTCACCTTTTCCTTGGACTTACCAAGTAAGGCACTACTAAATTTCCTCTCTAGCATGAAAAGTCTTGGACAAAATTATAATTATTATTTTCTGATTAACCAGACTTTTGCTCACTCTCCTAGTCAGTTATTTGGGTTTCCTTTCAGACTAAGAAATCACCTTATACTGCAATTCCTAATCCCACAGCAGTCCCTCACCCTTCTGCAGGGCCATCCCTCTGGAATTCCCTGTCAGGCCAGCAGCCAGGAGATATCCATGAGCTTATTAAGCTTTTTAAACAAATGTTGAAGTGCAGGAACATCTTCGAGAAGCAAAGGCAAACACCAGTGTGGGAATGGCTGCTTTGGTTTCTTCCCTCTGGTTAGCGTTAGACACATGATTACTGTGCCTTTGTCTGGTCCATCTGTTTCCACTTTCCATAAAAAACACTGGAATATGAAGTTAAACTTGGTGTGTTTTAACCTTGCCTTGCAAACCAGGGGTTCCTGGGGTTCCTGGGTGCTTCACTCTCACAGACACCCTGGGGGTGTGTCTGGGCAGAGGGGCACAAACCCCTGACATTTCCTCACAGATATCTGATATTTTCCCTCAGAAAACTCAGATCCACATCCCAGAAAATGTCCTTTGTAGTCTGCAAGGCTATCTAAACAGAGTATGAAAATAGATGACATCACTTACACAATTTAGGTTTTCTCCGTGAAAATGAAAAGCTCCGTTCGTGTGAACTCCCTGACAATTGTCAGAGGAGGGAACTTTTCAAATGAAATGCTTCATCTCACTAATTTAGAGCAACAAAAACCACAACACTGCTCTGAAAGCTTTGATTTCCCAAACCCATGACGTTTTTTAATTTATTTAGAAGCACGATGGAACAGTTTCATAAATCTCCTGCCACATATACCATCCACTCAGGCAATCTGACAGCTTGTTTGCCGGAATAGATGAGACACAGAAGGAGCATCACTATATTTATGTGTGCCCAAAAAGGACACAATATTATTTTTAAAAACCAAATAGCAAAAATGGAATGTTTTGGAGTCGGAGGAATGAAATTTCCCGCATTTTGCCTTCCAAATATAGATTGTTCAAGGTTGTGCCCGCAGCAACCAGGCGTGATTTCTGCCCAAGGAGCTCGGTGAGAGCAGCTGGGACTGGCACGGCCTGGACCAGCCCAGCACCATTCCCTCACTTTGTGGGGCTGCAGTTTTCCCAGCTATTTCCACAGATCCTGGCTGCCTCCTGAGTCCTGAGGATGCCACAACCTTAAACAGTCTTATAAATCTAGAGGGGGAAATGATCTGTCTCTCGCCGTAAGCAGAGAGCCCACGAGAACGTCTGTGGGGTTTGACCAGCAAAGCTGCTGAAAAAAGAGCCAAGATGGGATCCCTGACCTTTCCCAGCCCTCCTCCACACGGATCAGCCCACAGCCTGCTCTGGAAAAGCTTCAGCTCAACCAAGGAGCAAAATTAGAAATCTTCTCCAGGGACACTCTTACTGTCTTGCACCAAACCACTCCTCAGTGCAACGGGGGATGGAAAGCAGAGAAGAGTGAGTTCAGAGAGCGTCTGTCCCTCGCCGAGGGTTTCCCACAGCACAGTGGGAATGCCCAGACACGCTCAGGCAGCGCTGGGAGGGAGCTGTCGAGGGGCAGGAGCAGAGCCAAGCCCTGGCCTGTGATTCATGGAGCAAGAAAATCATGTTTGAACTGAGTAACAGCAGCGCTTCCCAAGTGTCCAGATCCTCTCATCCCCACTGCTCATACAAACCTGACTGGCATTCCAGTAATGGAATCATTTTTCAAAAAATTTTTGGACTTATGACTATTACTTAAGGCTTTTTGAAGGTTTCTGATAACTGTGTACAGTTTCTTAGAAAAACCCCTGGTTATTATAGTCTCGTTTTTATCATAAGTCACCAAGGCAAGGTGAAATCCATAAATGTGGAGTATTGTCCAATAAATTAAAAATCAGATATTCCAATGAACTAAACCTCAGGTATTTCCAATAAACTAAAGATCAGATATTACAAATAACCAGCTGCAGTACACTAATGTTTGTAAGTTCAGGTCACTATTGTTGGGTTATGATTAGAGTTTTTAAGTGAAATCTACCAAACAGTTTGTCCAGTTTTTGTGACCACTTCTAGCTCCTGTCCTGCTTGGAGGAGATGTGAGGACTGGGGAGATTTCAGGAGGATGTGAGGTTTGGGGAGATTTTGTACCACAATAGTGCAGAACCTGACCCTGCATCAGCCAGAGGGAGAGCAGCTGCTCCCAGGGAGCTCCAGGTGTGTTTTGGATGGGGAAAACACAGCACAAAATTCCTGGAAGGTTTGGCAACTGCTGCCCCACAAACACAGAGGTGCTGATGTTCTTTCAGCAGAGTTCCAGCCTCCACACCGTGAGCATCTCTTTTGTGTGCTCCAAAATCTCTTCTGCTGGTGCTGCCACACCCAGCCCGGGCTGGTGCTGGCTGTAACAAGCCCCTGTCCCGCTGGCTGCTGGGGGCAGTGATTCCAACCATGGAATCGTGGAATCATTTAGGTTGGAAAAGCCCTCTAAGATCATCGAGTCCAACCATCAATGCAGCACTGCCAAGGCCACCACTAACCCTTGGCCCAAAGTGCCACATCCACACTCTTCCCAAACACTTCCAGTAGGGGTGCCCTGGGCAGCCCAGTCCAGTCCACTTGACAGCCCTTTCAGTGCAGAAATTTTCCCCAATATCCATCCTGAGCCTCCCCTGGCCCAGCCCGAGGCCGTTCCCTCTCCTCCTGTCCCTGTTCCCTGGGAGCAGAGCCCGACCCCCCCGGCTGCCCCCTCCTGTCAGGGAGTTGTGCAGAGCCACAAGGTCCCCCTTGAGCCTCCTTTTCTCCAGGCTGAGCCCCTTTCCCAGCTCCTTCAGCTGCTCCTCAACAGGCTCGTGCTCTATTATGTGCACAGAAATCTGAAATTGTAGGATTTTCCTGCAGGAATGTGGGAAGACACAGGAGAAAAACCACAGTCCATGCGCTGTGCCCACTGGCTCACAGCTGACCCCAGGAGGGAACAGCCTGGGCTCAAAGCGCCTGATGAAAGCTCAGCAAGGCCATAACATGAGTTTTTTCCTATTAGAAGTCATAATATTTTTCCTGAAATAATCATAAAATATCTCAAACTGGAAAGGACCCATAAGGATCATTGTGTCCAGCTCCCTGTTCCATGCAGGAATCCCTAAAACTAAGCCATAAGATGAACAGCCTCACCCAGAAATACATATATATATATAAAAATATATAATGATAGAAATATATATAAAAATACACATAACCTATAATATATTGCAACATCTATATAATATACTATATTGTATATGTAATACATTACAGAACACATAAATGCCGTCACCAGAAACCTAACAGGATGTAAAAATTACCCTCTCACCTTTATAAATCCTTGTATTACAGTAACTATCCAGTATTTTTCTGCACCCTTTTCCTGGTTTTTGTGCTTACACTGAGATATAAGGCATGTCAGGTAGGCAACTGCTTTAAGTGCACTGTTTGTTCAGAACTGAAGAGTATAAAAGCCATGTACAGTAAATAACCAACATAAAAGCAGGTTTCCCTCCTCCACTCAACCCTCTGTAGAGGCAACAAAAAATGAGTGCTAAGAAAATGTCACCTTTCAGCTGTCTCACTCAGTGTAAAAACTGCAAAACTCAAAACTTGGCTTCTTTTTTCAATAAATTCCATATTACACGGTGGCAGGTAAATGTAACAAGTATTTAACGCGAGGTGCCTTCACACGCAGTGGATCAGATCAAACATTTAAATTAAATATCTTCCATCCTACAATCATCTGAAGGACTTGGAAGTGTGTAAGATTAGGACACACATGTATTAAAGGGCTCCAGAGTATTCCGTCTTCCTCCAGAAAGTTGCATTTTAGGGGTTTCTCAAGTCAGAAGTCAGAATTGGTCCTCCCTGGGTTTCCTTCCCAGGAATGTGTTCATTTTTCCCTGAATCTACAGAAGTTTCCCATGTTCACACCATTCTACAGCAACGGGAAGAACACTCATCCATCCTCTTTTCTGAGAGTGGATTTTGTTGCCCCCTGCTTCCCATGCTGTAAAAGCACACAGCATCACCTTTGCCACGGCTCTCAGGACTCAGTTCCATCAAATCCCTCCCATTTTCCACATTATTTTACTCCTTTTCCCCATTATTTTTCTCCTTTCCAGACTAAAGTATTCCATGTATTCCTCTACTTCTGCATGAAAAACAACGGCATCCCCCTCCCTATCCTTCTTACCCTTCTTTAAACCTTTCCCAGTTCCACTGCCTTCCCCCTGGAGCAGTGGAATAACTGCACACATGTGCCCAGGGAATTTTCACAGTGACAGAATTTATTCTGCAGGTCACCTCACATCAGAGACTAATTAAAAACAAATCCTCCAAAGGTATTTTTTATGATTCTGAACAGCCAGCTCAGAGCCAATTGCTCTTAGTGCAAAATCAGGTTTTTGGATGGATTTTTGTTCATTTTTGTTGGTTTTTAAAAAAAAATTTAATCCTGATGCATCGCTTCACATACCTACACTGACCTTTACCTTTCACTCTGTTTGATGGAAAATGTAATGTAATAACCTCCTCCTGCAATTCCTCAGGGAGTTTGAAGACCAGAGCCCACCATGAAAATGGAGTCCCCTTGCTATTTTCCCATTCCTAATCACTTCTGAATACCACGAGCTCGGGTTCAGACCCCAGGACCTCCTGGAAATCAACTTTTTAATCCCATTTTCCTTCCTACCTTCTAAAAGATCCATTTCCTTGCAGAAGGACTTTCTTCTCCTGGACCACAACAGCCCAGCAGTGTCAGCACAGAAATTGCCTTTCTGAGATGCATCATTACGATTTTGAGATCGTTTCAGAGTACAGAATTTTATATTTTTATTTGATTCCATTGAATTGAAACCACTGAAGGAGTGGAAGCATTTTAGGAGGCTCAGGGGGGACCTTGTGGCTCTGCACAACTCTCTGACAGGAGGGGGCAGCCAGGGAGGGTCGGGCTCTGCTGCCAGGGAACAGGGACAGGAGGAGAGGGAACGGCCAGGGGAGGCTCAGGATGGATGCTGGGGAATATTTCTGCACTGAAAGGGCTGTCCAGCCCTGGCACAGCTGCCCAGGGCAGCGGTGGAATCACCATCCCTGGGGGGATTTAAAAGCTATGTGGATGTGGCACTTGGGGACGTGGATTAGTGGTGGCCTTGGCAGTGCTGGGTTACTGGAAATGAGGAATTCCAAGCACGCTGAAGAGGAGGGTAAGAGGGGAGTGTTCACTCAACCCAGATTTGTTGTAGTTTCAATTTTTACAGTTCCTTCCAGAACTTCTGTTTGGCCACATTAACAAGAGGGACATTGCTGCTGTCCGTGGTTTGAGTTTGCAGAACAGCATTAAATATTTATATCCATGCAGGTACAGCTCACCTGTCACCAGAATAACATCAGTTCATGGAGACATCACACCAAGGACAAGTGAAATTTCATTTGAAGGTCCCCTAAAACAAGAAATAAAAACATACCTTGGCAGTAGGTGGCTTTGTCACTACTCGAACAGATAGTGAATGTCCTGATAGGGTCAGGGAGACTAAGGAATGATTTTTCCTGAAGGGAACTGGTTTCACAGATGGTTCTGTCCGTTGTCAGTAAGTGGAAACTAACAGGTCTGCTCAGAGAAAACCACCTGGATTCCCCAGAGCCTGGGGCTGCAGCTGATGTTCTGTTCTGGAGGGGAAGAGGAAAGGAAGGGGAAGAGAGGAGAACAACAGGACAGGACAATGAAGAGGAATTGTGGAGCTCCTCTGCCTTTGCCGCTTTAGATTTTGCCAGGAAAACAGAATATATAACAATTATCAACTTCAATTCTATGCTATAATTTTACACATATTTTTATAGGGCAGTTAAATCATTAAACAACTAGATTAATAAAAAATAGTGATACCGAAATTCACCAGTGTTGTCAATAATTTCCAGAACATTTTGTCTCTCAGCTGATGTAAACAATCATAGTTTACTGAATCCTAGATGTCATCACTTTAAATCTTTCCAGACAACTTTAAATCAATGATGGAAACACTGAAGTTTTCCATGGTTGATCTCAGCTGTGGAATTCTGAACCATGTGCTGGAGATGGAATATACCAAAACACAGAGGGAATGAGGCCCTCAGAGCAAGGATTGTGCCCCTTCCATTCAGATGTACCACGGGGCCAAACCCTTCCAAGTCTGCTGCATCTCCGGGGAATTAATTAACTTGGAAACAAAAGAGCAGGATGAGACCTGATGGGAGTGCAGTAGATACACAGAGGTTTTTCCACATCACTGTTTTAAATTTAGGTGACCAAACCTCACCCTCTGGTTTCTGGAGTCTGGCTCTGTCTGTAGAAGTCTTTGAATGCAAGAGGCCACGTACAAATGTCACCTTTTATCTGGGCTGGATGGGAGGTGATATTTTTGGCAGCATTAAGGTTTTTTTCTAGAATTTCTTTATGTCCCAGATTCCTCAGTATTTATTTTATAGTTCTGTGTCCGTGTCCTCTGGGAGCCTTGGTCTGAGAACTTTCTGCCGTGGTTTTGGTCGGTATTTGAATGAACATTCAGCTCCTTTTTTGTGTCATGGAGTCACGTTTCCCCCCTCCCAGGACTGAAGTTTGGGTTTCTTTACCCCTCTTTGGAGAACTTATTGTCTGACATTAATTCCCTGAGGCTACAGATGAACCCCCCTGGCATATTTAAAGTCTAAAGTTTGAAATCAAATGAGAAATAAAGGTGAAAAAACACTTTCTGAGAGTAAAAATTATATTGATCATCTGGCAATATTTCAGGAGCTACATGGAATTTGTTCTCATCTCCTAGTGGCAGTCAGTGAATCTCAGTTTTCTTTCCCATGGAATGACTATAGGGAATTATTTTTTAATGCTAGATGGCTAAAATGCCAAAATACCAAATAATATCACATTATCATAATTTCAGACTTACCAGTCTGTTAAAAGTTGAACTTGGTGATCTGCTACTCTGCAGCTTGATTTTGCAGAAGGAAAGTCACTGTTCCTCAGGATATTGACTCCTCAGAAATGACCGGACTTGGTTTTTCCTTGCTGAGTTCAAGCTTTAACCAGCAGCCATCAGCCTTTGTTTCTCTACCGGGAAGACCCTGCAGAATTCCCTGCACTCAGCACCATGTGCCAACAAGCAGCCAGACTTCAGTGTCTCCAGAAAAAGGAAGAAAAGCCCACAGTTGGTGTGTCTGGAGGGCTGCAGGCCATGGAACCACTTCACCCATGATAAAAAGATGGAAAAGAAATAGACTGCAGCACCTGTGATAATAACCAGGCATTTACACATCAGTCTAAACAGTTTTGAAGAGCCACAGGGGCACTCTAGACCACAGACTTCTCCTTTTCCTCAGAGAAAACATCCAAAGAAACCCAGGCAATGCTGCACATCAGGATTATATCCTTAACTTCATAGAGTCACAGAATATCCTGAGCTGGAAGGGACCCACATGGATCATCGAGTCCAACTCAGGACACCCCCAAATCCCACCCTGGGCATCCCTGGCAGTGGTGTCCAAATGCTCCTGTTGCTCTGGCAGCCTCGGGGCCGTGCCCATTCCCTGGGGAGCCTGGGCAGTGCCCAGCACCCTCTGGGGGAAGAATTCCTTAATTGCTCTGACTGCATCTGAAATCCCTGCTGTTTTCCACTGCTGACTGTTCTCACTTCTAAGAATTTCGAGGGCCAGTTGAATACTGAGAAACGGGATTGCAATTGGGATGAAAATAAAAGCAATACCTTCCAAAGAGCCTCGAACAGCTCTGGAACAGATGCTGATCTTTGCCTTGAGGTTAACGGGGCTGTGTTCGGCATCTGTTGGTGACTCACCAGGGCAGAGATTAGAACGCTGTGTTTGTGTTTAGATTATCTGCTGTGAACGCATCCGGGTGACTGTCCTGGGATTAATTTGATGAAGGCTGACATTTGTGTACTATCACCTCATTGTTATCTGGTCCTCACAGGCTTTGCTGGCAGTTCCATCACTACCTCCCCCATTCTGCTGAGGAAGGGGAATAAGAAAGCGGAAAAGGTCAGATGTCCGAAGTGATCTTCACCATGTGCTAACATTTACATCACAAAAATTAACGGAATAACTGCAACCCCAAGAGCAAAAGGACAAAAGCTCTCTCTCCTTTGGGGTGCAACCACCTTCTCACACAAAGCTTGTGTCTGATTCTTCTCCCAGCTGTGTAAAACAGTAACAGAACAAGGGGGAATAGTTTTAATCTAAAACTGGCACAGGTTGCCCAGAGAAGCTGTGGCTGCTCCATCCCTGGAAGTGTCCAAGGCCAGGTTGGATGGGGCTTGGAGCACCCTGGGACAGTGGAAGGTGTCCCTGCCCATGGCAGGTGGAACTGGATGAGCTTTGAGGTCCCTTCCAACCCAAGCCATTCTGGGATTCTACGATTCCATGATTCTATGAAAAGATTTATTTCCAACCCCCCAGTCTGTAGCTAAAGGTTGCTAAGACCCTGGTTTTTGCTTTTGTTGCTGGAACTGTTGCACCACATTCGAAACACCTGCTCTTTCCACAGAGAGAAATGTTCTGGCCGAGAAACATCTGGAGGAACCATGGAGTGGGTCCATCCATGGGCAGGGATGCCTCCCACTAGACCGGATGAGATTTGGGGTGCTGGAGAGCACAGCCTGAGAAATCAATGCAGACCTGGAATTCCTGATAGAAACACTTTTCATCTAAAGCTGTTTGAGAAGTTGGAGGAATGCTCCAGCTCAGCACATCTCCAGCACAAAAGAACTCCAAATGCCAGGAAGCTCTTCCCAGAGAACTTGGGGAAAGTCCCATCGGAGAACTCTCCCAGAGATGCCTTTGGACTCTGGTGGTGCCAGAGGGAGCTGCTCACTTCAGTGTCAGCTTGTGAAACTCAGAATCTGAATTATCTCTCTTTGCTCTTTCTTTCCTGTAAAAGTTCCCAGTGGGACCCATTGGCTTTAACCACCAGCACAAGCAGCCACTTTCCAGGGGCACCAATTATCACTTCATTCCACTGTTTTACGAGGCAAAACAAAGAATCTGAGGGGGGAAAAAAAGCAGTTTATGAAGTTCACAACAATAAGTTTTAATACAATGCATTAATTTCTCCTCATTCGGTTCTAGAGAGGACAATGTGATTCCAGGAATGTTTGGGCCAAAAGTTTCAATGTCACTGAAAGCCTAATCCTTAGAAAACATTGGAAGATGAACTTTGGCTGTATAGAACTTTAAATAAAAATAGCATTTTTACTAATGTATTCTTCCCAAGTGCCTGCTTCTTCCTCGCATGTTTCCCATCCCAATACTGTTTTTGCAGCTGGCAAATGACACTGCCAGTGAGTCTTTATGTTCAATGTTATTTAATATATTCCCATCAGAAAGCTATTTTTACTGTACAATTTCAATATCTTCTTGAAGTGTCTTGCATGTAAAGTTCATATTTTAATTTACATTTTTTTCCCATAGGATAAGTAAATAGAGATTCAAACAACAATATTGAACCAATTTAGGTTTGTTTGCTGAGAGAAGGGATCTTATAGAATGGAAAATTGCTTTGTTTTACCAAAAATAAAAGGAAAAATGCAACTTTTTCAGGCAGTTATCCTGGAGATAATGGATACACCACCATCCTAATGGGACATTTGCATTTAATTTTATAGGTTTGGGGAAATAACGTGGTCAATAATCATTATAAATGGTGGGACGAAATGTTCTCAAAATCCTGTCCCATTCATAGAACAACCACTTTGACAGGTACAACCTTCAACCTGAGGGAAACACCAGCCTGTCCCAGGACTCGAGACCATTTTATCTGGGGTTTGAGGAGCAGATATCAGTTACACAGGTTTGCCCAGGACAGATCTCATCACACCAAGATACACAGTCCCTTCCTGCTGTACTCTACTGTATAATACTAATAATTAATACACATCCCCTGGTCCTTCCCTTGGACTGAGAAAATTTTTATTCACACAAAACCGGTATAAAAATACTGTGACCTCTTTAACAATCTTCAAGCCAATACTTTCTGCTGAATTGGAAAAATAATCTTATGTGGCTACAGAAATAATGTTTGTGTTTTATCAGTGCTGTTCCCGCCAAAGGCTGGATTATCTGTTTCACATCCATTTAAACACAGGAAGGTTATAATGGGGCAGACAGCAATCTGGGCTTTATTGGCTGGGAAAACTGACCTCATAAATCTGATTTGATACATCTGTCCTTTGGGCTGTCTGCATGTATGCCCATGCATCCACTTGGCCATGTGCCTGCTCAGTGGTGGATCAGCTTCTGTGGCTACTGCTCAGAGGATTTTCCATTTCCCCCTCCCTGCTACTAAAACAAATACACTGAGGGAAGTGCAGAAAGGAAGATGTGTTTGTGGATGCCTGGAGGTGCTTAAGAGAGACAAGATATTCTTGGAGGAACACTCAGGAGAACATTCAAACCACCCAGGGCAATGCTGATTCTCCATTTCTGGCAGCAGACAGGGAGGTCACTCCCACTGGCACAGGGTGCCCAGAGAAGCTGTGGATGCCCCATCTCTGGAAGTGTCCAAGGCCAGGCTGGACAGGGCTTGGAGCACCCTGGGATAGTGAAAGGTGTCCCTGCCCATGGCAGGGGTGGGACTGGATGAGCTTTAAGGTCCCTTCCAACCCAAACCAGTCTGGGATTCTTCCTGGTTCTGTGATTCCCTGTGAGGACACAGGAGAGTGGGAATGCAGCCCATCCTTACACAAGGCTGCAGGTCATCCTGCATCCCAAATATGAGCTCCCACATCAACACCAAAAGCTTGTGCCTGCCACCTGAACAGCACATTCCAAACTGGCTCTTTCCACAGTGATAAATGTTCCTGCAGAGACATGGCTGGAGGAACCATGGGGTGGTTTGGGTTGGAAGGGACCTTGAAGCCCATCCAGTTGCATTTCCATCACCCCAGAAATCACATCACACCAGAACATTGCTATCTGCCACCTGAACCCAGCTCAAAACACCGAATTTTCAATGGGACCAAGTTCTGAGTAGGGACTGAGGGATCAGAACTGGCCCTGTGTAACCCCAGACCAGGTGTTCCAACCATCATTCCAGGTGCATGGATGTGCTGAACTGCCTTTCCTGCAGTGAAATGTTCCAGTTTGTTCATCACCAGAGACACGTGGGGGGAGTTGCTGTGCAGCACGGGGCAGATACCTTGCAGTGAGTTATCTGAAGGAAACCACCAACAATCCCTTTTCCCTCCTGTGTTCCGGCCGTTCCATGAGCTGGGACTCTCCATTCAGGCTTACACAGTTTTCCACCAGCAAACCAATCTAATATTGCAAGTGAGTAAAAGAGAAAGAATAAAAAAGAGGCTATTTTGCCCTTTACCTTTGTCTATTTAAGTAAAGGTCCAGGTACCAAGCATAGAATCGTTAAGGTTGGAAAAGGTCATAATTGGCAGTTTTTGATACAGCTCGTACAAGGTCAAGAATGTGTTTGCTCCTTTCTGTTCTCTTCCCCTGGTCTCAAGGACCTTGATGTAAAACTTCAGAAGTGCTACTATTATGTTCTACGTAAAAAGTGAAATAAATGATAGAAGTAGGAACAAATTAAAAACTGAATATTGTCATTTTAGAACATTTCCCTCCTGCTTTAGGTTTTCTATTTTGAGACACCCACAGGTAATTTCAGGACTGATAGACATTTCTGTTCCAAACGTCTGATTTAGTTGTTAGATGCAAGAACAGCAGCAAAATATATATAAAAAATACTTAAAAATTATAAATATATGTAAACCCCAAGCAGCCTGGCTTGGAATCTGTACTGATTTCTGCTTGTTCCAGGCTCTGTTGTTTAACTTCATAGTGGGAGAGCAGAGGATTAAACCCCAGATTAGCCTCCATTCTCTGGGTGGATTTGGCAGTCCAGCTGTTTAGAAGGAAAGCGAAGAGGAATAGGCTCAGGATATTGATCCAATTTTCTGCTCTGTGCTGAGAGGACACAGCAGCCTGAGCTGATTTTAGAATGACTCCACTTCCCAACAGTTCTTCTTGTAGTGCAGGATAAGATAAGAAGATCATGGGAACAGCAGCTGATAGATTAATCCACCCATTGATTTCTCCTCCCTGCTTACTCCCTGTGTTTTAATTGAATTTTGTGGTTCAGCGTTGCTTTCAGCCCGTGCTTTCCGAGTCAACCAGAGTACAAAGTAAAGCAATGGGACAAATCAAATTCTTGAATTTTGTCCAAATGGAATTGGACAAAAATAGACTCAAAGATTCTCATTGCAAATTGGACTCTGGAATGAAGGTTGTGTTGGGGGGGTTTTTTGTTGTTCTGGTTTGGGTTTTTCTCCTTTTCACTCAGCTCTTGCTTGCAACAAGGCCAATGTGAAAAGGAGAATGCTGGGAAAGAGATATTTTCTTGTTCCCAGCAAGCAGGTTAAAAAATTAAGGGAGCTGGAGGTTTTGAAGAACTCACTTTTGACACAGAAGTCACAGAAGAAACTCAGCAGACAGGGACAAGTTGCTGTCAGTCACCTCTTACACAAATACTTCCTTTGCCAGCCATGCTCCAGCTCGGTTTGCTGGCTCTCATCAATGCTCTAAGTGCTAATAATTTAACTGCTGGACATCCAAAGGCATCACAGTGTTGAACATAATTCTAAAAGAAAGGGAGTAATTTAAAAATAGAGATGAACAGTTCACTTGCATTGCAGCACTGGGCAGTCTTTCCATGCCCTGCCTTCCCCGTGCTTCAGACAAGTTACAGAGTTTTCCACCACCTTGAGAACAACTCCTGGATCCCCATTTTCTTTCTGCTTTACCTGGACAATGCTCTTAAGAACTTAGGAGATAAGATTTACAAACATGGATGATGATTTGTTTGATCATTTACAGCCAAGATTATGGATGGTAATTTCAATATCTCCTTATTCCCCAGCATCCCAAGCAAACTGCAGGGAATGGATACCCCTTCCTCGTTAGCAGAGCTGTCCCAAAGCCTGGTTCCAGTCCCAAAGGACACCGTGCTGTGATCAAGTGGCAGAGGAACTGACAGGCCACGTGCAAACAGAAAACCCAGGATGGAAAAAAGAAAAGCACACGCACAACACAACTTTTCCCACTGACCACAATGTTGTAAAATGACTCAGGTTCCATTAAAGAGCTGCAGGTAGAAAATCAGGATTAGACCCAAAGAATAAGGGAGGCACTCTTTGATATCCTATAAGTTCCCCTGGACTTCCAGAACTCCTGAGTAGTTGTTGTTTACTGGAAAACATAAAGTATATGAATTACCTGAGATTTCCAAGTGTGAGTTCTGCTCTTAACATAGTAACACTTCAAATTCCCAGGTTAATTCCCAAGAAGAATTACTTTACCCGTGTGAGAGCTTGCATTTGGAATGACTCAGATTTTGGAAAGGCTTGTGGAGCGACAAATGCAACGCGAAATTGTCTTTGCTTTCCTGAAAAGAACAGGAAGGAGAGGGCAACCCAAAATACCGACTGTCCCTCGTTGCATAATGAAGAACAGTTTTAGGACATAACGTGGTTCTGTGCTTCCAAGGAATCCCAGCACAGCAAGGAGAAGCGTGCCAAGACACAGCAGCATGGCAGGAGCTCCTGCAGAGCCAAGCCTTCAACAGATCGTGGACAGTCAGGCAGGAGCCAGGCGTGAGGCTCCCCACGAGGAGCTGCACGTCCCCGTGGTGTCACCAACGGCACTGCCAGCCTCCCAGAGCTCAGGATGAGGGAGAGCCTCCAGAAACACTGATCAGCTGGCACCATCCAAACTCCTTTTTATGGCAATGACTGCTCCAGTCTCATCTTCTTGTTGTTTGGGAAGAGGACACTGCCTGTGCATTGCACTAAGGAAAGGAGGAATAGTATTGATACCCAGGTGGGAAGCAATAACTGGTTTGGGGATCAGAACACCAGTCAGTAACTGGTTTGGTCTAAGTGGGGCTTTTCCTGCCATCCGTAGACCTGGGCTCAAGGTGAGCTGGCCAAAACCTTGCCCTCTCCCCCTGCTTCCAGAACATTCTGTACTTCCCAGTCCTGAGGCAGTGCTGGAAGGTCATTAACCCCTTGATTCCAGGCATGAACCACTGCAAATCCCACAGTGCCAATCCATCCCCTCCATCCGTGGGCTTCCATTCCTCAAGAGCACAGAGTGAGTTTGTTTGCTACACGGCTGCATTATATAAAGCTGCTGCTGGCAATATCAAAACATATTAAAAGTTTAACTAAGACAATGTGTTTGAGAAGAATTTGCTTTCTTTGGAGCTGGAATGTCCCCATAAAAAGGCATGATCTGTACGAGAGTGAGCTGTCCAATGATCAGCAAACGCTGCGTTGTGTCCTAGAGTAAACCCTGCTTTCCTCAAACCCAAATTGGTTTGGATTCCCTCCGTGCATGCAAAGAGCATTTTCAACTCGTGCTGCAGCTGCATGTCTTAAACCTGCATTTGGGGGGGTGGCTGATTTTCACAGGTAGACTTTCATGTCACAGCATTTCAGGTCTAGTGGCAATGCCCCAGAGGCTCTTCAGGACACCCTGGGAGGGGAGTGCGAAAGTGTCCCTGAAAAGCAAAGCCATTCCTGTTTGCAAGGCTTGATCCACTACAGCAGTTTGGCAAAAAACATAAAAGGCTATTTTCCTTATCCCGAAATTCTCGCTTTTCCTACAAGCCCATTGGAAACACTACTATTCCATTGGAAACACTACTATTCCTTTGAAAACATTATTATTCCATTGGAAACACTATTATTCCATTGGAAACACTATTATTTCTGCAGATCTCTGCAGGGGGTTCCTGCTGGTTCCTTGTGCCTCCTCCCCACATCACCTGGCCTCTCACCACTTCACCTCATCTCTGTAGCATCCCACATCTCTGCTCCAGCTGTTCCACTATTTCTCCTTAAATCTTTGTATTTCCCAGTCTCCCCCACCTCCTTGTGGTCTCATGTCAGCTCACAGGGCAAGGATGTCCGGGATACATAGAAGTGAGTTGCTTGAGAGCTTCACGTCACTGCTGATAATTGAGGGAATTTATTCTGCAGACTATTTACCCAGCAAGCCAGAGGTGGAAATCATGGTGAAGATGAGACAAAGTCTGCAATATTGAAATAAAAACCTGGTGTATGAGTGTGACAGCCCTACCCGGGGCTCACTCCATCCTAGTTTTCCTCACAGCAAAACTGAAAAGCTTTGTTTTCATTCAGTTTTCAGCTCAGAATAATTCTCACAGGCAGAACTTTGCCTTTTCCTGCAGAACAACTGAACACACAGGCTCACTCCCGTGCTAGCTCAGCCCAAAGGTGGTTCTGGCCTGGAGTTCTGCCTCCAGCAGAGCCCAGAAGAAGTGTAAAAAACAAGTGTAAGAAACAGGGCAAGTGCAAAGCAATTCACTGGTGGATGTGCCCTCCCAGTTTACTGCCTTTTTTAGTAGTAAAAACAAGTGGTAACCTTGGCAGGGAGTCACAGCGTTTTACACTTTCATTATCTCTATTGTTATACAATACAGAGCTGGGTCCTGGAAGATGAGTATGATATGAAATACTTCTAGAGCTTTGCTTTAAATGTGACCATTTGCACTTCTTTTCAACCTTCCCCAAAGCCTCATTAAGATTTATCAATAAAGATAAGCAGATACTGGGCAGAGAGATGATGAAGAGCAAGTCCATCCTTTGAATCTCTGGTGTCAGGGCAGGGTCCCTCCAACTGGGCACTTTTTTTCAGCTACTTTAAAATGTCTCACCCCCAACAGAATCATAAAAGCATAGAATGGTTTGGCTTGGAAGGGACCTTAAAACTCATCTCATTCCACACCTTCCACTAGACCAGGGTGCTCCAAGCTCTGTCCAGCCTGGCCTTGGACACTTCCAGGGATGGGTCAAATTGTCAAAGACATCTCCCTCCAAGACTGATGTTAATTCTAAATTCCTAATTTCATAGCAGGACTCCCTCCTACATCCCTGCTTCCTGCCCAGGCGGTGCTGGAAGGATGACAGCTGAGTGCAGGAGCCTGGGTCTGACCCACACTGGCTGAGAGAACACCTACAAATGCCAGGAGAACTTTCACGCTTTAAGATAACTCTGATACTCTGATCCTTAGTGAGAGAAAGGTGGTTTAATTAGGGATGACCACCCTAAAAAAATGGGCTCCCCCCAAAAGAGACAGAACCGACTTCTCTGAGCCAGGTGAGAGGTGCTGGGTAGGCTGGACTTGTGTCCAGGCTGGGACAGGATCCACATGCCTGAAGAAAAACTGCAGCCGGGTCCGACCTCACCCCTGTGAAAGCAGAAAAGCTTTTTCAGTATCTGCAGAATTTAAACCACCAGAAAAACAAGGGATCAGCCTCACAAAGCAACAGCACTGCTCCCTTCCACGAATAAAATCCAGTGCAGAAAAGAGACATTTCACACTGAATTGGTGTGAGTCTGGTGTCCAGGTCTGGGCTGTTTCTCTCGGCCGGGTTGAACCAGCCTGGGTGTCCCCACAAAGGGGAGGCCTCTTCAAGCACATTTTCCTTCTTAATTAAAATAACATTTTGAAATTACAATTGGCCTGTGACAAGAACAAAGGACAGCACAGCAGCTGGAGTCATCAGCTTGTAGGGACTTGCAAACAGGCACCAACGAGCTGGAATACACTCCTCCAGAACAGAAAAGGATTTCTTCACATGGAGAAGGGATTCCTTGCGTTTTTTAATGAACATTTAGTGCAGCAGATGGCTTGATGCTGTGCACATAAAAATGGTTTTACTGGATATCATCACTGCTTGCAAATGTATCAGGAAATACGTGAGGCTCAGAAATCACCTGCACAAACCTTGGGGCACCTCTCTGCACCCACCCTCCGAGTCCATGTGCAGCTCCTGGCTCTGGAAGGGCAGAGGGGAGTGAGAAAAGGCTCAAGGGAGGGCGTGTAAAGAGATTAAAGTGAGTGATGAAACAGCTGCGTTGTGAGACTGTGGCTCCTTGGGCTGGGGAGGGAGGTGGGGCAGGACACGGGGAAGGTTTACAGAGTGATGAAGGCCGTGGATGAGGTGGGCATGGAAGTGCTGCTCCAGAACCCTGACACTGCCGAAACCTGGGGGCACTCACACGAGAGCAGCTCAGAACACTCACAAGTGCTTCAGAGAGGTGGTGGAGAACTTCTGGATATTGCTGCCAGAAAAGGTTTGGAGGCAAACAGTGCCTCAGGCAGACAAGTTCATGGACAACAGGTTCATCCAGATATAACTGGAATTAGGGTAGGGGTGTGCCTTCAACATCCCTCCTGCAACGACTGTCAGTAAATCTTATCTCCAGCTGTCACTTCGGGGGACAACGTGCCTTTTTGATTCATTTAAATCTGCTGTAGTCACTGAACACTTTTTTCTGTCCCTAAAGATATAAGAGTAGTAGTAACAATAATAAATAATAACAAATAATAACAATAACAAATAAAACAATAACAACAACAACAGCAATGACAACAACAATAATGATAATTAATAATAATAACAATAACAATAACAACAACTATAATAATAAT
This sequence comes from Edolisoma coerulescens, assembly GCA_013397115.1. NCBI lineage: Eukaryota > Metazoa > Chordata > Aves > Passeriformes > Campephagidae > Edolisoma > Edolisoma coerulescens. The sequence goes on along the minus strand of VWZW01000881.1, from coordinate 370,013 downwards.
AATGATAATATAAAATCCAACCAAAACCCCAACCAACCATTTCCCACAGAACACAGACCCACAGAGCTCATGCTTCCAGGCGTTGGTATGCAAAGAGTGAATAACAGTCCTGGTTTTAATTACTGCCCTGCAACAGTGCTAGGAACAGAAAGCCATGTTTTACAGCAATTCCTAAGTGTGCTCCTTCTTGGAAACACAGAGAAGGGCTGGCCAGGGAGAATCCTGCAGATGGGATTCTTTTTCAAAGTTGGAATTCAACCTAAGGAAATTAAATCTTGAATGACTGGGGGGCAATCTGGGGCTTTCCCCAAAGTGTGGCCTCTTTCATGTTCACTGATTTATGGTAAAGCACAGGTAGCTGGAAAACTCTTACAGGGCAGAAATGTTTGAAGGAATTGGCTGATTTATGGTAAAGCCTGTCCTGGTAGCAGAGCCTGGACAAATCCTGGATGAACTTTAAAGCAGCCAGGTAATTCCTGTTATCACAGAGTAATTGCTAACTCTGCCAAATTACCTTTTTTCACCTCAATTCCACAGCTTGGTGACATTTTGCTAGTTAATACTTCCGTTTCCTTTCCACAAATATGCTCTTAAAAACTTCCAGCAAAACCACTGCCTGAGAAGGAAGCTTTAAGCAGAGTGTTTGTAGAAAAAGACCATGTTCAGACCAAAGAGCAGCAAAAGGTGTTTAGTGAAAAGCCTAATTTTACCCTTAACAAATTATATACCAGCAACTCAAATGCCAAAGCGTTTGTTCCACCCCCTCCACAAGATTTAAGCAACAAAGCAACATTCCCTGAGAGCACCAAGTTCTCTTGTGGGGTCTGTTCTACAGCAGGAGGTCAAGGGGCACCCTGGAATGTTTTGGGGCACTCTGAAAAAAGCAGATACTTCTGTGGGAGAATCTCTGGCCCAGTGCCCACAGCTCCTGTGGTGCTGTGTACACAAATCTGCTGTTCAGGGCCATGGAACATCCCTGGAGAACGAGCACAACCTGATCCCACAGCTGTGGCCCCAGTGCTGCTGCACATGAGGATTCAGTCCTGAAAGGAGGAAGAATTGTGCTGTGATCATGTGTCATCTGCCCACTAACAGGGCAAAAAGGATCAGGTTTTAATGCTCATCCCCAGCAGATAGAAAATCCCTTCAGTGGCTGCCAACTGCCAGAGGTCACGGGCGAAGCACGGTCCTACAGGCAAATTCTTGTTGCTGTGTCAGCCTGGGCTGTGCCCCTGCGATGGGCCAGGCTTGGACGGACACAGCTCCGGCCAGAGTGGGGCAGGAGAGCAGTGGGGAGCAAGGAGGGAAAGCACGAGGTCCATTTCATCAATCAGAGCAGGGAGGAGTCACTCTAGGCCAGAGCTGGTGCTCCTCCCTGCCTCCAAATCCTTTGCAGCCAGGAGAGGAGCGATGCTGAAGCCAGGGGTTCTCAGGGAATCTGGAATAATGGTCCCACTGTGCAGCAAGAGTGGCACGAGCAGACCTCCCCCAGAACGGTCCCATCTCATGCTGACATTGGGGCAGGGAGTCCTTGAGCTGCTGAGCTTCACTGGCAGGGCTGGTGCCCCCCAAAAAAGGATCCCCTATCAGGCTGTGGGTGTTTGAGAGATTAATGCTGGCACAGTGTTGGCAGCACAGAACCAGGCACAAATACCCAACCCCAGCAGCGGGGAGGGATGTTTTTTACTGGCTCTTTAAATGCCTCTGTCAAGGAGATGAATGGGAAAGGTGCACCAGAGCAGGTGTTCTCCCTCTAAAAATCCATCAGAGCAGCTTCTGTCCAAGGAGAGAGACCTCAAACAAAATCCACCATCAGCAAACTCTGACAAAAAACGGTTTCAAAGGAGAATTCAGACTTCAACCCAAGTCTGGTTCAGCCAAGAGCAAAAAAATCAATCCTGGGAAAAAACTTTGCAGCTACTAAGCGGAATTTCTTAAAAATCTTTATCCTCTCACAGAAGAGCACGGAATAAACATCTGAGTGCTGATTCTCTGTAGTTCCTCTAATATTTTAAATACCATATATGCTCTCATTTGATCCTCTCCGCCAATGAATAGCTGAGCATTAACCATAGAATCATAGAATGGGTTGGGTTGGAAAGAGCCTTAAATCCCATCCCATTCCACCCCCTGCCATGAGCAGGGACACCTTCCACTGTCCCAGGTTGCTCCAAACCACGTCCAACCTGGCCTTGGACACTTCCAGGGATCCAGGGGCAGCCACGGCTGCTCTGGGCACCCTGTGCCAGGGCCTCCCTACCCTCAGAGAGAAGAATTTCACCCCAACATCTAATCTAAACCTACTCTCTTTCAGTTTAAAGCCATTAACAAAAATATATATTAAATAAAGAATGTATTGCATGCAAGCCTGTGCATTCCAGAAAAAAACTGTATTTGTTGTTACCTCATCAAACAACTGTCAGGCCAAATCTGTGCTGGGTCTGAAGCAGAATGTGAAGTTTTTCTCAGAGCTCTGTCTATATGTCAGTGCCACTACAGTTACATCCTGTCTGTAACAGCACTTGAACCGTCACCAGACATTTTGCTTTTAGTCAGCTCAGGCTTTTGAGAGGTTTTCATTTAGAGTCAAAAGGTTTCTTTCTCCTGTGCGCTACAGAGCCAAGCGAAAGGGAAAGAAAGGATCGGTGCAAATCGCTTCAGCAGCCCAGCACAGCTGAGTGGCTCTCTCCCCGCCCGGTTTGGATTGCAGGCTATCGGAACCGCATCCTGCTCCCGTCGATTTTCCGATGCGCCCAAGCCGCATTCCCTATGTGGTATCGACTCAGCTGTGAAGCCATGAGGCAGAGACAGTTAAGAAAATATTTACAGGAGACTGATTCCTACAGTAAATCAGTAATGAACTTGTTTGTCTGACCCATTTATTCATGAGTGAGCTTCTGCTTTTTTCTGGAAATGTCTCCCCCCCCGCCCCAGCCCCACAGCGGTGCTGCACAAACCAACAAAAGCAAAACAGGCCCTCAGTTCCTCTATCAACTTTTTCATTTTCTGTAATGAACACAAGAAGAGAATTTGCATTGTGATCATTCCTTCCAACCTCTTGATTAACTTCTGCTTAGCCAGACTTGGGGGAGCTTCCTCCAGCTGAGTGGTAGAAGTTGAGTATCTCCTCTGGAGCCAGGCTGGGAGAGCTGGGGGTGCTCACCTGGAGAGGAGAAGGCTCCAGGGAGACCTCAGAGCCCCTTCCAGTGCCTAAAGGGGATCCAGGAGAGCTGGAGAGGGACTTGGGACAAGGGATGGAGGGACAGGACACAGGGAATGGCTTCCCACTGCCAGAGGGCAGGGATGGATGGGATATTGGGAAGGAATTCCTGGCTGTGAGGGTGGGGAGGCCCTGGCACAGGGTGCCCAGAGAAGCTGTGGCTGCCCCTGGATCCCTGGAAGTGCCCAAGGCCAGGCTGGACGGGGCATGGAGCCACCTGGGACAGTGGAAGGTGTCCCTGCCATGGCAGGGGGGGAACTGGATGAGCTTTGAGGTCCCTTCCCACCCAAACCAGTCTGGGATTCTGGGATCCCTTTCAGTTCACTCCAGCCCTGGGAACAGCTCTCAGACAAGTTTACACAAGTTAACGACGTTCTGCTTCCTGCAAATCTGAAAGTGTAAAAGATAAATATTCTTTCAAGTAAAACAGACACCATCTTCCACTCTGAGTGTTTAATTTGAGGTGCTTAAAACTCTTCCTCACGCTCACATCAAAGCACCCCCAGGACAGGCAGGGGAAGAGGGTTACTTGTGATACATCTTTTTTTGTGTAAAGACTTAGCATTACAAGGCAGTATTGAATGTAATGCACCCACACATGTAAATAAGCATCTCTGAAGAAAATAAAACTTGTTAAGCTCATCCCATCCCTTTATACTTTTACAGGATCTCTGAAAACTGTTTGATGCTCTGTGGGTCCCTTTCTCAGTGACCTGACACCTCTCTAAAGTGCCAAGATTTTATGAACAGCAGCTGTACTCGCCCATGTTGCTTCCAAACCCACAAAGATTTCAGAAATAAATGAGGATTCGTCAAAAGCAACATTTTTCCTCGAAGGCTGTTTCTTCTAAACAAAAAGAGCCCAGACACTTCTTCCCAAATGCCTTCTCTGAGAAGACTTTCAGCAGCACAAAAGACTCTGATTCCGGGAGGAATCTGTAGAATTGTGTAACATTTTGTGTTGGAAGGGACTTCAAAGCTCACCCAGTTCCAACCCCCTGCCATGGGCAGGGACACCTTCCAGGATCCCAGGGTGCTCCAAGCCCCGTCCAACCTGGCCTTGGACACTTCCAGGGCTGGGGCAGCCACAGTGTCTCACAGAAGAAGCTCATCCAAGAGATCATGGGAGGCTTTAAATTGTAGTAGAAGCAGAGAAATAACTGGATGCAACCCAGCAGAGAATCAGGATTCATTCATTCTGTGCTCACAAGACTCTTCCAGAGCACATCTTTTCCTTCCTCAGCCTAACATTCCAATCCCTCGCTTTGCACCAGTGACCTGCCAAAGCAAGAGAACCCTCAGCTCATGGAGGGGTTGAGCCAGGCTTTCCTCTTTAAATCTGTGCCTCCAACCACTGCTGAAGGAGAAGGATTCACCTTGGAGCACTACAGCCCCTGGGATCAGACATTCCTCTGTGCACCGCTGCCACACCTTCTCCAAGAGCTGAATTGGTGTTTGTTTGGGTGACGTGGGAACGTCAGAAAAAGCAGACAAACTCCTGCTTCTTGCCAGGGATCCCAGCTGTGCTGCTTGCTAACATCAGCCTGCTGGGGTGAGCTCAGGAGGGACGAGAATGTGGGACAGGAGGAGGATTTCTTCAAGACAGAAATTAGTGCTGGTGATACAGATTAAGTACAAACACAAAGTATTGTTGATTACTGTGTCCAAATGAGCTTTTGTGACACAGTTTTAAGAAAAATCAGGCAGCTCTTGCCAAGAAGTCAACTTAGAGATGCTCAACACAAGTGTGCACTAACTTTTAAGCAAAGAAAAGTCCTATCATTTTATAGCTCTCATCTGATGCTGTTTGCTGCAGTCACAATGGGCTCTAAGGCTCTTTCCAATTTCCCAACACAAAGTCCTAATCTGAGGAAATCCTAATGAAGCGAGACAAATGCTCAGCACAAGCACAGCCTGGCAGTTCTGCCATGGACCCTGAGGCTCCGGCCAAATCCCGAGGTCAAGGTTTACAGGCAGCATTTGGAGCAACTCTCTCTGTGTAAATGAAGACATGCTTGGGCCTGTGGCTGCCATCATGTGCAGGAGCATTTTTCTTGGAGAAAAACAAAGCAATCTGCATAATCCTGGCAAAGGGGAAGGCAATTTCAGCCCTCACATCCAGCATTTTGTGCTGCAATTTCCTGAAGGATATTCCAGGCAATTTTAAACACACATCACCTCCAAGAATCAATCTAGCACCGAAGCCACTTTGGCACTGTGGGGAAGGAATTTAGGGTTTTTCTACTGGTGCTAATCAAACATGAGGAGAGGGGTGCTCCAGACGCAGAAAGCAGCACATCCCTGGGGCAAATAACTTGATTATCTCAGAGCTTCTCTGCCTCCTTGCTCTTTGCCTTTACATAGTGCCTTCCACACATCTTTCCCCTTCCCAAAGGATTTAAGGACCAGTCTCTCCAGCTGGCTGCCCTCTCCTGGATGGAATCAAAAAGTGTTTGATTACTTCCACTTAGATAAAATGCAGTGATCTGCTTTTAATTTTTTTTTTTCCTTGGGTCTGTGTAATCACAAAGGTTCCACTGTGCCAGAATGAGAACTAAGAAATTCTAAGGGGCTGCTTCATAATCCTCAACAGAGCTGCCAACTTTTTTGAGAGTAGAGTTTTTCGCCAAATTGCCTTTTATGTGTATATATATATATATATATAACGAAGTTTTAAAATTTTAAATTCCTTTCCTATATTTATCAGTGACTAAATCTCACTGTTGTTTCCCTTGTAAACTACTTAATCCTTCTCCTCGAACACACTGGAAAACATTTCCATATCTCTTTGTTGCTTAAGGTAAGCGCGTTAAACGCAGGATATTTCAGTTGGAAGCATTCTTATATAATCTTTTCCTCTGCTTCCAGTCAGGGTCAAATATTTCCTTGCTACTCTCAACCAGGGCTTGGCTGACCCCAGTTAAAGCCAGCTGATAATGGGGACTGGACAGTTTTTGCAGGGAACCCGGTCCACTCCTTCCCCAGTTAACCATTGGCGTTCCTACAGGTTTGTTTCCAGACTCCCGGGATGAGCAGAGGGCTCTGGAGATGATTTTCTAAAGGACCCATTCATCAGGGAGCTGGGAGTTTCATTCTGGGAGCCCTCATCTTTAAATTGAGGGCAAGGATTAGGATGCAGAGTGGAAAGGCTGAGGACAAAACATCCCTTGCGGAGGGTTTCAGTCGCTGCCAGCGGCACCGGGAAGCCGGAGGGCTCTCTGGGCGCTCTGGGAGCGCGCTCAGACGACCAGCCCCGCTTTGAAACTTTCACTGCACATCTGTGCATCCCTGCCTGGGCTCGGCAGCGAGCCAAGCGCCGAATTCCTGCGAGTCCGTGCAGCTCCCACACGTCCACAGCGCTAGGACCCAGAGGGAGCTGGATCGCGGTGAGTCAGAGCGGAGCCCGGAGCGCTGAATGAGGCTGCGGCGGCAGCGGGATGTGAATGGCTCTTCGGGCTGGGCACAGGGGCCGAGGACAGGGGTGCCACGGAGCGCAGAGCAGCCTGGACACCCCTCGGGCAGCGCAGAGCCCCCGGCGAGCGGCGCTCCGGCTCTGAGGTGAGTGCCCGGCACGGCCCCGGGAGCGCGGGCAGCCCCGCACGGCCCCGGGAGCTCGGGCAGCCCCGCACGGCCCCGCACGGCCCCGGGAGCTCGGGCAGCCCCGCACGGCCCCGCACAGCCCCGCACGGCCCCGGCGCGGGGGCTGCGCGCCGCTTCTCCCTCCGGAGCCCGCACCCGCGGGGTGTCCGAGCGCCGCGGAGCGCTCGCCGCTCGCGAGCGGCGTTTGCAAGCGCAGCGTGGTTCGCAGAGAGCGAAAATCGCATCTGCTGGGGCAGGTTTGGCTGCACGCACATCTGGAAGGTGTTGGCGGGGCAGCTGTGGATAAGCTTAAAGCTTGAAAAACATCTTTAGCGAGAGCAGCTTAATCTTAGGGAAATGCGAGTGGTCTTACTCTTTTTATCCAGGTATATGGGAACTTAGTTTTATTTGCATTCTACAGCAGTTACACCTATATGAAAATTCTTTACTGGCTTTGTTCTGAATATTGAGGCTTTCTTATTTCCTTTCTTTTTTCCCCGCTGTGATAATTCTACTCCAGATAAAAAAACCCTTTCTTTCTTTACTAATATAAATAAATAGGAATTCTGCTAAATCAAAGCGTGACTGACCCAAGGCAGAATCCTTTTAGCTGCAGACAGAGCAGGGCTTCACTAGAGACCGTGTATCCTCTGGGATGTCCACTTGGAAAAGCTCGCGACCTCCCTGCTGCCTGTGTGCAGTGACAGGATGGAGCTGACCATGTTTATTGATTTATAGCTGGTGATAACACTGTTTTAGCTGAGACACCACTCACAGATAAAAACGGGGACCCCAGGCAGGGAGACAGAAGGAATTTGTGTGCTGAGAACAAAAAGTGTTTGTGCTTTGGTTCTTTCTTCACTTGAAGTTCTCCTTACAATGCTCGAGAAGTTTTAGAAAAACACCAAAAGTGAGCGTGCTTGTCAGGCTGGTTTTCCAAGTTGTCACAACTTGGACGTTGCATTGTAACTGTTCGACGGATAATTTATGGATGTTTTCATGCATTAGAGTATCACAATAAAGTTTTTGGGGCACTTTTTTTTGCTAAGCCAAACTAAAATGTGACAATTATCTGCAATAAGACAGAGAGGGAGCTGACTTGTCTGTACATTCCTGCTCTTGGCACTTCTGAGCTGGTTCAGATATTGTGGAAAACAGGCTTTAAATATCCCCCTGCCAACTGCCATTTCAGGCAGTTTTGTCTGAAATTCAGAGGGTTACAATATTTTCTGCACTTCCCCAAGAGATTACAGGGATTGGAACGAAGAATCAAATATATTGGAGAGTTCTCAAGTACGATAAGAAAGACTCGGCCTTTAAATGTATTAATATCATAGATAGGAATCACTTTTAACCAAATCTCAGCAAGGTCTGGAGAGGAGCCCCCGACACATCTGTGCAGTGCCAGTGATTTCACAGCTTGATCAGCCCCAGCCACTCACCCCGGAGGGATCTGTCCCTCCCAACAAGGTGGTAAAGAGAGAAATTGTGGCTGTGTTTTCTCGCTCTTGTAGCTGAGCAGTGCCCCTTTTCTCCATCAAAAAATCTGAAATTATCTTTTCAGATGTCTTCATTTAAGTTCCGTGGAGAGTTACAATGAGCACAAGCATCATTTAAACCCATATGCTAAATAAACAATTACTTCATAGGATAACTGAGAAGTCTATGAAATAACCATAAGATATTAATTTTAAAAATCAGGTCAGAAGAATACCTAAAATAAGTATTCAGATTAGCATTTTCAAGTGCAAAATATCTTTATTTAATGGGATATCTAGAACAAGGGTCAAATAGAACACATTAAAAACTAGATTGTTTCAATCAATAGAATAAATCCCATAAATTTCCCTACTGCTCCATGGCTTTGGCCATATAAGTGTACCTTTAAGCACAGATTCTATTAATTGGTTTTCTGTTTCCTTAAAAAATGCTTTTAAGACTAACAGAATATTGAATACGTACTAATTAGCATTATTGAATTGAGTTAAAGGCACGTGGGAAAAAAATGGTAATTTTCAGAAGTTAACAGAAATCTGATTTTTTTCATCTACATTTTATGAACAAACTGCTGATTAAAAAGAAAAAAAAAAAAGATAAAGGGTTACTGAAATCCGTGCTTTCATTCCAAAAGACTCAATGCTACAACAGCAACAGTCGGCGCTGGATTGGTGGGGTTAGAAATATTTGTCAATCCCAAATGTGAGGCCAATAAAAGCCGGGGAAATTCAACCCCTTCCAGCCCAGCTACAGCAACGGTGACCTCTGCCGGCAGCTGCGTGGGCAAGGGGTTGGTTAAACAGAAGTATTTATTAAATCTCGTTATACTCCCAGAGAAACAGGGGCAACACCTCTTCCCACCAAACTTATCTCGTGGAAAGAACGAAACTTGTCTCAGGGCAGAGGAGCTGGGAAGGGGCTGGAGCAGCAGGAGGGGCTGAGGGAGCTGGGAAAGGGGCTCAGCCTGGAGAAAAGGGGGATCAGGGGGGACCTTGTGGCTCTGCACAAGTCCCTGACAGGAGGGGGCAGCCGGGGGGGTCGGGCTCTGCTCCCAGGGAACAGGGACAGGAGGAGAGGGAACGGCCTCAGGCTGGGCCAGGGGAGGCTCAGGCTGGATATTGGGAAAATTTCTTTCCTGCCAGGTGTTGGGACAGGCTGTGAGGGCAATGCTGGGGTTGCCATCCCAAAAAAGTTCAAAAATGCACAGGTGAGGCTGTCGGGGCTGTGGCTCGGTGGTGAACACGGTGGGGTGTGGATTCAATCATCTGGGAGGTCTTTTCCAACCTCAGTGATTCCGTGATTGTATGGAAGCAAAAGGCACATGTTCCAATGCTCCTACAACTGCATTCCTTCCCTGGCCAGCAGGAAAATCTCCCTGTGCTGGGTCTGACCTGAGCAGGGTCACAGAGGCCAAAGCATTTAAGAACATTTCTCCAACGAAAGCTCAGGCACAGATGTCCTGTGGGATGTGTTGTGGCTTTTTCTCTCCCCACAATGCCCTTTGTGCAGCCCCACAGAATTCATTAAATATTTGTGTGCATGTGGATGTGAATTTATACCAAAAATTATGTGGTCAAGCAAAGCAAGATCATTTTTGCTGTTGCCAAGAGATCCCAGGATCGATCACTGTGGGTTATGTGCACTCTTGTCTGCCCAGTGCCACTAATACTAAAGCCATGGAATTTGGGGGAAAGAAAATCTCAGATCCTCAATATAAACCCATCCCGTCCCCAAATCCTGGGTACTGCTTGTAGTTCTGGTCACGAGTTACAAAGATAAAAGGATAAAGTAAAACAAGAAAAGGTGCAGGGTGATGAAAGCCTGGAACATTTTCCGTATTTAGAGAAACTACAGAGATTGTGATTTCTAAGTCTGGAAAAGAGATGGCTGAGCAGGGGTGTGAGGGAGATATTTATAGTCACAGTTGTCCTTAAGATGTTGAGAGGAAATGGCTGTTGTCAAAAACCAAGGAGCAGGAAATAAAACTGGCAGGTGGCAATGTCGAGGCAAACAAAACAAGGTGGTTCCTCTCTCCGGGCATAACGGAGCTGTGGAATTCCTTCCCACGGGATGTTGCAGGTCACGGGGCTCAGGAAGCAATCAGGCACACTGAGAGCAAAGGTGCTGCCCATGGTTCCATAAATCTGTGACTCCAGAATGACCTCGGAGTGGGAGAGCAGCCCCAGGAGATGATCCTCTCGTGGCTGCTCTGTGTGTACCCCACTCCCCAGCTGCTGCAGGAGGCAGAATTTCCCACCTGGCTGCTCTGGTTCCTTCTCCTTGGTGCTTCAGCTGTCAAATACTTGACCTACCCCACCCCCAAAAAGATGACTCTGTGATATTTACTGTGGGTGAAAGAATGGCAATTCTGGCAAAATGAAAAGGTAAAATAGCATCCCTCATTTTGATTTTTGCTCAAGGATTAGGTGTAGGCCAGTGTTCATGGAATTACCACTCTAGCAAGACATCAGTGATGAGATTTACAGCTCTTCAGGCAAATCAGTGTCTGAACAGATTATGAAATAGTGGGAAAAGGCCATGAATCCTGGGGCATCCTGTGAAATTCACTGAAATGGGGAAATACCATTTTATCTCATCTCAATGTGGCCTTTATATGGAGCTGACATCTTATTTGAAACTATTGAACTCAGGTCTTTTCTAACAGCTTGCACTAAAAATATTATACACAAATAAATCTCAAGTAAAAAGTAGCAGGGAAATGCCTCATTAATTGCACTGACAATAACCTTTCACTCTGAGAACTGCATCACCCTGAGAAATGCAGCAGAGAATGGCAATGCCAGCAGTGAAACCTGGATGCCAAGAACCTGAGTGCATTGGCAGAGAGCTGGGGAGTCACCAAGGACATCCAGAGCTTGCTGCAGCAACCCAGAGTCAGAACAACTCCTGGGAGAGACACTTAGATCACACCAGGGCTGGACAGCAGGAGAGAATGAGCAAAGTGCTGCTCAGTATTTTGAGCCTGCACACAGCTGAAAGTTGCCCAGTGCATGGGAAATCAGGCCCTAAATACACACACAGACACAGACACATGAACAAGGTCTCTGGCACATTATCCAAATTCAAATGACTGCAGGATGTGGTTTGAAATAACGTTTGATGGCATTTCTGCCACATTTCTGTCCATCCTTTGAGTTGCCCCAGGCCACTGTTCACTGGATGAAACACCTCTGACTTGCCCTTATCTTGGAGGCAGATGTTTATCACCTCTCTTCTTTTTTCCCCCCTGAGGCTCCTGCATTTCCAACAATGCTTTGAGATTTTATGGCACAGTAGCTGACACCATCAGATGACCCAAAGCAAGATGTATCAGTCACACACTGTCTCTTGCTAGGATTGGTTTTATCACATAAAATCATAGGTTTGTTTGGGCGAGAAGGGAACTCATCCCATTCCACCCCCTGCCATGGGCAGGGACACCTTCCACTGTCCCAGGGTGCTCCAAGCCCCATCCAGCCTGGCCTTGGACACTTCCAGGGATCCAGGGGCAGCCACAGCTGCTCTGGGCACCCTGTGCCAGGGCCTCCCCACCCTCACAGGGAGGAATTTCTCCCCAATATCCATGTATCCCTGCCCCCTCTCAGTTTAAAGCCATTCCTCCTTGTCCTATCCCATGGACATGATTTCCCCATTTCATAGAAACTGAGAGATGGTGACAATGCACCAGGGCTGAGGAATTGCCTGGCCTGGACTTTCCAACCAAACCCTAACACAATCCCCTCTCAGTGTGACAGAAATCAAACCTGCAGTGACCAGACCACTTGAGGTAGTTCAAGACTTCTTTTATTCATTTCTAAAACTGAGCATCAACACAGACCATAAACTGGTTCCAAAAAGTCTGTCCCTCATTTATCTTCCTGGCTCCAAAATCCAATTTCCTGTCCCCATAGGGTCCATAACAATGTGCTCATAAAAGATCAGATTCTGCTCCCATTGACTCGTTAGGAATCAAAATCCCCACTGATTTCAGTGGGAAAAGATTCAAGCACAAAGATAGGAAAAAAGCAACCAGAAGGTAAAACAAGTTCATTGATTTTGTTTTGGGCCTTGGTTTACATATTATTGACAACATCATAGAATCATGGAATCACTAAGGTTGGAAAAGACCTCCAAGGTCATCAAGTCCAACCTCTGACCAAACACCACGATGCCCACTAAACCATAATGACCATTTATGTTATGCAAATATGAAGCTCCTTCCAAGAATAAAATCAAAGAAATGAATTAAATGAATGACTAATGGATGAAAGGAATCTGGTTCTTAATTCAGGGCTGGTCATTTCTTTTGAACTGCCATATTTGTGAGAAATGTTGCTGCCTTAAGGAGGATGCAGCAAAATGTGCCTTAGCTCATTTACTTGTTAACTGCCCAGGAAATTTATAAAGATGACACCGATTCTGACAGTTCTGACCTACAAGGAGTAAATTAGCCCAGTGTAAATACAGCTGGGAAGCAGATTTTGTGTTTGATAACTTTCTATTTGCCATGAATGGCTTTGCAGGTGAAAAATTACTATTTTTATTTTTTTCCTGTTCTTAATTACCTCGTATTTTCCCCTGTTGTATAGGTAGAAAGGTGACACAGATTTTTTAGTGGTCTGGTTCACTGCTTTACTTTGACTGTTTTACTTTGTTCCTGACACAACCATATGTGATCCAGGCTCTTAAAAA
>VWZW01000881.1:308413-357001 GCA_013397115.1 Edolisoma coerulescens | reverse complement strand
AAAAAAAAAAAAGAGTTCTTCAGAAATTTTTGTGATGGGGATTTGCCAGGCACCTCATTGCTACGTAATACTTCAATTATGATACATTTAGGAGCTCTGGCTCACAGAATATGTGTTTTTCTATTTTGAAACATAGCTTTTATTCTTTTTCTTTGACGACTTTATGTGCTGGATGAGTCAGGTATGAGAAAAGACCTGTGCTTGTTCACAAAGAGCTTTGCCCTGTGCTGGATGACACAGCCTGCATTTTCCAAGTGCATCATTTCCTGCCCATTATTCCACGATCCTTTTGGGATACTCCATGTCCCGGCACCAGATCAGCAAGGTGTCGGAGCTGGGTGCATTCCCACAGCCACACAAACTGTTTATGTGAATTATTTATACCATGAGATGCTTATCTTGCTCTTAGAATCTTCTCTTTGCCCCTGTGAGAGACAACGAGCCCTTCACCTGGTCAGAACTGAGAGGACACTAAAGGGGCTCTCTCTGAAGGGGAAGAAGTTGATTTTTCTTGTTTCTGCTCACTGTCAGCAATTTTGCCCATTTCCCTCAGCAAAACTGAGCACAGTAACTGCACTTCTTGCCTGGGAGGAGAAAGCACGTGAAGCGTGGCAAGAGAAATAAATAAGCACAGAATAAGCCACTGAAGTGAGGTGTGGGTTTATTTTCCACGTCAAAAAACTTTTCCATCCCTCCCCTCATTACTGGGGAGCAACCTGGTCCAGTGGAAGGTGTCCCTGCCCATGGCAGGGGTGGAATGGGATGAGCTTTAAGGTCCCTTCCCACCCAAACCATCCTGGAATTCCATAGCACTGATTGGGGTTATCAGTGCTCTGAATATTCAACATCCATGTTTCTGTTCTGCCTGGATCCAAACACTCCCAGCCCCAGTCCCTCCTGCCAAACCTTCCTCTCATCATCTTCTCAGGCACAAGCTGTAAAGAGGAGAGTGCAAAGGGTCACTGCTCAGCCTCACATTCCAGGACACTCTCTGTGCCAAAAGTGTGAGTTTCTGGTTTTGGCAAAGCATCCAGAATCCAAAGCATCAGAGGGAGTTTGATCCATGAGCTCTCCCTGGATGCACGTTCCTGGTGCTGGGAAGGGCTGTTTTAGAGACCATTTCTTTTCTCTGTGTGTTCTGAGTGAGAAAAGCCTGTGGCCCTTTCCTTCCCATTTCTCCCCTCCTCTTTGAAAGCAAAGAAATTAGGAAACTGTTTCATGACCTGCAGAATTTCTCCCCTTTGTTCAACATTTCAAATTTTTAAAAGAATTCAAGTCATTTGAATTCAGTCTTCAGCACTTGCTTGTGCCATCACTTGAAAGCAAAAGGAAATACTTTCTGTGAAAATAACACATTTCCAGTGTCACAGGAAAACTGATGCAAGGTTTAAAGTCCAGATTTAAAGTTCATCTCTCTCCCTTTGAATTTGCAAAAGCTCATTTCCAAGTGACATGTATTTAAACTCTGGCACTGTGCACAGAAATGAAGTACACACCTAATCATCAAAACTCCCCTCTGGTTTTCATTTTAAGCAGGCAAAAAATGATCTTGTAAGGCTTAGACCCTGATTATTGCTTTGAACCTAATACTTATGCAAAGAAACCCCAGAGAAAAGTTGAAAGATGCAAAATTCAATCACAATAGGCCTCTTTCAAAAGACAGTTCAGTTAGAAATCTGTAAGACATATGTTATTTTAAGAAAAAGAATAAAAAGCCATTTTTTTGTGTAAAATGTAAAATTGTCACATATTCATCATCTGATGAAAATTGTAGCAAAAATTGGCAAATACCAAAGAAAAATCTTTTCCTATTGACACAGTTATGTCAAAAGTGGGGTCCCACTTTTCAACAGCATTTAATATTTTCATACTACAAGTCACATCTGGCAACAAATGTCATCTTCTGTTTCCTCCCACTCCATCCTCATCCATATTCTCTTCCTTCCAGTTCACAATAAAACTGCTTTTTTGTAACCACAATGATTCTTCCTGACAACTGACTGACCACACAAAAGCATGAACAAATAACACTGTAATAAATACAAGGTGCACATCAAACATCCAGACAAGGCAAATGCGTGGTTACATATGGGGTTAAGTGTTATAATGAGAGCTAATTTCAAATATATCAGGTTTTTTGTACTAATTAATATTGGCACAACCCCCACGGAAATTCAGATTTGGAATGGGAGGTTTCTGCATGTTTTTTGTGGAGCTGTAAGGGTGTGAAGCCCAGCCATGGCACCTGTGTTCATGTCCTGCTGCAGAAGAGTGATGGACTCTGAAGTGAAATACAAACCAGAGGCACGATTATGTAGGAAAAGGATCGTGGAATTTGTTAGAGAATCATTAAGGTTGGAAAAGACCTCCAAGATCATCAAGTCCAACCTTTGATCGAACACCACCACACCCATTAAATCATTTTGCACCCCTGCTGTGACTGATGCCCCACGACAAAGGCCAAACCCACATCCCAGAGCTGGTGGGTCCCACCAGGGGCTTCCCTGTGGATCACAAGTTGTAGGAGCAGTTCAGAAGCTTTGGACTAAATTCCCAGATTCCTTATGAAGCCCCAACCCTTCCCTTGGCAGGGCTGAACAGAAAGGTTGAAAGGTTTAGGTGGGATGTTGGGAAGGAATTCTTCCCCATGAGGGTGGGGAGGGGCTGGAATGGATTTCCCAGAGAAGCTGTGGCTGCCCCTGGATCCCTGGGAGTGTCCAAGGCCAGGCTGGCCCGGGCTGGGAGCACCCTGGGACAGTGGAAGTGTCGGGGTTGGAGCTGGATGAGCTTTAAGGTCCCTTCCAACCAAACCATGGCAGGATTCCACATTGATTCTTTCTAACACTGGGCCTTACCTGAGCTCCCCCCACCTGCTCTGCACGTTCAGCCAGATGAGCAAATGTCCAGTCCAGGTGCAGGACTTGCAACCAGAGGTCCCTGCTGGAGCTCCAGCCTTGGTGTCTCTGGTGGCTGCAGAAGATGGGCTCCCGCTGGGCGCTGCTGCCCTGGCCCACAGCAGGGCTGGGGGTCATTAACTGTGACATGGCACTCAGTCGTTAATTGTGCTTGGAATTTCCAATACTACAAATGGGATGGGATAGCTTCACATGACAAATATCAAATATTCATCAGAGCAAGCAGTCAATAAAATTGTGCAACCGTGTGCGTGCGGGGAAAAAGATGATTCATTTACAGATGTGCTGCTGATAAACTTTGCAGCGCTGCACACAACCTGGGGCACATCAGGAACCAGACAAATGTTTAAACACCACCGTTATTTTCCACTAGACAGAACTCTTGCAAAAAGTCTGACATTTCAGCTCCTCCTTGAAACAGTTTCTGCTGGATGTAAGAAACCAAACCCATAGAAATATCCTTTTGGGATTAATTCTCTAAACATAATGACTAAAAAGCCTCGTGGCTTTACTCTAAAATACTGCAATCTTTGCTGCTAGTACTAATATCTGCAAGAGGCTGGTATTATTTATCTTTCTAAAACCTTCTAAAAAGTTGTTTTAACTCTTGGAGGCTGCAAATTTTCTGTCCCAGAGACAAGGCAGCACTGCAGCATCATTCAGAAGGAAGAATGTGAGAGAGGGCAAGTGTCTTGTTCCAGTCTGTTGATCTGTACATGACACTGTAACCTCCTGTAAAACTAGGAAATGGAAATAAAAGGGAGCACTGGTGAAAATCTTCAAATTATTGCAAAGAACAAGTTTTCAGGAAGCAATTAACTGCCTGACTGGGAATATCCCTGCTTTTTATTTGATGTCAAACTCATGGGTGGTATTTTGAAACATTTGATTGAGCTCAGTCAATTAGCCTTGATTATGGTTTGGCTTCTCCCTCGGAATAGGCTGATCCATAGGGAATGCCACTCATACCAGCACCGAGGCAGAGCAGGATGACTCAGCTGATTAATCAGCTTTCTTTTTTCTCATTAAGAAGCAAGTCTCTGGCTTCCCCAGCTGCTGGAGTGATCACTGTCGAGCTCGTGTTGTAACTCACACAGCTTTGGTCACCCCTGACTCACATTCTGAGTGAAGGAAAGTCACCTGCACCCCTGATCTGTCAGAGAACCACGGAATTACAGAATCCCAGCCTGGTCTGAGCTGGAAGGGACCTCAAAGCTCCTCTCATCCCACCCTCTGCCACGGGCAGGGACACTTCTCACTGCACCAGGCTGCTCCAAGCCCTCCCACACCTCTGTGGCTGAGGGACACACACAGCAATGCTGCACCCTGTGGTTTCTGTTCACCATAAAGTCCTTGGCATTTGCAGGAGAAATGTTTCCATTCCGGTTGCTTTCTCATCAAGATTTGTCCCTAATCTGGAATCAACCATAATCCCCATGTTTATGGGTTCTGACAATTCCTTCCAGACAAGCAGGTGCTGAATCCTCACCTGTATTTTGCCAAATAAATCTAATCACCTCCTCAGAACACAGCACAGCATCTGCAGATGAGCCGTTTTTTCCAATGCAAAAATTAGATTAATTTATTAACTAAGTTAATGGAAGAATAAAAAAGGCTACTTGTAAAAATCTCAAGTAAACATAGAGCTTTTTTCCCTTTCTTTAATAGGTAAATGGCACAAAACACAGCCAGGGTACAGGCACAGTGTGTAATCATGGTCATGAAATGCCTACAATGTAAATGGACTAAATGACAAAATTAAACAAATCTCAATTAAAGGCACAATGATTCCAGACAAGCAAAACCCATCACTCTCCCAACTTCCCACTAAGTAGATCTCCAAGCATGGAAAGGTTGCCAGCTATGGGGAACAGTTTAGAAAGTTAATGACAGTAAAAATGGGATTCACTGGAGACTGTAATCCTGACTCTGTGAGCATTGCCAGAGGCCTGACATGAAGGAACAAGTACTATTTCAAGCAGACTGCAAAGCCAAGGCAAAGATTAACATCTGTCAGAATCAGCTACAGATGAGATTTTTATTGATCCTTGAATGTCACAGGAATTTAGAAGGGCTAAAAAGAACTTTAAAGAGAATAATCGAGTATCTGTGGATTTGGTTTGTAAATCTGAAGTACCTTTCCCACATTTCAGCTATTTTTTTTTTTGAACAGCTGTGTGTGATGTAGCTCAGTGCTACAAGGCAGAAGAGCTATTTCTTCCAACTCAGTCACTGTCAAGCTTAGTCTTGCAGGAAAAGCAGTGACAGGGAGCAGTCCTGGTGCTGCTACCAACCTCCAAGACACTGCTTTTCGTGTTTGGACTGTGTTGCTGTGGATTTTGTTTCTGCCTCATTAAGGCTTTGCTCACATTCTTCTAATTAAAATACTGTAATTCTGAGAAGAGATACCATGTCTTCTTTTAGCAGGGTAATCAGTACATCTGTGAGTTCAAGTTGCTATTTTTTAACATCAAAGCCTGCACAAAGATAGCTCTCTTCCACGCAGGCCATGACTTTTTATCCCCACTGGTCTGGATAACAGGCTCCGTTTTGTAGTGGGATCAACATCACCTCCTGCAAGGAAAGGCTGGGAGAGCTGGGAGTGCTCAGCCTGGAGAAGAGAAGGCTCCAGGGAGACCTGAGAGCCCCTTCCAGTGCCTAAAGGGGCTCCAAGAGTGACATTGGACAGCCTGGAGTGCCAGGACACAGGGAATGGCTTCCCAGTGCCAGAGGGCAGGGTTGGATGGGATATTGGGAAGGAATTCCTGGCTGTGAGGGTGGGGAGGCCCTGGCACAGGGTGCCCAGAGCAGCTGTGGCTGCCCCTGGATCCCTGGCAGTGCCCAAGGCCAGGCTGGATGTGGCTTGGGGCAACCTGGGATAGTGGGAGATGTCCCTGCCAGCCAAAGGCTCCCAACATCTTGTCCTGTCAGGAACACGTGTGCATTTCCTGCTGCATTTTCTCTTTATTAAACTGGAAGAAGCATGATCTGAGTGGAGCATGTCCAGGGCAGGGAAAGGAGCTGGGAAGGGTTTGGAGCACCAGGAGTGGCTGAGGGAGCTGGGAAAGGGGCTCAGCCTGGAGGAAAGGAGGCTCAGGGGGCCCTTGTGGCTCTGCACAACTCCCTGACAGGAGGGGGCAGCCGGGGGGGTCGGGCTCTGCTCCCAGGGAACAGGGACAGGAGGAGTGGGAACGGCCTCAGGCTGGGCCAGGGGAAGATTGGATATTAGTGAAAAATCCTTCACTGAAGGCATTGCCACAGGCTGCCCAGGGCACTGGTGGAGTGGAACACCTGGAAATGTTCAAGAAACATGTAGATGTCGTGCTTGGAGACACGGTTTAGTGGTGGACATGACAGGGTTGTGTTAATGATCTTAAAGGTTTTTTCCAGCCTTAATGATCCTGTGAACTTCCAGCTGTATTTCACTTACCAGCTGCAGCCTTGGAATTTTATTTACAAGTTTTTAGTTCTGTAGCCTCTCCTTGCTATATCAAGGTACCACTCCACAGCTTTCAGAATTACCTCCTGCCCTCACTCCTTCCCCCTATTTTCTGTAAGGCTGTGACACAGCAGTAAGAGAAGGTTTTGTTGAATCAGCTTCTGCAAGATTGTTTTGGTGAATGTAGGTTGAGGAAACTCATTACAGCAGTTCAGTCCTCCCAGCCCAAGAGTTCCCACGTTCAATCTATTGGTTGTTCTCACTGAGGAAATGGAAGAAAAGGTTCATATCTGATACAATAAAAGGTAGCAAGGAAAATAATATGCTGGTAAACACGGGATCAGTAATCTTCTAATCCTGGCCTACTTTTATAAGAATTCCCTAATTTCCAAGCCCACATACCAGGGAAGTCAGTGAACCCCCTGGAAAGTTGAAGCATGAATAGAGCAAAGATGTCCAGTGCCATCAGTGATAGCATTGTGTTGCAATGCAGGGATTCAGGGCTGTTCAGACTCAGAACAGGGCCAAAGAGAGTTCTAGAAAATGTGGTAGAACACTCAAGGGCACGGTTTAAAGGGAAAAGATGCATCTTTCCCATTATAATTTGTACTGTAGCAAAAAATGCTTTCAGCAACCAGATGATGCCAGAAAATGTAAAGATCCTTCAAAGGCTCCTCACTCAAGTGAGTTGCCAAACACAGATTTATAAGAGCTGCTGAGACTGCCAGGTCAGTCCAACTCCCTGTTTCCTGTTCTTAGGCAAAGGTTGCTGAACTTCATTTAAACTTCTTTGCGCTCTGTTCTGTGCTTGAAGGATTCCCACAGTCCAAGACAGGATCCGATCTCCCCTTGACAAACTCTCTTCTGTGGAACTGTCCTTTTGCACAGAGTAGCTGTGTGGCCAGGAGAGCTGTTCAAAGACACAGGCAGTTATTCCAGAGACAGCTGCAGGCTCCCAGCAAGGGAGGACGCCTTGCACGCTGCAACATCATTCACTTCTGCATATTACACCGACCATCCTTCCAGCTTTGTGTGAGGTGAGGATATTCCAGAGCTGTCAGGCTCCACAGGTTCAAGATCCAGACAAACAAACCCCTTCCCACACTGAAATGTCACCTTAAATTTCATTTCACCTTAAATGGCTGAGTGGGGAATAAGAACCTCCTATCTTAAAACATCCACAGCAGCTGCCTCCCCTCAAACTCTGACATAATACAAAGATGGAAAACTCCTACTCCCCACTGCTCGCTGGGTCCGCGCCCAGCAGCCCACAAAGCACAGCTGAAAGATGGCCCCAGCTCAAACTGTCTCTGCTCCCTGGGAGCGTGAGCAGATTTGTTGTGCAGCAGCTGCCTGACACACTCGGGATGCTCAGAGAGCTGAAGTTTGGGCTGTGTTTCTCTGGCCTCACAGGTTTGGTGTCAGGGTGTCAGCTGAAGCAGAGCTGAGATTCCCAGAGCACAGGAATGGAGTAAATCAATCTCTGCACTGACTCAGTGCGAGGAAACGCAGCTTGGATTAGTTTCTCTGAATATATATTTTGTTGCTAATGTACAGAACCCATTACATTTTGTCACCACCCCTCTTCAGGGCTGCCAGCAGTTGTCTGGCATTGTGAATTAATACAGTAATGAGTTAAAACAATCATACAGCAAGGAGTAAATACCTTCCACAGCAGATGAAAGCCAAGACGCTGAAGAGGTCCCACGTGTGCTGCAGAGAAGATTGTGTGGGGCAGCAGCTCTGAGGCAGCTGGACTCAACGTGTGACAGGAGAAGGCAGGAGCCTTGCAGATAAAGCAGTCAGAAAGCACGTGGAGCAGCACTTGGAGCTGGAGAGGAAACAAAACAGAGGATGTCAACACGTAGGCATGACCAGGGGCAGGAGTGAGAGCCAGAGAACAGATTTTTAGGGATGGCTGTCTCACTCTCCTGCTGCTTTTTAATCCGTTCACTCCATAAAGAAAGGTGCAGAAAAGGGTTTTGGTAAAGAGAGAAGGAGCTGGTACTCACACAGATTACAAACACTGGCAAAACCACTCTTGTTTTTCTACCACTTGAGGCACGCACACACTAAAATACAATGAACAAATAAGGACAATAAGGCAAATAAAAGCATGTGAAGAAGTAGGATCGGTTTCCCAAACATCCTGAACACTTGTGCTTTGCAGTAGTTTCCTCTGCTGCCAAGCAATCAAGATGATCTCCCAGGCTGAACTCGGAAAAACACACAGGGGGAAAAATGTAGGTAGGGAGCATTTTGCATGGTGTCAGCACACTTTTACAGAAGCCAGGCTTGAATCCTCAGTCAGTGCTGAGCACAGACATACAAAGTAGGAAAGCCCAAGGGTAGAAATTCCTGCAGCACCACAGTTTACAAACCAGCTCTGCCTCTTCATGGAAGACGATGCAGCACCGTTGCCTCTGGAGTGCTGGAACTCCAAGGTGAAACCCCACTTGCTTGTTTCCTTTTCCTCATCATGTTCAGATGAGCCACAGCATTAGAAGGAATATTGTAAAGGTCTAAGCAATAGTAAGAACCTTGTGTTTTTCTTGGTAAACTACCCTAGATGTCAGGAGACTCCTATTTCTCCTGCAAGAACTACTTGTGCTTGCAGAGAACATTACAAGATGACACTGCAATCTGATAACTCAGTGTTTCTGTGGTTTACTTTGTTTTATTTGGTGGTGTTTCCAGATTTTTTGTGGACATCTCTACTCTGTTTCTTAGGAGGTTTTACCCTCTCATTTCAAAACTACACCACATCTAAAAGGTTCCTGCTGTGCAGGGAAACAAAACCCTTTTTTTCACCTCTTTGGTAACTAAATTTTTAAGCCACCAGCAAGTAGCAGAAAAACTTCAAAGCTGAAAGTTTTTCTTGCATCCAAACTAAAGTATTTGCTTAGTTTAGATTTAACACGGAGATTATTACTTAATATATTTTTTATTATTATAATACATTACTATATTACTATTTATTTAGATCTGGTTAGTTTAAAACCCACCATATTTCACATCTCTGCAGTGGAGTGCTTAGGAATTCTAAAGAAATTGTTTTGAACTCAATTTAAATGGGAAAGGCAGGTGGAGTACAAGGGTTTGAGCATTACCACATCTTTACAATCTGCAGAAAAAACCCAGGCTTTGCAATGAGCAGATAGACAAATATCTGCCCAAATCCAGTTGTCCAGAAATTATGGAAATATACTTCTCAAATGTACAGGATATGTCAAAGGATACAGAAGTCAAACAGCTAACGAGCAACAGCCCAATGACTTCGTTTTTTGTACACACAATTCACCCTGGGGTATGCTGGTTCAAGGAAAAATATTAACATTTTTCTATAGTTCAAAGTATTATGCCTGTGCCTCGTGAGTTACAATAAGGAGGGCACAGAACGACTGTGACTGCTGTGGGGTCAACACCCATTTCCTACTGCAGTAAAAATAAGGAATTCAATTTCTAAAGGTGCCATTCGAGGCGTTTTTGTCATGATTTTCCCATTGTAATGTAAAGTAAACCATAAGAGAGGGAATTTGATCCCTAAGAAGGCAATTGAATTCTGTAGGTCTCGTGAAGGTAAAATAGATTTAGAAACAGGAAAGAATATCCTAGAAATTAGAAAAAATAATAAAAGGAGGTGGGCAGTGGAGAAGAGGAACCTTGCTGCTGCTTGGCAAGAATCCTGTGTTATTCTTTGGTTCTTCACATGCTACAGAAGTAAATTCTACTGACCAGAAGCGAGTGGGGAGGATCATTTTATTAAGTGTTTGTAAAACCACTCGACATTTCTGGATGGAAAAATCCTGCACGGGCAAAGCAATATTCCATTCCAGTATTGACTGTTCCTTCCCTATCTCAGCACTCTCCGAGTGAACACAAGAGCACCTCCATGTCATAAGGTTTTATTTTGTAGAATTTTGTCTATATCCTTAAGAGTTTTTTTAAATGGAAGAAAATTCCAACACATCAGTTTGAACTGCTCCAGCTACAGAATTTATCAGGTGCAGCCAGACCCTCAGTTCAGTAGAACAGAGGTTTTAAAGTTCTCTCAACTCTCTCTTTTGCCGCATCCTTCTGTACTCTGCCTTGCCAAGCACAGACACCCTTCAGCTTCCCCGTGGAATTTCTCAGAATTCCTGCCCCATTAAAATAACGTTGAGTCATTTAAAATAGTTATAAACACACTGGAAGATTTGTAGAAGAGAAAATTCCTTTTGGATGTCAATAATTAATAGAACGGGAAAGTCTGAAAAGTCATGGCCGTAATTTGTGGCTGCTCCTTGTCCTTACATAATGTTCTTTTCCAAATTCATGATCCAGAGAAACACTGAGGATGATGGAGTCTACCTTTGGGAATCTGATCATGACATCCCAGCTCATTTTTGCTTTCTACCTCATTTCTGGAGTCACTGCATTGATGCCTTACACTACAACACCTGCAATTGCTAAAAATCGCCTTTGTTCAAATTCATTTGTGCAGTTGTAGAAAAGTGGAAAAGGAGAATATAAATGAAAATTATGAGCCTGAATAAAAACTAAATGCTAGCATTGCTGCTGGGATTCAGCTGGTTCTTATTAATCAGGGTTTGGAAAAGAATCAGGATTTATATTCCCTTCTGAATAGCTGGAATAAGATCACTAGTTGGAAAGGTTTACTGGCCCTAAAGATATTGTATTTTTCTGCCTTCACTACTCTTGGCTGTAAGAGGGGATGTAACATAACAGTCTGACTGCCCTCATACTTTCTGTTCCCAGCTGAATTCCAGTTTGATTTTGGTAGTGTCGTGAAGTCTGAAATTCCAGTTCTTTCATTCCTGGTAATTTTGTATTGGAAACCTCAGGGCCAAATATAGCAAGCCAACTATTCCCAAATTTAAATCCACTGGGGAAAGGTGTAGAGGGGAGAAGGGCAGGCCATGCTCCAGCCTCAGGAAGGTCTTTGGACTCACTGTTTTAAGCAGCAATAAGGAATGAGTCCTGCTGTGTTTGGACAGGAATTGTAGGGAGCAGCAATCTCATGCTGGCTGCCAGCTGGGTAGGATGGAGGCATCCAGCTTTATATGGATGGATTTATCCCGTTTATCCTGCAGTAGTTTTCCTGTCAGTTAGTGCCTGAGATCTTTAGTCACTCCTTGGTGCCTATGAATTAGGATATATGAAACCCTGGAGTCCTATAAAATATATATCCAGCTCCAAGGCTCTATGGAAAGTTCCAAAGCAATCATCACATGCCAATCATTGATTTTAGGATTTGCTTTCTGGACGATAATATAGGGATGATATACAACCCTGGTATGCTCAGATAACTTACTCCTAGCCAGGATTTTTATTTCTAGCTTATTTAATTTACCAACTTTATGCCATTGTGGTCATTGACTTCAGGAGAATCAGATTCACATGCTCCTCCAAAGGCTGTTCTCTGTCATTTCTTTTCAGAGATTTGTCACTAGTTTTGTAAGTGATATGTTTTCCTTCACTTTATTTAAAGAGATTTTTATCTTGACAATTTCTTTATTTTTTATTTAACGACTGTCAGTTTGGTTTTGTTATCTGGAGCAGGATAAAGCTTTGTGCTCTCTCAGGGTGGCTCTGTGCATGTTTAGCACTCACTAACAGCCAATCTGTCACAGCAAGAGCTGCATCCTGTCACAAGCCTTTACTGGCATGGCCATCCTGACCTAAGATCTTGGGTTGTTTCCCAAAGGAATCACATTTTAGATGACTGTTGATGCCTCTGAATTCCCATGAGCACATTCTACAAGTGAGAGTGTCACGATGCCAAACACTGTAAAACAAATTCGAGATGAAAACCAAATGGTTGTATTCGTAGAAGTTTTGATTTTGTTTTACCACTCAGGAGTTGTAAACTGAGCCTTCTAAAGGTGAGCTCTGCCTGTCCCATGTCACCAGACCTGGCACCTGCTGTCAGAAACCCCCAGCTGTGGCTCCAGGCTGAATCCCTCCCAGCAGGTGCCCTCACTCAGCACCAAGTGCTCCGAGGGAATGGGGTGTCGATGAAGGTGATGGGAAATACACTTCTTTTCCTCTCTTTGGACTTCCCTACAGAGACACCAGCAAGTGAAGTCTTGATGTGCTGGTTAAGGATGAAAGAAAGGATAAAATCAGGCCCTTGCAATTAAGCCATTGCCGTTACTTATACCCCAATAAATATAAAAAAACCCTTAGGAAGTGTTTTCCAAAGCCTCACTGGCTCTGGATTTGGTGAATCCCCACCCTGAAGAATGATAGAATGGTTTGGGTTGGAAGGGACCTCAAGGATCATCTGACAGCACCCCCTGCCATGGGCAGGGAATATTCCACTGTCCCAGGTTGCTCCAAGCCCGTCCAACCTGGCCTTGAACACCTCCAGGGATGAGTCCAGACTCATGGTGCTATTCCCCCTGAAGTACCCCAAATTCCCAGAGGCTTAATGGGCTGTGAGGCATCCCTGCTGTTATCTTTACCTGGGCTAAGGATGAGTCAGAGCTCTGCAGGCAGATCCTGGGTGCACATCCTGGGATGAGGAGGATCACGGTGACACGAGGCTCTGTGCTGCAGGGCAGCATTTTTCTCGGTCTACTGCTCTCCCTAGAAATCCTCAAAGGAACATTTCAGTGCTGGAGGCATTTGGAAAAAAAAGAAAAAAAAAAAGGAAGTGTATGAGACACAGGTAGCTTCCAGCTGGCTCTCCTGCACCCATAAACCTCTTATTTACGGGCTGAGTCACTGCAGATAGAATGGAGGAATGAAATGTTGAGTCCATTAGAAATTCCCATTTTCTTGCTCATCAGCTAAGATCAAGGGAAAGCTGTGCCTCTGACACTGCTCTTAGTCATAATGGCTTCAGGATTCCCCTCAAGGCCTCCCAGGGCTCAGAAATCTTCCCCCTGAATTGCTACTGCTAAATTTTAATTCATACAACTCGTATACCTGTGAAAATGTTTCCGTGAGAGATGTGCCAGAGGCACCTTCTCTTTACCAGCAACTTCAGCAGCAACTGCCTCCTTCACTTCTCTCTCACTTCCAGAAGCAATGAGACAAAACTAATTCACTACTTGTTGCTTGTTTTGGTGACCTCCACAACCCCATTTGCTGCACTGACAGCCAAGCAGTTCTGTTTATTTTTTGCACATCCCTAAAATACGCCAAAAACTTCAAGAATGACAGAAAACAACATTCCAAATTGTATCATGCCTTAGATTACAACACTCTATGCTTATGTTTATTGACTGTGTTTATTTTTATTTAGAATATAATTTACTTGCTGTGTTTGACTGGGCCAAATGAGCATTAATTTATCTTTTCTCTGTGTAGGAGCTACTTTAATGGCATCTGGTCAACGTGCAGCGAGGAGGCTGCACCGACTGCTGTTCTTATTGGAAGCAATTAATTTAGGAAATTTATTAAATTTTCATTCCTCATAAGTTTCCAGGCAACATTCCCTGTTTGTCCATTTTTCCTTGGATTCTGTGGGTAACTTTAATAAAAAGGGAATTCCCTAAACTTGTTTTGTTTGGCACTTGCTGCACTTACAGGTCCTGCAAGCAAAGAGCAGAACCACTCGCTTTTTGATGTGATCCATTCCCCCACTCTCCAGAATCATGGAATCAGGGAATCCCAGAATGGTTTGGGTGGGAAGGAACCTTAAAGCTCATCTCATCCCAACCCCCTGCCATGGGCAGGGACCTTCCACTCTCCCAGCTTGCTCCCAGCCCCGTCCAGCCTGGCCTTGGACACTTCCAGGGATGGGGCAGCCACAGCTGCTCTGGGCAACCTGTGCCCAAACCAGTCTGGGATTCTTTAATTCTACTCTAAATGTGCTGAGACTAAGAAATAAGATTGAAGTGAGATTTTTTTTTACCCCCCAGGTCTTTCATCCTGTAAGCATATAAATCCTGAAGAAAGACTCACTTCAGTAGGATATTTTATGAATGTCTGGGAGTGGTAGAACAGAGGAATAGTCTATGGATGCTGAATAACACCGCATCATTTACTGGATTCCACCACAGCCAGGAATCCGGGAAAAAGACAGTAAAAGAACTTTTTTAAAAAAAGTCCTGCTGAAAATAAATGCTTTTGTGGTTAAAAACCAGCCAATTGGAACTGAAAGAGTGTTTTCTTAGGGTGGCAGAACAGTTGGAAAAGTTGTTGGATTATTTTTGGCAGTGGCCGGCACATTATAGCTCTATCATTACTGGTACTCGACTCTCCAGAGTTCACTGAAAGGGTTATTACTTCACCAGTACATTCCTGCAAAAACACAGCATACTCCATCTGTAGCATGAAGCTTGGGATTCTGGAACTCTGTGTGACCTTTCTGACACACTGATATGAGTGTAACCAGCTCAGCCCCCAAACACTGCAACACCCCGGGGGAACCTGAGCCACGGCCCCAGACAAAGCCAGGGTGGCCAAACCACTGCACAAGTGTTGCACAACGAGCACGTAACAGGGTGATTCCTGTGCCCTGCACTGATGAAAACAGGCTGGGAAGGTTTCAGTTGGAGGTTAAAACATCAAGTAACTTGTCCTTGGGTGTTTGTAAGAGCCAAACCCTGTGGCTGCCTTTGCTGGCAGCCAGTGCTGCCGCGGACAGACGCTGTGCAGGTGGAAAGTGAGTCCAGTCCATGCTTTGGCATTAGCAGCTTGTTCTCCTTAGCAAATGCACTTCAGCCTGAATGCAGCAGGGTTTTTGCAGTACAGGAGTACCTTATACAACCCCTATTTACCTTATGAAATGGAACAGATAAGCTATTGAATAATAAGATTAATAAAATACTATTTCTATCCCTTTCAGTGCCATGAATTTACAATCAGAAAATGTGTTTTGCTGAGAAAGTGTCAGTGTGCTGGATTCAATTGGTGAGGAAAATAATGGTTTTCCTTTAACTGGGGTCTATAGGACCATTCACAATGTAGTGATTAAGACTGGAGTCATTGCTGCCCTTACAGTAGCAACACAACAAACATCTAAATATGTGCTTTTATGTGCCTGCAAGTTTTGTACCTTCTTCTCAAATATCAGCCACAGTCGGATAATTGTCTGCCAATAAATGGCAATCTGTGACTCTCCTCCTGAGTTTAATTGTAACCAGATTTGCTTCCCAGAACAGATGTTGGGGCTGTGAGCCCTGGTTCGTCCCCGGCTGCTGTGCAGTGCCATCAGGTATTGCTGCCCCACAGGGCATCGCTCCTGGGTTTGCTGAGCCTGGAAGGTGTCTGAGAGGGGTGGGAAGCAGTGGATTGGTAACCACAGTTACAAATGTGCTGCTCTGCAAAGTTTGGAACTGCTTTGGACAAGCTTGATGCTGTGACAGGGAAAAGGCGCAGCTCAGAAAGCCGAGGGGGTTTGTCCCTGTGCTCCTGCTGCCAAGGGGGGAATGGTACTGAAAACACTGATTTGCTGGCTAATTATTGACACAAACCCTTCTGCCCCTAGAGACCCACGGCACACGCAGCTGGCAGGAGCAGCAGGGCCCCATGGCAAGGTGCAGCCCAGCCCGGCTCAGCTCTGGATGAGATAAGGACCTCGCTGGGGGAGCAGTTCTTTGTGCAGTCCGCTCAGAGGTAAGGCAGCACCCACTGCCCACAGCAGCCTGAAGCCACCCAGGCTCACACAGCAGCTCCACCAGAGGAAGGGCTGGACTGACACTTGACCAACACAGAGGTGGGGTTAGTACAGGTGGTGTAATTTTGGCACTGAAGTGCCGGTGATAACCTCTGTGGCCAGGGTTCCCATCAGACATCCATGGAGCACCAGCACTGGAACTGGCAGCTGCAGCTCCCCTGCGAGTTCAGGTGGCTGCACGAGGCATCCGCTGTGAACATCTCCAGAAAGCACCATGAGAAGGGTCTAATAACTAATTATGTGGCAAAGTTTACCTAGAGAATCATAGAATCCCAAAATGGTTTGGGTTGGAAAGGACCTTAAAGCTCACCTTGTTCCAAACCCCTGCCATGGGCAGGGACACCCCAAACTCCCAAAAATAGCCTGTAAAATACCTCTATGTGCCAGCAAAAGAGTTCACAACCCTCACAGCCCAAGACACACCTAATCTTTAATGTTAACTTCTCCTGCCTGTGTTGTCATCAAGTCTCATTCACTTTTTTAATGTGTCACTTTCTATTCTCCACTAACTCAACAATTGGTAAAAAAATTCCATTTTGAATCTTCACAAAAGTTACCACATATCCCAAATACATTCTGTCTGTGTTTGGGCCACACTCCACAGAATGATTTACCTCAAGGAGAGGAAATACAAAGCAATTAAAGAAAAAAGGGAAGCAGGCAAGGTCTTTCTGCTTATGTATTAATGGCCTTAAAGCAAAAATCTCAGCATGTGCAACACAAGAAACCCGGAGAAGGGAGGTAAATGTAGCTGCATTTTAGGGCAGCAAATCTTGTATAGCACAAAACCAGAACCAGCTCTTTGCTGACACTGCAGCATCTCTTTCCTATAGAAGGAAATAATAAAAAAGGGGTTTGTGCATAAACACAATACGTTGAAGCTGCTATTGGCATGGCTAAATTGTGCCTGGATTTTGTTCTGCAAACCTTTTCCATTAACATTTCTGTCGGGAAAGCTAACTCTTGAGAGATGTAATGAACCATCTGACTTTAATTTGGTTGTAGAACAAGGGGTTACTCTCTGGAGGGTGCACAGCCAAGCTCTGAGCTACACCCAGCTCTGTTTCCTTATACAGAGGATGACGAGTGCTCCAGCACGAGCAGCACGTGGGAAAGCAGCAACCCTCAGCCTTGCTTTAAGCAAACTAAAGTGGCTTTGGAACAGTAAGGATTTGCTCTGTGACAAACATTTGACTCTCCTCATCATCATTCTGTCCCCAGCGCCTCCAGCCCAACAGTTGCACGGACAAGTGCTCCCGTGGCTTTTGGCCTTTCTGTTCCTTCCTCCCCTCCATGCAGGCTCTGCTTCTCCACCCTCCTCAGTCACTACCTTCACTTGGCATCTCCTGCTGGTTTCCTAAACATTTGCTCAGCCCTGCACAAACCCTGCTGTTTATGTCATTTCAGCTCCTGTCCGAGATAAGACACACGAGATCCTGTGGGACATCTTAGGGCTGTTCTGCATTTTCCACAGGATTATGCTCTGGCAGAGCACCCTGGTTGATTCCTTTAGCGCTGCTTGGGATTCTAATCTGAGAAAGCTCCACAGAGAGGGGGAACTGCAACCATAATTGATCCACACCCAGAAAAAACATTAGGACATGCTGGGAAATCACAGTGGAACTGCAGAGCCCGATTCCTCTGGTACAAAACCCTGTTTGTCCAGTGGCTTTGGGGCTCCCTGCCTGCTGGCCGGCCACGGCAGAGCTTGGGGCCAGCTGAGACATGTCAGGAAAACAAGGCAAAGAGACGGGGAGGAGCCTCACCCGGGCTTTTCTGTTTATACCCTGTCTCTGCTCATTAAGTCTTTACAGAGGAAATACAATGTCTGCCCTTCACTGCAATTCCAGAGCGTTTCTGAGTGTCTCTCGTTCCCAACCAACATGTGGCTGAATTAGTCAGCACAGGGTAGTTGCCCAACGAGGTATTACTGCTGCTGCTCTGCCAGCATGAAATGGGTCTTAGCAAAGCTTTAGACAGTTGGCTTGCACTTTTCCATGCCCAAACAGATGTGCACATCCTCTGGATCGAAGGAGGACCAGCACTGGCACTGGCACTGCATCTGCTCTGCAGGGACATTTGGGGAGCTCTTGCTCATGGCATTCTGAACAAAAACAGGTGTTTCCCTGTCCAGAATTCCCAATACTTTGGCCACAGTGGCTTTAGCTTTGCTGTATCTAAGATGCCAATGGAGAAGTAGCTTGGCACCCACAGTGCTCCCATATTTGCCCTTGAATCTGGAAAAATCCCATCTGCCCTGATGACACAGATACCTGAGCTCTTCGAGGAGGGAGCCTGGGCTTTATCTGCCCTAAATCAGTGATGTGGTGTGTCCTGAAAGGGCAGGTGGGAGGCTGCTGAGCCAGCCAGCAGCGGGGCCTGGCCATGTGGCAGGTGAGTGTGGCTGCTGAGGGTGTGACAATGGCACGAGGTACTGGCTTGGTGGCCCCCACCGTAGCCCCAAGGACACTTCTGCAGACAAGTTCAGGGAATGGACAGTGGTTTTAGCCAAGGGACTGCTTCTACTTTCACTCCTCTGCAGCCAAGAGACCGGCCCTGGCCAAAAAGGTTGCTGCAAAACTCACTAGAGATCTGACTCCTGGGAACATGCCGTCGCCATATGGTCTCCACATTAATAACACCAAACAAGTGCTTCATAAACAGTGCTCTAACAACAAATACCAGAGGAATTAATAATAATCTAGCTATTATTTTCTAATGTTCTCGCTTTATTAAGAACATTGATGCTGTCTGAATGAGCTCTTCCGGAAGAACAACATCTGGCACCCACATGAATACCTGATGAAATCCGTATGATCCTGGGTATCTGATAAATTTATGGCCAGAACGGCAGCGGTTTGTGCCCGCCTGGCTCGCAGTAACAGTGCCTTTCTCTCTCGTTCTAGGTCATAACGTAATGCCCATGCTGTTCTACACTCTGACTGTAGCTTTTTTGATCGGCACACAGGCAGCTCCCAAGTCAGAGGACAATGCTCCACTGGAGTATCCTGCAGAACACTCCCTGCTCAGTACCCGGAGCGACCGACACCACATTGCCCAGGCAGCCCCGCAGACATCCCACGGCCACGCCACGTGGAGCCTCGGGAGGAGAGAAGCCGTAAACATCACCGTGGACCCCAAAATTTTTCGGAAGCGGCGTTTCCGGTCTCCCCGGGTGCTGTTCAGCACGCAGCCCCCGCCGGTGGCCGGGCAGGGGCGGAATTTGGGATTTCTCAGCGGCGTGGGGGCTCTCAACAGGACTGCCAGGAGCAGGAGGAGCACGCACCCCGTGCTGCACCGCGGGGAGTTCTCGGTGTGCGACAGCGTCAGCATGTGGGTCGGGGACAAAACCACGGCCACCGACATCAAGGGCAAGGAGGTGACGGTGCTGGGCGAGGTCAACATCAACAACAACGTCTTCAAGCAGTACTTTTTCGAGACCAAGTGCAGGGACCCCAAGCCGGTGTCGGGCGGGTGCCGCGGCATCGACGCCAAGCACTGGAACTCGTACTGCACCACCACCCACACCTTCGTCAAGGCCCTGACCATGGAGGGCAAGCAGGCGGCCTGGAGGTTCATCCGCATCGACACCGCCTGCGTCTGCGTGCTCAGCAGGAAGGCAGCGAGGCCCTGAGCCCGCGCCCGCACCCTCCGACCCCCCTACCTCAGTCTGTAAATTATTTTAAGTTATAAAGGACTGCATGGTATATTTATAGTTTATACAGTACAGAAAGAACCTCATTATTTATTAAACTCTTTTGGAAACCTTTGGTGTTTTTTTTTTTTAAGTTATTTAATGGCAGAGGTCTTTAACTCACCTTTAATTCACCTCTACAACTCTGAAGTGTTCATGGGGCTGTTGAAAAAGCTTTCAGCAAAAAGAAAACATTTTCCACACAGTTTTCACACATATTCCTCTCTTCTACAAGAAAATTTCCCTCAGAAAACCTGCCAGTTTATTGTAGGTTTATTTTCAATTGAAATTTCTTGGTCCAAATACCAAGAGACTGAAACAGAACTTTCAAAACTTGCTTCCAGTGTTACTAATTATCCATAAAGGTATTAATCATATATAATTAATCATCTTAGTTAAGTCCTGGTAGAAACACTAGCTCTCCATTGTTGCCAGATCAATTTCTAAGTAAGAGACCTTTAGTGCATATTTTTAAATTGCCAAAGTATTTTAATTGCAAAAATAATCCATTCTGAATTATTTTGGAACATTTGTCTGCACAAGAAGAGAATCTCAAAGTGTGTATTTTTGTGTTAAAATGGTATTTTACAGCTCATTACTTCAGAGCTATATTAGAATGGTGGGATTTCAAATGCCAATATACTTATATAAATTTTAAAAGTTCATGTGCCTTATAATCCAAATTTGATAATTTTCTCAAGCCAGTATTCTGGTAGTGGGGAACCTGCCATAGGAGCAAGTCTTTTCATGCATGACAGAATAAAATCAAAAAATAAATATTAAAAAAAATCACTGAGGCTGAGTTTTAGCAAGGACCCAAAATAACCCTGTGCTCAAGATTTCTGCATGCTGGGGACATCGACCTCCAGAAATACCCAGCAGAGCCCCAGGCCTGTGCTGGGCATTCCACTGCACACTCCAAAAGCTGCAGATCCCCTCGTTGTTTCCCTTGGAAGAGCAGCTGTTCTCCATTGCAGAAACTGTTTCAAAACAAATACCATCAAGGTTTTTCAGCATGGTCCCTTCCAAATCCTAGAGGGCACAGCCACCCTCGCCTTCCCTCCCGCACGGCTCTTGCTGTAATGCAAAAAGCAGAGCTGACATTTGCTTCCTCCACGTAAGCAGCTCAGCAGGGCAGCAAATCTCCAGAGAAAACTTTCTGGGGTACAACAGTGCCAGTGGAATTGACCCGGGCCAGGCAAGAGGTGCTTCCTGGTGGGACAGTGCCAGCCTGTGTGACGTGGGAGGCACAGACACCACTGACCATCCCTGCTCTGCCAGTTCTCACCCCCCTCTGATGAGTTTCTATGGTGTGGGGCAGCAACGTCCCAGTGAGAAAGTTTGGCTCTCTCCAGAACAACATATTTGCAATATTTTCATGAATAATCACTTATCTGAAAGGTCGAGGAGGAGGCGGGCTCCTGGCTGCCCTGATCCTCCAAATAACAGCTTGTTCTGGAGCAGGGGGAGGCAAGGAAGGCTAAGGGTGCTTTGAGTGCAATCCCAGAGGGAGCAGATGCCCTGACACAGCAGCAGAACACAGGAGCAGGGGCAGCCACCTCCCTGTCACCATCACAGGAGGGATGGAGGGACAGCAGTGACACACAGTGCTCTGAGGCAAAGGAAATCATGGAACTGGAGCAGGCTTCCTCCTCTGCTCCTCAGTGGCCTTAAAGCCATGGAGCACAGTAACAAATCACTGTAGAACTGCTTTCCGTACCTGACACAATGGGACTAAAGAAAAATGGAGCTGCTGCTCATTCAGGACTCCCAGGTTTATGGAGACTGACATGACTTTACCACTGACATAAGAGACTTGCAATTGAAAGTGACTTCTGAATGCCTTTGGTAATTGCACATGTGTAAGACCTGGCATTCCTTCAAAAGCCCTGAAAGTGATGCCTTTCTTCCTTGGGAAAGCTGGAGAGGGACTTTTGACAAGGACACTTGCTGATAGTGGGGGAATGGCTTTAAACTGAAGGAGGGTAAATTTAGATGGGATATTGGGAAGAAATTCTTCCCTGGGAGTGTGGGTAGGCCCTGGCACAGGGTGCCCAGAGAAGCTGTGGCTGCCCCTGGATCCCTGGAAGTGTCCAAGGCCAGGCTGGATGGGGCTTGGAGCAACCTGGGACAGTGGAAGGTGTCCCTGCCCATGGCAGGGGTTGGAACAAAATGATCCTAAAGGTTCCTTCCAGCCCAAACCATTCTGGGATTCCATAATAATTGACGCAATCTTGGGAGCTGCCATCCCTTCCACAGACCGATGGCGATCACAGATCACACCAAGAGGCCACACAGCAGGGCAGAGGGGGAAATCTGTTTGCTGATGTCACTTTAGGGAAAGAAGAAAACAATTGCAGGATTTAACTGCTCAGCCAGAACTGCCTGGGTTCTGAGCAAGATCTCAGGTGATCAAACCTTGCCCACAACTGCGAGAGAAGGGGTGAGGGATGGAAGGACCAGGTGACATCACAGCTCAACTCATGCTGCTGAAATGCTGCCCAAGGCACCAAAATCAGCCTCATTTGCTTTGTTTCTGCTGAATCCAAGGAGTGACAGGACCATCCATACTCGGATAAGTTACTTTCACTTGTAATAGCTGCATTACAATCTGTATGATGAGTCAAGACCATAGCTCAGCATGGAGGATGGACCTGAGGCCCTGCTCAGCTTCTTGTGTAAGGTGACAAGAACTGAAAAACCTGGGAGGAAGGATCTCTACAGACCAATTTTGTTCAACATTAACTGCTCACTCACAGCTCTCTGCATTTTCCAAGAGTTCCTCTGGTGCCCTCAGGTTTTCCACTGCTTTAGAAACAAGTGCTACTCACTGTGTGCTGAATTCTCTTCCGGCTGTTTAAGAAGTCTACCAGTTTTAATTATACAGATAAGCATAATAACCAACTGCTTCCCTAAAGATGGAGCATCTTCGTTTCTCCTTAAAGCCCTACTTCTAAATATAAGGATTGAAAACATTTACGGCTAAGAAAAAGTAAAGCTACTTGATCTAAAATAAGACCATCTAGAGGGACCGCTATGAAGCAGTTTTATTGGAAGAATTGCATAGTCACTACTTCCCGAATCTGAAATTCTCTTTAGAATCTGAGGAAAGAAAAGCAAGATCCTTATATTTCAAAAGCAAATCAGATCAGTTTGGTTTCACCTTTAGCCTAATGCCACAATTTCACTCCTGCTCAGCGGGTCTGACTAAGGAGTGAAGGTTAAATTTTGCCTGGAGGAAAACAGATCA
Organism: Edolisoma coerulescens; assembly: GCA_013397115.1. Taxonomy (NCBI): domain Eukaryota; kingdom Metazoa; phylum Chordata; class Aves; order Passeriformes; family Campephagidae; genus Edolisoma; species Edolisoma coerulescens. Next base: position 334,072 of record VWZW01000881.1, on the reverse strand, counting down.
ATCTCTAGAGAGATGGATCATAATCAGTTTCCATCACCCAGCATGGGACTCATCCTCTCGTCACTGCTGTTATTAGTTTGGTGGGGCTTTTTGTGAGGGGGGGGTGTGGGAGGGTGGCAACAATACCTCTGAAACCCCACAGGTTACTCAGTCATTCCTGCTGCCGAGTGGATGCCAAGAGCCTGGAATGCCAGAAAGCCCATTCCAACGCCTACACCTGCAACCAGGCTGCTCTTCACCGGGCCTGGGTGGTTATTTTCACTTCAGCTCCAATGCAGACAGGAAATGTTGACACTGACAGACAAGAAATGGTTTACATAACAGTCGTGCTTTCTCCCAGTTTCCTTTCACCCCTTACATGACACTGCTGCTCCGCTCTCTGATCCCTTGTTCAAACACGCGATTAAAGGGCAGCCACACCCTTGCCAGCTCTTCCTTCATAAGCAACACCTTTCAGGAGAGCAATCACAACCACTCGGGGAATTTACTTGCAGGGTTGGGAATCACTGTGTGTGCGTTGTCACTTTTCTCAGTCTGTTTTCCTGAGGAATTCTCTGCTCTGGAGAAGTTAGTGTCTCTGTGCCTACAAATGTTCTGATATGGCTTCTCCAGCCCGATATAAATCATTGGGCCTGACATGCAATCCTGAATCCCTTGGTCAGTAAAACCATCAAGGATTGTACATCGACACTTCAGTATCACCCCTCAAACAAGCTGCTTTAGGAAGTGAAAAGGAATTAACAAAATCTAAGGAGAACTGAATGTAGCCCAAAGCAGAACAAAATATGGAATAACCACCATACAGCAGTTTAATACACAGAGAAAACAGTCCAGCAGAATACCTGGCACAGGGCTGGAACTAAGAAAATACAAGACAGAATTATCCAGCTTCTAATCTGGTCAGGAGACAGCATCCATTGGTTTTAGAGAGCAGAAGGGAATCCTGACAGGACCAATACCTCGTTAGAAAAATTGATGGTTTTGGTGTGGTTGGTGTTAAAGAGGATCTGAGGATCACCTCTGTCCTGCATGCCCAATTTTACAGCAGAACCCAGGCACTGGCCTCAAATTACCAGATGAAATATTTAATCCTTACCCTCACAGTGATAACTGCAATAATTGTCTTTATTTCAACAATCTAGTTAGCACTTCCTCAGTGCCCTTGGAGTTTTCTTTCTTGTCCTTCCAGATTTCAAACACCAAATACTTCCCAGTGGAATCAGAAATTCATAGCTTTTGGAGGGTTTCCCTAAACTCTCTGAGACATGAAGAGGAACAATGAAGCTGCCAAGTTTTGCTGTGCATCTTTGCTGTCTGAATGACAGGGACACTACAGTCTGACAATTAAAGTGGCTGGGATGGAGTAGGAGGTTATTCTGTTGTGTTTCTGACAAACTGTTCTGGAGGACAAATTTTTCTTGCTTTACACCAAAAGAAAAAAAAAAACCCAATCCGGAGCTGCTCATGTCTAAGTCAGTGAAATGGATTTCTGCTTTAAATGCAAATGGCTTTTTCTTTTGAAGCATTGCTTAGGCACACATGGCTTTTAAATAGAATATTGCCAGGCAGTTCCAGCACAAACCCCACCAGACCTACTCTGCAGTGTGGTGCTCGGCTCCGGTGCCTGTGTGAAGGCTCCTTCTGCCTGGAAAAGGCAAGCCTGTACTGAGCGCACTGACTCACGGATTGCCTCTTTTTTTATCACCTCTATTTCCATAATCCAGCACACACAGTGGTCCCTGTCAGGCATTTAGTAAGATCTCACCCTCGGGGTTGTGATCCGACGCGTGATGGGTGCAGGAGTGACTCACCCAGCTGGAAAGCTCTGCAGGAACCCCGGCCCAGGTGATGCCTTCAGCCTCAGATGAACACGGCGCAGATGCTCGTGGCACCTCTGTGGAAAACACATCTGCTGTTGTTACTGATCAAATGTGTCCTCTGGGGATTTTGTTCCGTTTCCCTTTTTCCTCTTGAATCATTTGATTTGGTTACATTCCAGTTCTACTACACACAGTCCAAGTCTGAGAACAAGTTAAGCTGTGGCAGGAAGGAAGGAGTGTGCACAGCCCCAATTCCCTGGTGACAGGTCTATTAAGCAATAAATAACAAGCCTTTTATTACAGGTTCTAATTAGAAGAGGACTTGTCGGATTTAGGAGCTAAACTGAGCACTCACTCCAAAATTCAGTCTGATCTGTTGCAGTAACATTCAAGCTTAATTCATTTTCTTTTTGGATTGATGATGCACAGGAAGAAAAGGGAAGGGAAAAGGTCTCATGTCACCAGCTGCAAAGGATTGCTTTGGTTCTAGGCTCTTTACAGAGACCGGAACCCAAATTCCTAAAAACATGTGTATTCCAAGCCTTTAGACACCATGAGTTGACATTTTAAGTGGGGTGGAACATGCTGGACATAGGAAGGAGCTGCTCAACAGGGAAATAACAAAAGAGTGTGTTCAGTTTGCTAGACAATGTCCACTATATCAAACCTAAAATTGTAAAACCCAACTTTTGTTTTCTCACACAAGGTCCAGAATACTTTTCAGAAAGTCATGGAAAACATTTTCCTATTAAGGTACTAAAAAAACAAGCAGACAGATTTTGCACAAATTTTCAAAAAGCTTTTACGTCACTGACAACAATTATAAGAAATTTTTAGCCACAAATATTGTTTAGCAAAGAGTAAAACTGGAGGCTTTGTTAAAAATATTCTGAATCACAACAGCTGTAATGAGCTAAAATGAAGAAGTGGAGGTGACCAGAATGGAAAATTGTGTGAAAAGTCCCTTGTCCTTCATTAACTTCCTAAGACTATAAATCAGAATAGACAAGGAGAGCAAAAAAGAGATTTTGGAATCATAACCATAAATTTAGATGATTAGTAGCACAGGAAAAGCAGTATCTAATGGGAAAGTGCTGTTCTAAACTGGGACTGTTTACTGGAGAATGATGGAAGCCCAGTTCTCTCGTTCTAGGAAGTCAAGAGTGCTTGAAGTTCCCTTTCAAAGTGCAATCCCAAAGCAGATCCCTGAAGCCAAAGACAACAAACTTGGCCAGGGTTATTGTTAGGCTGAAGCAAACAACTTCTCAGCTGTGCAACTGCAGCGAGTTGTGAGCCCAGACAAACCAGAGCAGTCAGGCACCAACACCATCCCCAACACCATCCCCAACAGGCAGCTCCTGCAGCGTTATTTGCCAGCTCCAGGGTTAGAGTTGCTTCTCACAGCTCTGTCACTGAACTGCAGAAAACCTTTTTGCCACGAGGCCAGGAGCTGATGCAGAAAAGCCACGTCTAACTCACAGCATCTTCTTGCTCCACCCTGGCCACGTCAGCACAGTGACCTACACAGAATGCAGCTCATTATGCATTGAAAGGACTGATACAATTAGTGACTAATTGCTGACGTAGGAAAGAGGAAAAAAAACCCAAACATTTGGTTTGCTTGCTCTTAACAACCTTCTCTTGGACTTGTCATGCTTCCTCCTTGCTGCTGCAGTGAGAGAGAGCTCAGAGCCAGGAGAACTGTGGCAATAAAGCCTCTGGGAGAAGTGAAAGGCTTTCTGCTGTGTCCTGAGTGGAATCAGTTACTCTGGTTGTAATTTCCACAGCCAGCACAGGGATCAGAGTGGAACTGTGAAAATTAAGGCCACACATTCCAGGAGTAGCAGATCCTGTATAAGCTCAGCACTGCTGACAAATGCTCCATTTTCACACAATCATGGAATCACAGAATGGTTTGGGTTGGAAGGACCTTAAGGCCCATCCCATTCCACCCCTGCCATGGGCAGGGACACCTTCCACTGTCCCAGGTTGCTCCAAGCCCCGTCCAGCCTGGTCTTGGACACTTCCAGGGATCCAGGGGCAGCCACAGCTTCTCTGGGAAATCCATTCCAGCCCCTCCCCCCTCTCACAGGGAAGAATTTCTCCCTAACATCTGATCTAAACCTACTCTCTGTCAATTTAAAACCATCCAATTAAATTACATCAAGAGATTTTTCTTTCTGAAATTGGAAGATGGGGTCCCCAGCAGCTCAAGTATAACCAACCCAAAAACTTTCTTCAGATTTGCACTTGAAATACTAAATTGCTTCTATTTCACCAATGTGTTAAAGACATTACAGATCCTAATTTTCCGATTTGTTTAAAAATAACCAGACATTTATTTGGAGAATTTAAGATACAGATTATCTTATCTACAATGGATTTGGGACAAATTGAAAAAAATACTATTTATCTCATTTTCCCTAAACTCAGATCACCTTCAGCTTTATCAAACTGCTTAGACATTGTCTAATGTGAATGAACAGATGATTCATTTGGTGATTAATAACTCCCAATACAGCTGTCATCTGCAGCAAGGCTTAAACACCAACTTCAGAACATCAAAGTCATGCGAGGGCAAACAGGCAGAATCAAATTAATAAATGAGATTTTTGCAAACTGGATCTGCTCTGACTCCTTCAGCATTGGGCTGAATAATGATGTTGATTGTAATAGTTTATTCTTAATGTTCATAACAACCCATCACTCTTCAGCAGAGTATACAGCACTTATCTTCCCATCCATCAACCAGCCCTGGGTTTGTGTTAACCAGTTGTAACAGGATCTTGGGTTTGAGCATCAAAGGTGATTCAACAAACATTTCACACTGTCACTTTCTCAGCATCGCCCAGTTTCTGTTTTGGTTTAGCCAATTTTCTCCATCTCATTCTTATTTCTCTTTTATTCTCATGGACTATACGTTTGTGGTTTTTTTTGTGCTCAGGATCTTGCTTATTAATATTAGTTTTAAAATGCTCCTCAACAGCGGCAGCTCTCATTCTATTTTTCCTATTGTTTGCAATATTTTTCACTTACCTGCTTTGCACCTCGTGCCATAAACCTTCATTTGTTTCTCAGATTGTCACCCAGGAGATGCTGTGACTGCCCCCAAGCAGGTGACCATGCACGGGGTGGGTGCTCCATCAACCTGAGCCTTCAAACCAGGTTTTATTCCTTCCCAAAGCATCTTCCCTTTCAATACCCTAAAGTGAAATGGCAGCTGGAGGCAGGAGCACCCCAGCCAGTCTTAGTGCTTATGATGAAGTGGTGGCTGGGGCAACAAACACATTTTACCCTGCAGAGCTCCTCCAGAACAGGCTGCAACAGCACCAGTGCTCCTGCCAGGCTGCTTCCCTCTTCCCTGACACAGCCTCTGTCACCCAGCTGCCTCAGAGCTTTCCCTCAGGTAGATTTTAAATGCTCTGTTTTTCAATTCAAACATCACTTAGAGCTGGAGGCAAACCCACCCCTCCAGAGGATTCAGAGCAACCCACAGAAATAATCCATTTCTTGGCCATTTGCCCTGGATGTGTGAGAACTCTGTGATCCCCTTCACTGGAAAACTGCCAAAGAGATCTCTCTGTGAGGCTGGGCCTTCCCAGACACCTTGGAAATGTGAATAAGTTCCTATAGAGGAACTGAACAATGTTTTAGTTGTTCAATTATGTATTTGAGTCAGGACTGAAAATGAGCAAAACCACATGCACTATGGCATTTATTCTATGTTTCACATTTCCCTGGCAGTCTCTGAGTAGGTACCACATCTTAAGCATCATTGTAAAGCCCTAAAATACTCTTTCAAAGAAAAAGTACATTTTTGAAAGGCTTTTTTGTTGGTTTATTGAGGGGTTTTGTTTGTTTGTTTGTTTGTTTGATTAAATAAAGCAGCCACAAGGATAAAAAACGTTTCTGGGCTGACTCCAGTTGCTTTCCTGGCTTTTTTCCAGTGATGTTCAAATCAGGGGTTGTTCAAACTAGGAAACAGTAGTTTTGCCATTTACTCATACAAAAACTTGGGAGCTCTGGTATTTTTTTAGTACATATTGCTAACAGGGTTCAAGAGTACCCTCTCCTCTGTCATGTGGCTCTGGCTGTGCATAAACATTGCTTTGACCAATAGGGGCAAAATTAGATACTTCCCAGAATGATTTGTTGCATTCTCACGACAGTTGCGATCCCAGACTGGATTAGATCCAGTGGGAAAATGTTTAGACAAAGCCCTGCACCAAAGAACACTCCTGAGAGATGTGCCTGTGGTCTGCTAGGACAGAAGGCAAGGTTACAGCCAGGCCTGGAGAAATGTCCTGCTAAAGGGAGGTGTCTTGGAGTGCTTTGCCTGTCCAGAGGGAGCAAAGAAATTGGAGCATCCAGCAAATGTGCAGCCACGTTCATGTTCTTCCCTGTGAGGGTGGGGAGGCCCTGGCACAGGTTGCCCAGAGAAGCTGTGGCTGGTCCACCCCTGGAAGGGTCCAAGGCCAGGTTGGAGCAACCTGCTCTAATGGAAGGTGTTGGGGCGGGAACTGGATGGACTTTAAGGTCCCTCCCAACCCAAACCACTTTGGAATTCTATGATCTCTAACGCCAACGGTTTGGTTCAGCTCACATTACTCAAACGGCATGAAATGGAAACCAGAAAGAAGAAGAAGAGACATGGGGATATCAGAAAAGGAAGGTATCACTCAACTCTCTCTTCAAGCACTCTCTCCTGACCCACTAGATTTTAGGATTCAAGAGTCTTTAGGAAATATTTAGCTAAAGACTACTCCTCATTCAGCGATCCAGTAGGAGAGATAAGCACGTCAGGACTGAGATCTGGAAAGTGCAAATGCAGCATGAAATTGGAAGCAGGAAAATGGTCTTAGCACCTCCACTGTGCTGCACCAGCCAGAGCTTAACCAGACTCTGAGGCCTTAAAAACTTAAGCCCCTGCTCATTTCTCCTCATCAACTACTTTGGAGCAACATTTCCTAACAGTTGCTTGGGGTTTTTTTTTCTCCTTCCTATGGGTTTCCCCTTTCTTCTTCTATGAGAGTTGTTTGGACTCGTTCAGTTTGCAGATTCCACTCAAGGCAGTGGAGTTGTAATGCTTCTCATTCAAAACATTTCTACTCTCAAAGGCATTTTTGCCTTTGCCTTCACTTTGAATGAAGTCTGTTCAACCTGCACAGCCTTGCCTTTTTAGCCCTTTCAAGGGAGTTCTATCAATTTTTGTTCCTCACTGCTCCAGCAGATTGCTCTGAGTACTTCATGCACACATCCACGCGACACCGAAATAGTGAATGATGTCTGTAAGTCTGACACACACATTGTTAGAAGTTCATTAAACCTGCATTCCTGCAGTCATATTGTGACAGCATGCTTAGGAATACATTTCCTGACTCAGGTGACACCGTTATTCAGCTTTTCTTACCCTCTTTGGCTGTTGGAATATTACCTAAAGCTGTTTAGAAGATAGAAGATGTGAGAAATTGAAATCATCTGGAGACAGCTTCTTGTCTGCCACTGATGACAGGTTAACATTACAATAATTAATTCCTTGTTATTGTTAAATTCCTGTTACTTTCATTCACATCTTTGCTGTGAAGGCACAGAAGATCCTTTGTCAAGCAGAGTCTAATCAACAGCAAAAGATAAACAGAATATGCAGGAATGACTTGGGAGTGCTTCAACTGCACGCCCTCCATTTCATTTTTATTCATAGTGTTTAAATTGCCTTCCTTTCTAAGCCAGAGGTCAAACTGAAATTTCTTTCATTTATTTTCCCAGTGTGATGGAAGCAGCAGGACTTGGTGGTGCTCCTCTGTGACAACTCTGACACTGCAGACAGAGGCTCAGGCTCCAGCTGAGGGGTGTTTTGGAGCACTAACAGAGGAAAGCTGAGCCCACTGCTCTCAACCTGGGAACCTGGGAATTGTGGTGCCTTTGGGACAGTCTGGTCCCCGAAAGAGGGAGGAAACTTCAAGGCTCTCGGTTCATTTTATCAGGGTGGGAAAAGAAAATAGGGAAAAAACAGGGATAAGAAATAGAGGACCCCTGAGCCAACAGCAGCAAACCCAAAAGCCTTCTTAACCTTGTCAAAACCAGCTGCTTTTAGCACCTAAACAGGATTTTGGTATTACTGTAAAAGTATCTGTGCTTCTATTTAGCCTCTTCCTTTATAAATGTAAGATACTGAGGGAGCTGGGAATGAGCAAGGAATCAAATAAACATTTCAGCCTCTTGTATTGGACGTCGCCACCCAAACTGTGCTTGAGGACACACCAGCGTTACCAGGAGTCTGGGAAACCATATCTGGGAAAGACAAATGCACTTCAGTGGTGGAAGGAGTTCAGTCTCACCTGAATTTTGCAGAACACAGCAATGTACATTCAAACAAAGCTGCTGGAGCAGGAGGCAAAGTGCTATAGAAAGTAATTAACTCAGAGCCATTGACAGACCACCCCTCTCCATCCTCCCTGCCATGGCTGGAATATACAGAATTTATCACTGTATGGGCTGCACATATCCTGTACCATTATCAGCATATTCCATAGGCCTTGCATCCCTCTTTCCCTTCCCTAAACTTTTAACCATCTTTTAATTTATAGGTAACATTTAAGTTCGTATTTCAAGAGCACACAGGCTCTTGGCCTCTATAAAATCTCCAAGAAATCACCTTTACTTCCCACAATGTAGATCCAGAGCATCCAAAGTCTGTTTGCTTGTTATATTAATAGAATTCAGAAAATTGCTCTACAACATTCCTAAAAAAGAGAATCAGCCAAAGTTAGACTTGGCATCTGCACAAGTCTCAGTTATTTTTTGGAATACTTTGACAACACTCTTATGTTATTGTCTCTGGGTTCATTTTTCTGTTCATGTATTCCCCAAAGAAGGAAAGAATGGTATTCCTGTTCTCTGAATAAGGACACATCTTGCTTGTCAGAGAGATTTAATTATTTATTTTCCCTTCTCCTTCTTAAATTGTTGGATCCTCAGATCAGGAGGTTTCAGGTCCTTTCAACTCTTGCTTTTCAGAGAAAGCCATCATACCACCTCAAATAAAGAAATGAGAACAGAGTTTTACCTGCAGAGCAGACACCTTCAATTACTGTCCTTTCAGCTGGATACTGCAGGGAGAGCCTTTGGAGAGCACAGAAAACCCGTTAGGTTCCTAAATTTGATTTAGTAACACAGAAAACCTGAGCCCTTCAGTGCTGGCAGGAGCACTGTGGCAGAGCCCCAGCTCCACAGGCTCCACTTGGCTTCACCAGGGTGCACCTAGGGACAAAATAAAGGTGCAGGAAGAACAAGGTGACTCCTCCAAAGCTGCTTCTGAAGGAACCCTGCAGTCAATTGAGAACATTTTCATTTTCTTTCTTCCATTTGATCTTCTCAGCAACATATTTTTCATATTATTCCTCACATTTTACTTCCATCTGGTTTCAGCTTTTGATTAGAAACTTGGAAGCTCAGCTTTAACAGCTCAGTGCAGAGACCTGAGCTGCTTCCAGCCATATTCCTCCTTGGAGGATCTTAATTCAGCCGTATGGTTCTTTTTACTGGGGCTGTATCCTCAGTAAATAGTTTGCAACTCTTGGAAGGAGCAAAAACTCTTGCAAACAGAGGAGGGGTTTGTTATCCTGGAAGAAGCAAAACCTGCAAGACAGATGATGCTGATTGAAAAATATTTGCTACGCAAAGTGGCATTGATAGGGAAGCTGCAAATTGCCAGGTTTATCAGACAGGACTCAATACACATTTAAATGTTGGTCAACATCTCACCAGTAATACAGGACCAAGAGTACCCTGATATCTGAACTCAGCCCAGAATTCACCGCAGCCACCAAAAACTGACACTGAAGTTACTGCTCAGAAAAAAAAATAATTTAAAATGTTCAATAATAAGCATTGTTTTGATGGGGGTGTAAAACTGTAGAACCACAGAAGGGTTTGGGTTGGAAGGGACCTCAAAGCCCATCCAGTTCCACCCCTGCCACGGGCAGGGACACCTTCCACTATCCCAGGGTGCTCCAAGCTCCATGAACCTGGCCTTGGACACTGCCAGGGATCCAGGGGCAGCCACAGCTGCTCTGGGCACCCTGTGCCAGGGCCTCCCCACCCTCACCGATGAGAATTTCTTCCTAATATCTGATCTAAACCCACCCTATCCATGTCCTTCCCTGTGCAGGATCAGGAGAAGCTGGCAGTCAGCAGGTCAGAAAAGGTTGGTGGATGGTCCCATTTTTACACTAAAAAAAGAATTTTTCCCTTAAAAGCATTAAAACATCCTGAGCCAGAAGAGATCTGTATCTCCCCAAGTGTTTGCAGCAGGGCACGACTGTGACACACAGCGGCAGGCAAAGGAACACCCGAGAGATGTGGGTGGAAAGACAAACGGGCGATTTGGGAATGGTGACTCTCCCACACCACCTCAATTCCAGCAGAAGGGCTGAATTCTCAAGGACCTGTGAAAGTCACAAAAGAAAGCCAGATATAGGCCAACATCAGAGGCACCAGAAATCCTGTGATTTCCAACAGCTTTTGAACAGCACCAGTAATACTCCAAGGCATCCTGAATCACCAAGCATCCACGAGAAGTTACCTACCTGGCCTGCAAGTGCAGGGCAGAGCTGGAAAAAAACCATTCAACTACTGACTAAGAATCCAGGAAATGGGTTTAGGCTTCCCACATTTCTGAGCAATCAAACAGGACAGCCAAAGAAAGACAGAAAGCAGGATTCTAATCACAAAGCTATGAAGGAGCAATTTTCCAGATTCATCCAGCTTTTGTCACTTGGATATTTTTTCCCTACATTCTAAGCTTTTTTCCTACATTCTGATACCACCTCATCTGGGCTGTGCTTTTATATTATTCTTTGCAGTACTTGCAGAGTTCACAGTAAAGACTTGAGACATATGTAGGACATATGCAGGAGATATCCTGGAATGATCTCACGTTTACAGCTCCAAGAGGGATCAGAGAGCTGAAAGCTGGTCTGGGTTGTCCCCTAGTGGTCCCCACCTTTCCCGGGGAGCAGAACCCCACAGAGGCTGTGAGTGCTGGTTGTCGTTTTATCATTTGTCATTTTATCAGGGTGGGAAAAGAAAATAGGGAAAAAACAGGGATAAGAAATAGAGGACCCCTGAGCCAACAGCAGCAAACCCAAAAGCCTTCTTAACCTTGTCAAAACCAGCTGTCAGCCACAAACTGGGACCTGTCCACATTAACCAGGGGCTGCCTCCTTCCCTGCAGCATTTTCTGCTCACCTTGCAGCATCTCCCAAATTCCTCACTGCAGACCTTACCTGGCCATTTGCTCCCAATGCTGCCCCTGTGATGATGATTATTCCTACACAAATCCATGATCTTCTATGCTATGAGTAAGTTACAGCTACTCTTTCAGAGGTTTTCCCCAATCTGTCATTTATAATTCTAGTTCTGTCCTCCCCCATTCTGGCAGCATTTTGCAGCTTTCTTGTCATCCATAAAATCCTGACAGAATTCCCATTACATTATCCAGGTCATGTAAAAGAAAATATTGGCCAACACATCATCACCCAACTTCCCCTGATAGGCACTAAAGAGCACAAGGAACTGGTGCAGGTTATATTACCAAAAACATCCAAGGCAAAAGACTGACTTCCCAGAAACTTCTCACAGATCTTTACTCCCATTTATCTTGTTTTCTTCAGCAACACAGCTTAGAGAAACAACTCCATATCTAAAATCTGAAATGTTGCTTTTTTAGTAACAGGTCAAAATTCTGAGTCCAGATCTGTTGCCAACTCTGCCCATGCAGTATTTTTTTAAATTTACCTCTTGTCCAAATCAAGTCATATGGCATCCCATAGGCTTTCTTCCTGCATGTTTTTCCATGTTCAGAGCATTGTTTTGTAATTTAACCAGAAAGTTGATAGTTCCAGACATCCTAAATCTCTACACAGTCATCTCCTCCATGTCTGACCTCAGCAACTGGAGGGGCTCCTATGCTTTTACCAAGAGCTTTAAACCCAGGGGAGAAGTTTTTGCTCTCGTTCCTTCCGTTCTGCCTAAATCGTCCTCCAGCCCCATGTGCATCCCATCAGTTTGGGTCAGACTCACACTTATTGTCCATTGTTCTGTTATTCTTCTCCACTTCTCTTTTCCTCTCCATATTCTGAGTCCTCTCTGATGCAATTTCAGCTGTTTTGCTAAGAAAGCTCCTGTCAGGCCACACATGCAGCAGCACAGGAAGCCCAGAAGAAACTGCGGTATTAAGTGGCTTAAGTGCAATTAACTGAAGGATTGTCATGGAAACAATCTAATTGAAGCTAAAGAACAAAATCATTTACCTCAGAATTTCACTCAATTTTCGTTTCTGTTCTCTATTCCACACAAAAACACTAAGGAAGGAGAGAGTTCACCAAACACTTCAAGTCATGGCATTTGCTTAAAAAAAAACAACATAAAATTAATTTAAAAACCCAACAACAACAAAATATATTTGCAAAACCTCCTCTCAGCAGAAGGAAGGGAATTTCTTCTTATTCCAGGCACAGAAAGCTCCTCCTAGGGAGGTAAAATCTATTCAATTTTTAAGGATATGCTCCTTTTAGACAGACAAGTTCCCCTGTACACAGCACTGGAACCATTCAGGAGGTTACTACAGAATAACTCCTTTTATTACCCATGTGCTCTAAATTCTGATTATAACTAAACTGCAAAAAATCCCCTTCAAGATACTTCAAAGAGGAGCTTTACAAAAGTGATAAAAATTGGAGGATTTGGGTGCTCAGTGTCTCTAGTGGTGTGTTCTTATGCCATAAATATTCAGGATATACATGGAAAGCATGAAAAAATTAGATCAATATGTCAGTAGTAAAAACCAGATCTGTGTTTCCATCCACTCTGTCCCACTCAGTTTTTGCATTAATCTCATTAACAGGTTCCAAGCATAACCCAATAGTGCTCCCAAAAAGCAAAGCCAGCATCTGCCACATCCTCCCCCTCTCCTCATCCCTGGGAGCACGGATGGAGGTGCTCCTGCCTCACTCCCTGCCTCCCTGCTCCTGGAGCCAGATCAAAAGAGCACACCTGGCATTTGAATGGAATGCAGAGAGGTCTGAGGTGGCTCCTGGATCCTGTGAGGGCTTGTCCAGCAGCCCTCAGCCAGCTCTCACAAGGCTTTTCCCTCTGCACACAGCTTGTCCTCGCTGCAAGGACGTGCTGCACGTGTCAGCCTGTCAACAAACGCGTCCTACCTCAGTGCTGGGAGCAGGAAAACTCCCACTGTGCCTGGATATTCATGAGGAAACACGTACTGAAAGCCAGAAGTGGTAGGACAGCAATTCAACTCTCGTTTTTTAAGAGTTGCTGCAGGTGGGGTCTCACGAGGGCACAGGAAGGGGAAAGATGAGAGGCTGAGGAACAGCAAACACAGACAGAAAGGTCACAAAGCTGGCCAGCAATTCCCTGTGACTGGGGGAGTGTGATCCCCAAAAAAAGGGTGTTCCACAGTACATACAAAGAGTCCATGTCCTCCGTAAGAAACCTGACTTACCAGAAAATCTGTAAATTGCCCAGAAATTTAATTGCAGCTCGTAGCTTTGTTTCAGTGATGACTGAACGAAGCTGTTGCGAGCTGGAGTTTGGTTGTGGCTGTTAGGGCAAAAGGAGAATTGTTGGAAACTCGAGTGCCTCCTGCTTCAGAGACAGCCGATTCTCGAGCAGAGCTTGTTTTACAAACACATTATGGTCATGAATTGTCAGTGGTGCTGTGCAGCAGCACCTGAGCCCACCGGGCTCCGCACAGGCAGAGAAGGTGCCCAGGAGCTGCTCTGCCAGGGCTGGGCTCCAGGACCTTGAAATGTGGGGCCCAGCACCAAAGCTAGGGAGGCCTTGATCCCTGAGAGATCAGAAAATCATGGAATCAATCAGTTGGAAAAGCTTTTTAAGATTATCAAGCCCAGCCGTTCCCCCAGCACTGACCCACGTCCCCAGGGGCCACATCCACACGACTTTTGAACACTTCCAGGGATGGCGATTCCACCCCTGCCCTGGGCAGCTGTGCCAGCGTCTGATAACTCTTTCAGTGAAAAAATTTTCCCAATATGCAATCTAAGCCTCCCCTGGCACAGCTGGAGGCCACTTCCCCTTGTCCTGCCCCTGTTCCCTGGGAGCAGAGCCCGACCCCTCCGGCTGTCCCCTCCTGTCAGGGAGTTGTGCAGAGCCACAGGGTCCCCCCTGAGCCTCCTCTTCTCCAGCTAAACACACTCAAACTTCTGTGGGTGTTTTCCACACTGGGAACCAGATCAACATAGTAATTTTTTTTATTAACCAAACCTCTGAAAGTGAGTTATAAGCAGTGGGGTCTGCACTGCCTTCCTAGTCTTCAGCATTTATTATGGATCCTTTACAGAAAGGCTGTCAGGTGCTGCTGGTTCCATTCCCACAAAATCAATCATTTTAGGGCATCACACTCCAAATGGGGAGAGGACAGAACTAGAGCAAGACCATTACAGTGGGAGCAAAGAGCAGCTCAGCTCTCCAGACATTTGCTCTGTTTGAGATGAGATTTTGAAACTCCCAAAGTATCCCACATTTCTGTGGTTGATGCCTGTACAAAGACAAAACACTACTGCAGTCAATCAGCAATTTTTACACTATTTCCTCCTAATTGTTTACAGTACCTACAAGCAAAACTTAGACCTGGATATTCACACCTCTTTCCCCCCCACTAGGCTGTTAGGGGAAATCATTGATTGTTCCACCAACCTAATCCTGATAAATCCTGATAATTCCCATGTTCATTTCAGTCCACTGCTGCTCCTGGATGAGCATCCTACTACTCTGACCTTTATCTGCTCGGGAAGAAGCAGCTCAAGTGCCCTCTAGTGTGGTTTCAGAACATCCAGTCCATGCTTTTCCCAAGATTTTGGTACTAAATGAGAGATTTGGTTTGAGGCATTTCTAAAGGTCCACAGAATTTCACGACTTAAGCCACCGTGAAAAACAGGCTGACTGCAAAATTGATGGCAATTGTGATATTTTCATAAAATTGCTGAGTCATAGTTATGGATACTTTCGCTTTATCCCCCAAATAGCAAAATTTACTCAACATGTCTGATATTTTCATGACCATTATATCTGCCTGTGAAGTGTTGCTGTTGTTGGATTGTTTCTCTTGAAAGGGTTTAGAGCATCACCATTCTACAAAAAAAATATGGTACTTCTATTTACTTCTCCAGTTTCTTATAAGCCCAAACTTTTAATACATATTTATCAAAGGCGTTTTTATTTTTCTTCCTCCTGCATTTTTAGTGGCTCCAACAAACATTTCCTGAACTGCTCAAGCGATTCTTACTGCTCCATTTGAATTACTTTCCTAGCTGATTCAACCTGAAGAAATTTGGCCCTTTTAAAGCTATTCACAGGCTGAATAATGAGCGTGCTGAGATCATCTCGGAGCACATGTTTCTGGAAGCTTTCCTGGCTGGGCTGCACAGGCTTTGAAATAAGCTTCCTGTTTTAGCTAATTCTGATTTAGCTCCAGTCGTGTGCACACCATGTGAGCGAACAGACTCAGGCACCAAATGGGTTTGTTTTTTCCAGACTTTGAAGGTGGAAATGGGAAGAGCACAGGCTGGGGACTGAGATTGTTTGGGGCATCTTGCAGAGTAGTGAAATTCTCAGAGCTGACTTGAAAGAAATGCCAGAGAAATAAATGTATGTTCTGGAAGTACCAATGGCCTGTCCACTTTATGGGCAGCTGCCAGTAAATGCTAAAGGAAACAGCTTGGGAATGTAAGGGTAGGAATAGGAGGAGCACATTCCTAGTATTGGCCTGCTGGAATTCAGTGATGTTTGTTTTAAGAAGATCAGAAAAAGAAAATTTAGAGTGAGGATAATGGAAACAAGGACAGGCCGAGCTGTGGGATGGTTTCAAAGGAAGAGTCCTGTCCCTTGGCTCGTGGTTACACAGATTGGAGCACTGGAAATGGGTCTCTCCAATTCTCCTCTGCACTTCACAGCCAGGCACGAAAGCTCCAATACCTTTCCCCCAACTTTTCCTAAACACTTAATCCTACTCCACTCTTAACAGCCTTTTCTATTACTTCTTAGACCTGGGAAAATGTAGAAGTCTATTTAAAACACTGGCAAGTTTCCAAGCAGCAGCAGCAGCAGCTGTGCTCAGAGCTGCTCTCCCTGATGGAAATTTTCTCTTCTTGTACCCAAACAGTATCACACCATGATCACATCAATATATTTCCTTCAAATGCTCCAGCCAGAAGCAGAAAAGCAGCACTCATGTGAATGGGACAGAAAATGAGATTCTATCATGATTGAAATAGGAATCCATGTGAAATAGGAATTATGTCCTCATAGTGCCCTGATTTTCCTTTCCACACTTGCAAATGTTTTTTCACACTGCAAATATTTTAACAGTCCTGATGAGTGTTTCTTACAGGGGTTAATAGGAGTTGGGGAACAGGAGGAGGGTTATAAAACTCAATGAAGTTTTCTGTAGTTAACATGCAATAAATAGTGATTTTAGGCATGGGTTGATTTGACTTAGCATGAAAATAGACATTTTGGTCTTAGTGGCAGGTTCCTGAGATAAACACCAGTCACTATTAGCATCTGATTTCAGTCTTAAAATCAAAAGTACTTGACTTTTCTACCCAGATCCACAAGCAGTTAAACACCTTTATGAGTTGCCAAATATGTCTGAATTAGTCTGAGTACATTTGCTCTGGAAGGACATTTTGTACCTCTCTAACATGCAGTTACAGATGCAAAGGCTTTGTATAAATAGCACAAGAATAGCTTTAGATACATCATTTTTTAAAAGTTCCTCCTCTCCTCAGCTCCTCTGCTTTCTAGCAAATTTTCATGGAAGATGGAAAACTCAGCAATGTTTCTGTTTATTTGGGAAGCAACCATTCTCACAACAAAGCTCATTTTGGACCTTCCCCTTCTGTTTTGTCCTTGCAAAGGAGTAACTCGGGGTAAAATTCAAAAAAGCTCTTTGGACTCCCCAGCCATTGACTGAGATTCTGTCCTGAGCAGCAGCTCATCCTGCAAGGATCATTTTACATTTAATCAGTGCTGAGGCTCTGGACCCCAAAGTTCCCCCAACCTTGATGGTGCCTGTGATGGAGCTGAGTTAAAACCATTGAATTCAAGGTGCAGCCCAGCAAAGAAATTTACTCCTGGCGTGAGGAGGAGGAGGAGAAAGGCACTGCTGCTGCCAGTCTAACTCAAGTGGAGCCATTGCCATTGTGTAGCCTGCAGGACAGATTAAATAGCAGAGGAATCTTCCCAAAAAATTAACAAAATCATTTGTCGTAAACATGTTGGACTGATGGTTTCTTTGAACAGAAACCAAAACTTCCCTCAGATAACTGAATGCTGTGTCCAAATATTCTTCTGATACAACACAGACAGAGTTTTTCTGCGCCAAGAGAAAATCACATTTCATAGTAAGGATAGAGCAGGCAGCATGGTGGTGCCTGAGATATAACAATAACTAAATGTTAATAATGATGAAGATTTTTAACTCCATAGTATTATTTGTATGTTTGTTTTAATAGCTGTCTTTCCTGATGGAAAGCTGTCAATATTCGGAGAAATAGGAAAATACATGGGCTTACTAGGCTTTTCAGTTGCCTTGTTTTCTTCTGCTTAACCAACAAACAAATTTATATCCTTAAAGGTCATAAACATGTTCAGATTTCCCTTTGCCTTGGATTTCAGGGAGTATTTCTCTGTGATATTGAGCACCTGCTACAGTTCGTACATCATCTGCTGCTGCTGTCCTTATACTGAAACTTGAAAAAATGCCTAAGCCTCCATCAACTCCCAGCCTAAAGCAGTTTTGTGGCAGCAGACAATTCTCTTGAAGGATTTCTGCTGTCTGCTGGGTACCCCCTCCACCATCACAACGAGGTGCAAACCCTGAAAGTGCCACTCAGCCCCTGCTGTCAGTGAAATCTTCATCTCCTGCCAGCTGGAGGCAGCTCTGAACTGCAGCCAGGCTCTGCTGGAGGGAGCACACCCAGCAATGCATCCCTCCCTTGCCAGGAGCTGACCCGGCTCCCAGACCTCACTGGTGGAACTGGTATTTCTCATGGTGTTACAAATGAGCCCGCTCCCCGATGTCAGTCAAGTGAAAGCAGAGAGGACGTGGCACGTTTCACCACTCACTTCTCTGATTTCACATTCCAGCCGTGATGCATTTTTGAAGGACCACAGAAATGTGCAGTTTAAAACCTGTCTAGTAAACTTCCTTGATCCTGAGGCATAAGCTTTGAATTTGAGTAACTTTCTTTTTTTCCATTGCCCTTTGGAGCAGTTTCCTTTTCCTACTTGGCTCAAACAATTTTCAAGTCAAGACAGCAGCAGCAGCAGCAGCAACAGCTTGTTCCCTCCTGTGATGCAGACTGTGAGTCAGGGCCTTTGGGACCTCCATGCTGACTGCATGAAATTCCACATGCCCCCAGGGGATTGCCCCAGGGGTATTCCTGGAATGGCTGGCAATGTTTGGAGCTCTGTACAGCACCCTGGGTTTCTGCTATTGCTACTTTCCAGGCTGAGGGCAGAGCTGCACACCCTCCTCTAGCTCATAGAATCATTAAGGTTGGAAAAGATGATGGAATACAGCTCAGAGATTAGCAGAGCTTTTTAATAGGCTTTCTGTAATAAACAGTCCCAGAGCACTATGAAACAAGTCACTCGTAGACCCTTTTATATGTATTAGATTTTAATTCCCTAAAGAGAACAACAGATTATATGGGAGTAAACCACAGGGCTGAGCTAGGACAAGAGTCAAGAACTTACAGTTCTGGGATCACTCCGGTGGCCCAATCTCTGCAGAAAATCTCCACTCCACACTGGTTGTGATACATGTCCCCTGGACCTGTGGAAGCCTCCTGAGCCCAGAGGTAATGAACACACAAAAGTTCTGGAAAAACAGCCTTTTCCTTTGTCACTGGGCACTGAGACCAGGCAGTACCTCGAGGTGTTCAGTGTGTAAGAATGAGCATTAGAAGGTCAGTCCTTCTCACTGGGAAGGCTGTAAATACAGGAGAAATGTCCACGTGCAAGTAGGCACCCCCTTCTCCTGGGAACTGCTCCCACTGTAATCCACAGCAGAGACTCTTTGGCCTGGGCAAAATGAATTAATCCCTGTCCAGCTGTCCCAGACCCCCTGTGACTCATCATGGAATCAGTTCCATACCTCATTTTCCAGGCTGACCCAAACAGGCAGATTAGCTCAAAAAGCCCTCAGCCATCACACACAGCAGAAGAATTCCTTCTAATTAAACTTGAGCAACAGTTCTGATAACCTGTTTTTCCTTAGTGGTTTTTGCAGTTTGACAGATCATGTTGTTATCCTCCAGGCCAGGTTTCCTGGGAAACAAAGCATCTTCTTACTTTTCTAATCCATCCAGGGAAATGATGCCAAATTCAAACATTTCATGAGCATTCATTACATTTTATCTGAGATGGTTCATGGATAAATCAACGTCAACTGCCCAGAATGTGCTACTGCTTAATGGGGAGCAGAAACAACTAAACTTGGTTTTTCAAAGTCTACTGCATGGCCAGAGGCAACATTAACCAGGGACAAAAGTTCCTCTCTGGCAGTTGTGTGTTTTGGTCAAGGAAACTCCACTGCTGAGAATGGGATGTTGCTATGGCAAAAATGTGTGAAAGGGGCTCTTCCCATGGACACCAACTTCAGCTCTTCCTGCATCACAGAATCCCTGAATGGTTTGGGTGGGAAAGGACCTTAAAGCCCATCTCCTTGAACCCCCTGCCATGGTAGGGACACCTCCCACTAGCCCAGGTTGCTCCAAGCCCCGTCCAACCTGGCCTTGGACACTTCCAGGGATCCAGGGGCAGCCACAGCTGCTCTGGGCACCCTGTGCCAGGGCCTCCCCCCCCTCACAGGGAAGGATTTCTCCCCAATATCCCATCTAACCCTGCTCTCTGGCAGTGGGAAGCCATTCCCCCTTGTCCTGTCCCTCCAGGACCTTGTCTCTCTCCTTTTCTTGTCCAGCCCTTCAGCTCCTGGAAGGCCACAATGAGGTCACCCCAAAGCCTCTCTTCTCCAGGCTGAACAATCCCAACTCTCCCAGCCTTTCCTCACAGCAGAGCTGCTCCATCCCTTGATCATCCTGGAGCCTCCTCTGGGCTCACTCCAGCAGCTCCAGGTCCTTCCCGTGCTGGGCCCCAGGGCTGGAGGCAGCTCTGCAGGTGGGGTCTCACCTGAGTGGGGCAGAGAGGCTGAACTATGACATGGAAGCTTATTTCCCTTGGCAAGGGAAGATTCAGTGGGAATGTCCCTTTGGAACACTCACGTCTAAGAGGCTGTGCAGGCTGTGGCTGATACAAGAGCCTGCAAACCAGATCATCCTCTGTTCCTGCCCACCAAAATCACAAACACGATGATCATCTAGGTAAGTGTCAGGGACCACTCACCTGCACCTTGCAGAGGGACTCAGCAGGAAGAGTTGCTGAATCCAAGTGGGACTGGGCAGCTCATATCTACCTGGGTAGAGAAAACAGGCACAAGGGCAGAAGGAATTTGCAAAGAGGGACTATAACTGGTAATTGGATGAATCTCTCTCATTTGTTTAGTGGAGAGCTGGGATGGGACTCAAAATGCCAAGCTGGGACTGGGAAAGGCTTGTTGGAACACAACAGAAAAGAAAACTTGGTGTTTTTCTATCTTCCTTCCCACTTTGGCCTTTAAGGGGTGATGCTAGAAATAATATCCAGATCATGCTTGCTATAGAAATTAAGTAGTTTACAGGATTCTGGGATTTTACACCCTTGCAATGCATTTTCTGAGAAGCAGCTTTCAGAGACAGGCCAGGAATTGAAGCACAGCAAATTCTGAACACTCCTGAACAGAGAAAACCAGGCCAGTGCAGTTGTCAGGGCATCCAACCAGTTCTCAACAGCCCCGTATGAGCTTTGCAGACTGATCCAGCATTCAAGTGCCTGATGCAAAGCAAGTAAATATATCAAAAACAAATTTAAAAGCATGGAAAGAAACAAAGGAGCAGACGATTTGCCCAGACACTTGGAGAAGTACAGTCCCTTCTGACCTCCTTTGTATTCCAGGGAGCAATTCCTGAGCTGCATTCAGAGACAGAGACAGTGTTGCCAGGCCCAGAATTCCGGCAATTACTCAATGGAAAGGGAAACAGCAACATAGATGCCAAAGGTATGATGCAAGTTTCATTGTCCCTGGAAGAATGGGAGTCCAGTATGAGTTTGGGGCTGTTTGCTCAGAATTTAAAATCAGTTGTAGTTCCACGTAAATTAAATATTTAAGTCAGGGAATAAGATTATTTTTATTAAGGAAGCTCCTCCTCATTCCCTGGCCGATGTTTCTCTGAAGGACTATTTTGGACCCTGAACAGGGAATTTGAGCTTATCATGCATAGAAATAGCTGAGAAACAGCAAGCAGAAAGGACAAGGGGGAATGGCTTCCCACTGCCAGAGGGCAGGGTTGGATGGGATTTTAGGGATAAATCCTTCCCTGGGAGGGTGAGGAGGCCCTGGCACAGAGTGCCCAGAGCAGCCGTGGCTGCCCCTGGATCCCTGGCAGTGTCCAAGGCCGGGCTGGACGGGGCTTGGAAGCAACGTGGGATAGTGGAAGATGTCTCTGCCCATGGCAGGGGTGGGACTGGATGAACTTTAAGGTCCCTCCCAACCCAAACCATTCTATAATTTTATTCTATAATTCTATGAAATCTGAACAATCCTCTGCAGAGCTAAGAAACAATCACAGGATTTTTGCTGTTCATAAAGCATAAAATTGGAATTGCAAACCGCTTAGGAAACAGTCAAACACTGGAAAGAAGAAAGAATATTGTGCTCTGCTGGTATCTGAAAGGTTAATGGGTTACCAGAGAACCATTTGGAAGACTGAAAAACAGAGGAAGGGTAGGTCAGACCTGGAAGGAGAATGGTAAAATTCATCCTCTCCCTCACCCAAATATATTTTTAAATATTTTAATTCTCAAGTCAGGATGATATTTATGGGAATAATAACTCAGGCTTTCTTCTAGTAATTGAAATTAAACAGCACTTGCTCTAGCAAGGACAGTTTCTTTTCCATCTGTCACTACAAGTACAAGTAATTCCATGTGTTTAGCAGTATCTGAACACCTAGTGCTACAGTTGGACAACACTTCCCTGAAAAGTTTCCTAGCACAGTCTGCAATCAGAAAATAACCAAACCAAATAGTCTTTGCCCGAGGATCTGCATAAATGTAAATCTAACTGCAAAGAAATTGCCAGACTTGGCAAAGAAATTTGCCTGTTACAAATACCCACGTGCTTATTTCATCTAAGAACCTCAGGGGGAAAGGACACTTTGCTAACAGAAGTGTCTTTAATATAAAAAGCAATAAAATCCACGGATTTTGAAGCTGGACATGTTCAAGATGGAAAGGTTACTCTTCCCAGCAAACAGGACTAACTAGAGCAGCCCGTGGAATAATACTGTGAATTGTCTGCCAAGCAAACGCCTCCTTCACAATCTGATAGTCCTACTGACAAAAATATTATGCCTCGCTTCTTTCCTAAAGGATACTGATTTGTTCCGAATAGCCTATGAGATGAAAACATTGATCACCTTTGTGCTTTTCCTCAAAAATCAGAACTATCATTACCGCGAGCCCGGGGCCGGTACCGCGGGGAGAGCCGAGGCGGGAGGCGGAACGGGGGCCTGGCGGGGCAGGGCCGCACCAGCAGGGGGCGCTGCCGCCCGCGGGACGGGCCGGCCGTGAGGGCCCGAGCGGGAACGGCGGAACCCGCATGGAACTGAGGAATGGCCTGAGACCCGCAAGGATCATCAGCCCCTGCCCTGCACAGACACCCCCAAATCCCACCCTGGGCATCCCTGGCAGCGGTGTTCAAACGTTCCTGTTGCTCTGGCAGCCTCGGGGCCGTGCCCATTCCCTGGGGAGCCTGGGCAGTGCCCAGCACCCTCTGGGGGAAGAACCTTTCCCTGATCTCCAGCCTGAGCCTGCCCTGGCACAGCTCCAGCCCTTCCCTGGGTCCTGTCCCTGCTCTCAGAGGTCGGAGCTGTCCCTGCGCTGCCCCTCAGGAGGAGCCGCAACCCCCGATGAGCTCTGACCTCAGGCTCGTCCAGGTTGAACAAACCAAGTGCCCTCAGCTGCTCCTCGTGTGGCCCCTCCAGACCCTTCACCATCCTCGTGTCCCTCCTTTGGACACTCTCCAGCAACTTTATATCCTTCTCATATCNTGCGCTGCCCCTCAGGAGGAGCCGCAACCCCCGATGAGCTCTGACCTCAGGCTCGTCCAGGTTGAACAAACCAAGTGCCCTCAGCTGCTCCTCGTGTGGCCCCTCCAGACCCTTCACCATCCTCGTGTCCCTCCTTTGGACACTCTCCAGCAACTTTATATCCTTCTCATATCGTGGCACCCAAAACTGCTCCCAGGAGTGGAGGTGAGGCCGCCCCAGCGCAGAGCAGAGAGGGACAATCCCCTCCCTCCCTCAGCCTGTGATGCTGGGCCTGGTGCCCCCAGGACAGGGATGTGCCCAGGGCACACTGACTCCGAGCCAACTTTGCGTTGACAGGACCCCCAGGGGCCTCTCCATGGCACTGCTTTCCAGAGTCTCATTCTCCGGCCTGTCCGTACATCCAGGGTCACCAGGTTCTGCAACTCTTCAGGTGCAGAATTCAGCACTTGCCCTTGTTAAACCACACATGGTTGGTGATTGCCCAGCCCTCACATTAACCAAGATCTCTCTGCCCCCGAGGGAGTCAACAGCTCCTCGCGGTTTAGTGTTGTCAGCAAAGTTTCTCAGTATCCCTTGGAGTCCTGATCCAAGTTGTTTATGAAGACACTGCAGTGCACTGGCCCTAAAACCAAGCCCTGCAGAGCCCCACCAGTGACTTTCTGCCAGCCTCATGCAACCCCTGTGCCCCCGGGCACCCAACCCTGCCTGAACCCCCCGGGCACCCAACCGTGTGTGATCCCCCCGGGCAGCGCAGGAGGAAGCTGTGAAGTGCCTCCCAGAGATGCCAAGAACCACGTCCTGAAAAGCAGCACTTTGGGATTCATTCATTGCAAGAATTATGTGGGAAGGAGACCTACTACTTATGAAGGCTGAATGCTCCATTCCTACACTTTTAGAGAAAATCAGCATGAAAATTACTGGAGAAATAGAGAAGCCTAATAAAAGACTTTTTAAAAAACTATTTAGGTTGCCATCGTAATCCAAAGCAAAACTGCTCCCTCGTTTTTTCGCTGCTTCAAATGTATCAGGGGATAATGAAGTCTTTTGCTACTGTTTGATGCATCTCATTGTCATGAAGTTATTTTGATTATTCAAATGCATTCATGCTTTTGTTTTTTTAGAAGGAATACACTGGACCTGGTAGGTCAACACCATCTAGCAGAGTGTCACGGAAGGCAAAAAGGGAAATTGTGGGATTTTACTCTGAGTCATGAGGTAGCTTCAAAGTTTCTTTAAAAAAAACCCAGCTAAACCAATGAAGTGCATTTCATTGCATATTGAATAAGAGATTCTTAATTAAACTCTGTCATTGCAATTCAAATAAACTGTGTGGGATTATTTTTCCAAAATGTGGCCAGGTGTTAATGCAACTGAAAATGAAGAGCAAAGTGAGTGAAAAAGGAAACCACCTCCAACATCCTTTGGTATTACTGCATCATTAGATGAGCGTAATTTGAAATAACAACACCAAACATCTTTTCCCACGCATTTTTGCATGGTTTCCACACACGCCTCAGGAAAAATTGATTCAAAACATGAAAATAATCTGAATAGGTAAAACTCTACAGTTATGAATAGAGCACAAACCAGGAAATAAGTGCTTTATCAGTGAAAATATGGAGAGGAAATGTTTAACGTAGAAACCCCACTTTTCCAGAGACACAACCTCACCTCATGCTCCCCTGTCAAAGCCCCACAGGCAACTTTGTACTCAGAGTTCCTGTAGACCTCGAAGGAGCAGCTGAAAAAAATCATAAGAGGAGAAAGCCGTAAGATTTTGACAGCAGAGTAGCATTTTGGGTCAAATTAGAGAACAAAGTGAAAGTATTAGTGATTGCAAAATGAACTTTAGGGGCTCTTAGTTGTGGGTATGAACCNCCGCCCGGCCCCGCACCTGCCCCCGGGGCCGCCCCGCCGGAGCCGGGCCGAGCCGCCTCGAGAGCTGCTGCCGGAGCCGGCGCCCGNTGAAAATATGGAGAGGAAATGTTTAACGTAGAAACCCCACTTTTCCAGAGACACAACCTCACCTCATGCTCCCCTGTCAAAGCCCCACAGGCAACTTTGTACTCAGAGTTCCTGTAGACCTCGAAGGAGCAGCTGAAAAAAATCATAAGAGGAGAAAGCCGTAAGATTTTGACAGCAGAGTAGCATTTTGGGTCAAATTAGAGAACAAAGTGAAAGTATTAGTGATTGCAAAATGAACTTTAGGGGCTCTTAGTTGTGGGTATGAACCAAGACAATTTTAACGACATCACATTCTTGATCCTGCCTGTAATTCTGTGGGCAGCATCTGCAAGATCTGAGCGTCGTTTAGGGACACTCGGGACGCCGAGAGGGATTTCACCGAGCGCACGGGGCAGACGTGGTGCCCGGCCCCGCCTGTGCCCCGCCCGGGCAGCTGCGGCCGCAGGCACCCCCGGGCACGGNTGCGCTGCATCAAGATCCTGCTCTTCATCTTCAACCTGACCTTCTGGGTGAGCGCCGCGCCGGGCGGGCAGGGGCACCTGCTGCGGGCGCTCCGGGGTGCGGGGTCCCGGGCTGCGGCGGTGCCGGGGTCGGGCGGGTGCCACGGGCGCGGGTCCCTCCGG
>VWZW01000881.1:251084-308371 GCA_013397115.1 Edolisoma coerulescens | reverse complement strand
CCGGCCAGCGCTCCCGGCTTCTGCTCGCTCCTGCGGAGATATAGCTCTGCCTGGGAGAGCACCGGCTTAGTGTGAGATGACATTGCTGAGCAGAGGCAGCATCTGTCTAAACTGATCATTTAAAGTAGCGACCATTTCCCCGGCAACCACGCGGCTGCCGGAGGAGGCTGAGAGAGGTTCCCCCGGTGCAATGCATTGAGCAGAACATTTCATAGCATCACGGTGCGTTTTACTAGTGTCATTTCAAATAGGGAGCCAACAGCTGCTACAAGTTCATCCTAAGGCAAAGTCCTCGCATCACCCCCAAGAGATTTAGGGAATGCTGTGTCCATTCTCCCCTCATTGCACCTTTTCAATAGTCTCACAGTTCCACAGTGCAGCTGAATTCACGCTTTCTCTCACTTTCCCTCACGCTCTGTTCTCCCTTCAGCTTTCCAGAAAACAATCAGCAATGTTATCTTCTTAAATGTCTTTTTCTTTCCTTCTGATTCACTGGGGTCTTTTTAAAAGAAGTCACAAAGTCATCCTGTTCAGCCTCTCTGGACCAAGCAGTTTTGGGCTTTTGTCTCCTTTATGCTTGAAGCACAGTTAAACCAAAGGCTGTTCCTTCTTGGTGACAGCGCTGCGCGCTCCGGGGACACAGTGCTGCTGTGCTCGAGCTGGAGGGACAGTGATGCTGCCCAGCTGCAGCTGCAAGGCAGCAGAAGGACAAAGCTTTGTGTTATTTGTTTCTCAAAAGTGACAAGTACTGTGTTTTGTTATCTGCCTTTTCGCTGAGATGGAAGGAACCATCTCCTCAGCTGGCCGGGACATTCATCCCGGACTGCCAGGGGCACTCCACAGCCTGGAGAGGCCCTGGCAGCCCAAGGCTGCCAGCCAGGAGGTCCCCATGCTGTGACAGGGTGGCAGGGGACCCTCACCCTCTGCTAGGACACATCTGTGAGGAAAGCCGTGATCCCGAGCTCTCCAGCTGCACAATTGCCTGCTCTCTCGGCTTGTGGAGCTGTGCCAATGGATCAAGTGCCAGGGAATGCAGGACAGGTTAGAGGAGCACTGTGCCAGGCTAGCGTGGATGTGGGAAGCAGCAGGTGTTTGTGAGCCTTGTCCAGCTTGTGCAGGTGCCACAGACTGAGGCTCTGGGCCTGCACAGCAGCAGGACACTGTGCCTGGTCCTGAGGGGTGCTGGAGCTGCCTGCAGGACACACAGCGTTGCCTGGCAAGCTGATGGTCTGTCTAGCTTTTGGTGAGGCTGAGACCTCTGACTGTAGACCCTTCCCCTCAAACAACATGCTGTGACACTCCTTTGTGACCTAGTCTTGTTCACATTAAAGGGAATTTTGCCTTGCATTTGACAGCATCTATCACTGGTTTGTAATTTCTGTGATCCAAGATACCTACCCTGTAACAATCCTTGTACCTCCTAGTTTGGTGGAGGTCCCCTGCCCCACTCCATTTCTCATGGCAATTCAGGCCAAGTTTTGATGATTAAATGACTGACAAGGTTTGAGAGTCACTAGTAAGTTCAGAAGCACCACTACACTGAAGAGCCAAAAGAAGGAAGTACATTGCACTATAATAGGAATTTGCTGTTATCAGACCCTGGCAAGTGCTGCATCAATTTTCTGACAGTGCAGTTCTGAGCTGTGGGATTTCAAGAAAGCACGAGGTGCCGAGACACCTCTGTGATGCTCTCGGGCCGTTTGTCACTGCAGCCCTGACTGCTCTGTTTGTGTTGCAGCTGGCGGGACTGGCTGTCATTGCCTGCGGGCTGTGGCTGCGGTTTGGTGGGCCCATGGCAGAGTTTGCTACAGACAAAAAGTCCCCGGAACTTTTCTTCATGGGTAAGTTACAGTGCTGGGAGGGCAGCAGCCTCCAGCCTTGGTTTCATCCTGGGGCAGGTCACACACCTTATGCATTGACTTATAAGAAGCTTAACAAATCCTGGGCTGACTGACACAAAACTGGACATTCTGCTGCTGCGTGCCATGTGTGTGATGGCTTTTGACCTTTCTCTGCTTGGAATCCACTTTCTTAGACCTAACTAATCTCTTCTCCTGGATTTGATCCAGTCCCCACACATCCTAAGTGAATTGTGCTAATACTCTCAGAATAGAAGGTGAGACAGGTCAGAGACTTGTGGGGCTCACCAATATTTCCCTCCAGAGTTTTCTAGCTGCCAGCCAACAAAACAAGTGTCCCTTCAGAATGTTCCCAGAACTAGGACAGCAGCAAAATTCTGCTCAGCAGTTCTCCCTGTGGAGGCCTCAGTGGGACTGAAGTGTCAGAGCAAATCCTTCCACAGCTGAAAAGTGAAACTACCTGGGTTCAGTCATCTCAGGAACGGTTTGTCCAACCTGGGCAGGAATCAGCTAGTTCCTGTGCCCACAGAATTGGGATTAGTCATGTCTAATTTTAGCATTTAAGATAACTTTTTTCTCCCTAGAATTTCCATGCAGGTTTTCTGGAAATGCCACCTGTGTTTCGTATCTATAGACACCCTTAAATAGCAGCTGTCTGGGACTGCCAGCAACTGCAGTTCTCTGTCACTGGCAACTGTAACGTACCTTTACACCAGAAAAGTCAGATCTTTTTCTGTTTCATACATCACCCCTGGAGATGGACCCAATAAAATCCCATTGGTGCAAACAGTTTTGCCATCTACAAATGCCAAGTGTGAGTGAATCCCCAGGCCTGCCCTGGCCATCAAGCCACTCTGACAGGGTGGAAGGACTGGGAGTTGACCTGAGGTGTCCTGCAGCAGTTACCCATCACTCCAAGATTGTGCAGTTACTTTATTATATTATATATTATAATATATATATATTATAATACCCCAATTCTCTCAGTGGAGACTTTGACTCAGATCCACCACAGCCCCAGGCCCAGGTTTCTTTAACGTCTGCAGCCAGGCTAGAGGCACAGAACTGGCTGTGCAGCCGTGGGAGTAGATGGGGAGAATGTTACGTCCAGCAATGATTCTGTGGGATTTTGTGAGGCTGAATAAAACCATTCCGATGAAAACATTGTTTGGGACCTGAGTGTTATTGTAAAATACCCTGCAGCACCTCCACTGACACAGAGAGTCAGGAAGTATGATTTACTTTTTCTCTTACATCTGAGCTGCTATGACAGCAGCATATTAGATCAGCAACTTCATTTCCAGATCCAGTTTATACCTGCTGAATTCCCTGTGCTGTAGATTGGACTGCTTCCCTGCCTCATCCACTTATGTTTGTCCCAGGAGAGCAAACAAGACAGAAGGATGTTCTGGCCTTCAAAATCAAGTGCTGCTGGTTTGTTGGAAGCCAGAAAGTGCTACATCCTGTGCTGTGAATAAACACCACAGCTTCACAGTACAGCCTGGAACACAGTGTAAACAAGATATTCTTTAGTGCATGTGTATTGAAATCTCCAAAAGATGTAGTCTGCTTCTGCCCTGAATAGAAATTACAAAAGTTGTTCAAAGTTGTTAATTTTTGGGAAGTCCTGGGGAACATTCTTGTAAAAGTTTCATCAGAGACCATGACATTCAGCTCTTGGGCTGCCACACGTATTTATAGAGCTGCCTGTTGAAATATGTAACTGTGAGAGGAAGTGCTGAGGAACAGGGCACAGAGATGTCAGAATTCTTTTAAACTTGCACTTTGGACTGAATTCTAAAGCAAAGGTATTGCCCTTTTTTGTAACAGGCACTGAACAGAGCATTCCTGGGAAAGAAAACCAGAGTTTTCTGCTGCCCTCCCTCCCTCCCTCATTACAAATCCTGCTAAATGCTGTTGTGACTCCTGAGCATCTGATGGCACAGCCGTGCTGAGGCTGGCGACAGTCTGGCACCAAGGCCGTGGTAAAAGGACAGTGAGAAGTTCAGTTACAGTGGGGTTTGCAGCAGACAAAGCTGCATTTGAAGGTCATGCTGAAGAGCTTTCCCTCTCTAGGAGATTTCAGCTCAGAGTCCCCCTTGGCAGTTGTGTATTGGGCCTTTCTCAGAGTCTCTGGGACTGTTGTTTAGTTGGCTCTGTGTGTTTGCTCTCTAACATGCTTTCTGGGTGACAGCCAGGGTTTTGCATAGGAATTTTTAATATGGAACACTGTGCAGCACACCAGGAGCAGCTGCCCTGAGGGCTGACAGAGAAAGCAGATCAGCAGTATGACTTAAAATATAAGCACATAGCTATACAGCCAAAAATTATTTCTTTATCTCTGTTCCGCTGATGGCTTTTGTGGCTCCTTGTGATAACCCAAGGCCCTGTGATCACATCAACTTTGTGTCAGTGCTTGGAACAACAGTGCAGGTCCATTTGGAGTTTGCTTTGTAGGCTGAAACACCCCAGAATCACCATCTTCTGAAAAACAGTTAATTTTCTTTCTTCTAAAGAGTAGCACATTGTGCTCTTTCTGTACCTGGACTGAGCTGCCAGCCGAATCTAACCAGCTTCTCTCTTCTGCTTCCTTGTGATGTTTTTTTTCCTGGATCTGAAATGTTGGGTTAGTGTAAAATAATTGATAATTCTATCCTTGCATTTTCCATTAGGCCAGAGTGAGTCTCCTTAAATAGCCCTGTTCTTTACCAGCAGTCCAGCTGTCTTTTCTGCCCCTGGAATAGTTCGGGCCATGACTTGGCAACCAGGCCTGTTCATCTTTTCCAGCCACTGAGATGTTTTTGTTGGTTGGAGAACAGCTTACAGGCAGCAGTGCTGTGGGCAAGCACATATGTGTTCTTAGCTTTCTGTTGCTTGTGGTTTTGTCTTTGGTGATCCGTATTCCCCACTGCAGTTTGCAGTGAAAAACCTACAGCAGCAAAGGTTGGAACTGGAGCTCTCTGACCCACGCAGTCTCTGACCATTTTACCAGATGTATCTTACATTGGAGCACACTCCTAAAATTGGACATCCTCTCCCTGCAGCTCCCCAGCTTTTGGAGTTCCCACTACCGTGGGACAATATTTTTATGTTACTCCATCTCACAGTACAGTTTTTGTGCCTGTGCTTCAAGTGGTGGAGCAAAACTGTGGCTTCCCTGTTTGGCTGCAGTTCAGCTCTGGTAGAGTTCATAGATCCCTCTCTTAGCTGCACTTGAGAGAGAAAAAATGAAAGAAAAAAAGATAATTTCAGTAAAGGTCCATAGCTGGCAGATACCTTTTTATCTGAGTCGTCTGTGACACTGCACTGATCAAATGGAGAAAAGGTCTGTAGAATTCAGGGAATTCCCTCAGATTGCTCATCCTTATGGAGACTCCTGTACCAAGACTGGCAAATTTTATACTGGGCAGGAAAGTCTGCAAGTCAGAAGGAAATAAGATGCTTGTGGGAACCCAAGATGTCAGCATTGCTGTCTTACAATTAATTGGTCCTTAATTAATTCCTTGTAGTAGTGCTCTTCTTAATTTTAAGAATACCTAAAGCACAGTAGTACAGACCAAGTGCTGCTGGGTGCAAGGCGAGCATTTGTGAAGTAAAAACTGACATGGGGACTTTTTAAGGATCAGTTCCAGACCCCCATTCTTCCATCTCTGCTTTTGGTGGAGAAAGGGCAACAAGCAGGACAAACTGTCTGTATTCCTCAGAAATGAAGTGCAGAGGGTCCCATCCCTGCCAGCAACAATAAAAGTGAAGTGTATGTACTCAACAAACCTGGTGAATGCAAACAAATCAACCTGGGTGGCTCCTTCTCAGCCCCGAAATGTTGCTCCTCCTGCACAGCCGGAGCTCACAACCCTCCTGCTCTGTTCTCTTTGTTTCAGTCCTGTGATCCAACCTGTGGTCCACACATCCAACAGGGCCAAAACAGCTGTGGACAAAAATTTTAGGGTGATTGTGGCTTTTTCTTGGGGTTCCTGGGAGCAGGAGTGATGCTGCTGGCTTTGAGAGGTACAGTTAGATGGAGCGTGCCTTAGGATATGAAGTCATGTCTGGAGCTGAAGGATATTAGTAGTTTTTCTCCATAGTAGTGGATGCCCGTACAAACAGGAGTTGGCTGGAGTTACATCCATGTGAACTGCAGTTCTCTGCTCCTGTGCCTCACTTTGTTCTAGTTCTATTCATCTGTTTTGGAGCCAAGCACTATACCCTTAGTCAACAGTATTTTCTCTCCTAAATCCACAACCTCTCAAACTCTACCAGCCTTTTAAATGAGAGCTGTTGGCAAAGCAGCCCCTGTGTAGAGATGTGATACCAAAAGAAGAGCATTAAATGATCCTGCCATCATGTATTGGAGAGGCTTTTAGTCTGTACTTAAGCAATGAATTTGTCTTTCTTCCTGTCATCTAGTGTGCAGCTCTGTTTTTCTGCCATTCAGGAAGAGTGGTTTAGAAAAGGCTGATAGTGGCCTTGAGTGGAAAACAGAAGCTGCTGCACTGGAAATTGGCTTTAAAAATATTACACCACCACTACCACCCCCTGAGAAAACTTTACTCAAAATGAAAGTTGTTCTAAAGTCCTCGGTCTCTGTTCTGGATCATAAAACCTTGCAGCAGTTCCTAAGAGTCAGTATTCCCCCTGACAGAATAAAGGCAAGAATAAAGGCACTTCTGACCAAACAAGCTAATTTAGCCTAATGGAGCAATCTGTCCATCTGCCTCACGGTGACTGTTGTATATTTGCAAGATGCTGAGGTTCAGGAGGCTTTTTTTTCTTTAATCACTTAAGCATGATAATGCACTTTATGCTTTTTGCCCATTAAATTGTCCTCCTGGGTGACTTCTCCCACCCTCCTCCCCCTGCTGTAGCTGTGTAAGAGCCAGCCAGTCCCACCCCACAGCAGCAGCTGAACCCACAGTTACCCCATTTCCTTCTCCTCCCTCGAGCCACCCTGGTTCCTGCTCAGGGGTGGCACTGCTGTGACTGCTGAGCGCTGATAGCACCGAGTGCCCAGGGCACCCTGAGCCCCCCTCAGGGAGCACCCAGGCTCCAGGTGCCCCTGGTTCTGGTCAGGCTGCCCATGGCCAGCCCAGAGCTCCCCACACCGACACTTGGAGTTCTCTGGAAAGAGCCAGCTGCAGGAGGTGACTGGGGATAAACCTGCTACTGGTCCTGCGGGAAGTAAAGAGGCATCAAGGTGCTTCCCATCCCTGGATTGCCCCCAGGATGTGGCTGCCCCATCCCTGGAAGTGTCCAAGGCCAGGCTGGACGGGGCTTGGAGCAACCTGGGATAGTGGGAGGTGTCCCATGACAGGGAGCTGGAATTACATCATCTTTAAGGACCCTTCCAACCCAAACCATTCCGTGATTCCTCTTGCTGGAGCAGCACACCACACTCCAGGGTTGCTTGGGCTCCTTCATCATACACAGTCTCTGTAAAAGGAACTTTATGTGCTCTGAAGGAGCTTCTGCATAACAACCAAACCAGGATAACCCATTATAACTCCCTGTACTAGTTTGAAAACAAACCAGTGGGAGATCGCAAGTCAGAATTATAATGTAATAGGAAAATTAGAATAAATGCAATAGTACAAGAACACTGACAGAGTCAGGACACAGCCTGATGCCCTGTTAGTCTGGGTGGTGGTAGCAGTCCAGATGAATTGGTTCTGTTGAAGCAGTGACCCTGTAGAAGGGTCTGGTCTTCACCTGAAGGTCCAGTGGTAGCTCTTGTCCTCTGGGAATCCAGTAGGTGAGGGCTGACTGTGGTGTTCCAAACCTCAGATTACATCCCGGTAGGAATGCTTGGTTCCTCCCCCTGCTTGCAGCATCTCACAATGGGATGATGTAATTTTATGAGTCATGCAGTGAGGCTTGATGGCCGATTAACAGAAGATATCCCTCCGAAGAGTTATCAGGGATGTGCCATGGAAGAGATAAAGAACACTGCCCCACCTGGTTTTAACAGATGGTGATAGAATCCATACTTTTGGTTACATCTTATATTGGAACCTAAGACACTCCCATACGGGAAATGTCCTGAGCTGTATTTCATTCTGACAGAGCTGTAAAGACATTTGGACTGTCCACTCTGAAGCCATTAAGAGGAAAGTGTTTTGTCTGCTGGAAAAAACCAAACCAGCAACGAAAAAGCTCTCAGACTCCTTTTTTGGGGTGTGTCAGTTCAAAAACATCTTCAGGAGGGTTTGGATTGAGCTGGCTCATGCACACAGAGGATTATCCAGAGTGTCCTAATCTAGAGAGGATTGCAGAGAATCATGAATTTCAGAATACCCAATGACTGAGTATTTCAAAGGCAGAAGAAATACAGTATCAACAAAGTAATGCAAGTGGTAACAGATAATGCAAGCAGTATAAACACTGACAGACTTTAAATTAGCTACAACCACACATGAACATGATCTTAGACTCACATCAATTGCTCTTGACAACAAAGTGCTTTGCTTGCTGCAGTCAGACAGGCATATAAATGTCAGGAATTATGAAGAAAGGAAATGGGAATCCAACTGAAAAATCTTAATGTCATTGTGTACATTTCCAGTGCACTCAGTGTCCTGAATGCTCTGTGGTTCTAGTCCAAAAGGATGCAGCAAAACTAGAAAAAGTACCAAGACATTTGACATGGTTATGGCCATAGTGTGCACTCTGAACAGCTCCCATATGAGGAAGTTTTTCCACTCTATTCACATCATTAAATTGTAGAATCCATTGCCACGGGGTTCTGCGAAGTTCAGCCAGGGTAGAACAGCTCCAGCTGGCACAGGTGTGTTGGTGACACCTGAGTTCAGAGCAGTCTGTGGGGGTGACAGACACTGACAGAGCCTTTGGGAACAGCTTTGGGAACACACTTTGGATTGAGTGAATTTGGGCCATAATTATTTAGGGTTCTGGGATGCATGTGAGCAAGACATGTAACAAGGGCTGGTGTTCTGTGGGAAAGGGAGGAACTGAACTGGGATGTTACATTACAGTGAGGCTGCTTTTAAATTGAAATTCAGGATTTGTGCATCAGCAGAAGCCTCCAAACTGCCTGATGCCTGAAATGCTTTTGTGGTTCCAGGAAGATTATTCACTAAATCCCTGCTGAATTCACACAAGACACTTAATCAGATACATCCATTATGCTCAAATTAAGGTTATGTTCCACTTCTCCAGAAATTCATCTTACTTTAGAGGCCTCTGCAGCTTTTCTCCAGTTCTGTAAATGTATTTTATAAATAAATATACAATGGAAATTTCTAGTAACAAGCCTGTTTCAGGAACTGTGTTTGGTGCCACACACACAACTGTCCCCGTCTGGCCGTTTTTTTCCAACTCCTACGTGTGTTTCTCATATTTTCCAAGAGGTTCCTTGGTGCTCTCCTAAGGGCTGGAGAGCCTCAGTCCGTCTGTGGAGGAGGACATCTGCCTCCCGGGCTGCAAGGAACACACAGCCCCAGGAAAATCCCTTCAAGCCCTGGCTGGGTCCCGGGCTCTGCCGTCGCTGCCACTGGGTCCCTCACCCCCAGAACAGAGCTGCTTGTTCTCTCCCTGGAGTAGGAACAGTTGGGGGTTTGTTCAGTGTTATTTACTCAGCCCAAAAGAGAGGGGAAAAAAAAGGAGAATTATTTCAAATGGAAAGTGCCCATAGCAGCCAGGTAAACAAGAAACCCATGTGAAATAAAGCCAGACAGAGACAGGGTGTGTTTGTCTGCTCCTGCTCTTTGCAGTAGGCTCCAGGCAGGGATTTCTGCCTCAAACCTTCAGCAAGACTTGGGGAAAACAAACAAACAAACAAACAAACAAAAGCAGCTCTGGGAATGGGTTCTCTTCCAGAATCTGAAATTGGACCTCTTCTAGCCCAGGCTTGATCCTTCCCTCACTCTTGATATACATAAAAATATATTGCAGCCAGTAAAATTCCATCCTTCTATCTGATCTAAAGTGATGGAATTCTGGATCACTGCTAATCACAGAGGTTTTGTTCCCTCAGAAATAACACACAGGATCCCTTGATCCTTATTAAAGTGCTTTTTCACACTTGCAGATCTGCTGTCTCCAAGTACAGCCCAAGAAGAGATGTGTCCTTATATCCAGAGGAAACAGTATCTTAGGGAAGAACTCTGTGCCATGAGCACTGAGACTGATCCAGAGATCTGCTGAGTTGTGGATTTGCCATTCTTCACTACTGGGAGCCACAGAAGATTGCCTGTGATAACATTTTAATTCCCCTTGTAATTGCAAAGCAGAGTCTGCTAGAAAATGGGAATACCTACTGATGGAATTTTCACAGGGAATACCCCCATGTGACAATTTCCTTTCAGGAAATAATGATTTTCCCCATGGGATGAATCAAAAAATCAAATATACAGAAAAGCTGCTGCTTTATGGCTTTCCAAATTTGTCTTTGCAAAATAAAACAATGGCAGAAGAAGGGGCTTCCCCCTCTTACACTCACTACGTTACAGCCAGAAGGGAAATCAATTTGTTACCAGGTGTTCTCTCACTTGACTCACTGCTAAAAGGAGAAGTCTTCATTTCTCTTCACACCTATAAAAAGCTGTGTGTGGGGGTGTGTCAGCACAACAAAACAAGCAAACCACCACCCCAAAACCTCAATATTTCCTCACAAGAAAAGATGAAAAGGCTCTGTCCAAAAATCCCCAGTCCTGTGACATGTTGTTTTTCATCCTCTTGTGCTTACAAAGAAGCCCCTATTTCCTCCAGACCCCCCTCAGTAATCAGCGCACTGGCTGTGTCTGCCTAAATCAACCAATTT
Source organism: Edolisoma coerulescens (assembly GCA_013397115.1). Lineage (NCBI taxonomy): Eukaryota > Metazoa > Chordata > Aves > Passeriformes > Campephagidae > Edolisoma > Edolisoma coerulescens. The sequence goes on along the minus strand of VWZW01000881.1, from coordinate 297,736 downwards.
TGTCAGATTTGCACGTGGATTTTAATCTTTGGAATGTGCCTTTGCCTTCAGGGGCTGAGTGACCTGTTTGTGGGTCCTGAATGCAGGTGGAATAAATGTCCCAAGTGTGGGCAATCACAGATGGCAGACCTCTGTCACTGGGGCCAGTTTTGCCCTCTTCAATGTCACAGCAGCATTCCTGCTCTCTGCACTCCCTGCTCTCAATGTAGGTGTCAAACCTTCTCTCCTCTTCATTAGCACACACAGATCGAAGTGCCAGAATTGCAGGAAATGAACAGAGGCAACAAGAGGCGAGAGGAAAAATTTCACAGAGGCCACAAACCTTTGCTTCCTTTCTACCTTGTACTTTTCTCCTTTTGCTGCACAAAAAGCTGCAGCTGGACAGTCCTCTCATCATTTTCCACTCACCAAAACAAGCTCTCTACCCTGACCTGACTCACACACTTCTTTTTGCCATGTTGAGCTTTGTGGTGAATTTTTTGTGTCAGTTTGTAGCTCTCAAACCTGTTCCATTTTGTGGCTATAAACTGTCTTTTTTTGTTTCCCTGCTGTGCCGTAGATGCCAAGTTGGAGGCCATGCCAAGGCTTTGTATTTTACAATGGAAGTGCTGATGAATAGAAGCTGATTAAGGCTTTCCATCCTGCTTTTTGGGAACGAATAGGTTTTAGTGAAGCTGAGGTACTTCTGACACTGGATACTATTGCAAGGCAAGGTGTGATATTAACACCACCAAATGTCTGGATTTGCACTGCTGACCCTGACAGCTCCCAGTGCTTGATGGCTTTAGGTAAGGCTGGGATCCAAGGGCTGTGTGCCAGACATTGCCACCCTTTGCTTTTTTTCTCTCTAGAGAGTCTCACTTAAAATTTAGGTCTAATCTTACCAAGAATTTGAGGTGATCATGCCTACATTGCTATGTACAGCCCACTAGGAAAAGAAATACCAGATCCCTGTCTTACACCATCCAGGATATTTCTGCTTTGATATTGTTACAAACCGGTTTAAACACAGAAGAGCAAAGAAAACTAAGTCTGTGAATAAAACGGATCAAATCCAGAAAGGTACAAAATATACCCAAAAAACATTATTAAAACCAAACGAGGTTAGATGTTCGTGCCAAAAAATTGATATATTTAATAGCAAAAGAGGCAAAGAGAAAGAAAGAGAAAAGAAAGAAATAGGAAAAGAAGTGTGTGCGTGGGGGTGGGGGGACAGGGAGGGAGTGACAGGGGTTAGGTAGAAGCATATCACCCTTCCGGGGGTCCCAGCGACGTCTCGTTGCTCCCCTCCATCTGCTCTTCTGGGTGGTGAGTGTTCCCCGCCGCCGAAAAGTACAGAATCCCATGCATTAATAAACCTTTTGGGCAGGTGGGAACGCCCCGTGCCTCCTGAGCCGGGCTAGTTTGACACTGCCCCTCGCACACTGGGGATCTGTTGCATCCTGTGCAGCGCTCTGGTGCAGGGTCTGGGGACACTCTGGGGGTCCCTGACGCCTGTGACACCCCCTCTGTCCTTCACGTGGGTGAGCTTTCCCCGGGGTGAAGGGCCCCACAGCCGAGTTCCCCAGCACAGCGGAGGATGGGCCTTCACGGCCTCGGACCAGAGGCTTTTCCACCACACACCCAAAGCCTCTCCTCCTCCCCGCCTTTGGTGTGAGGGTCTGTGCGAGCCTGGCAGCTGATAGCCCCGGGGCTGTGGTCTCCACCCCGAAGGTGCTGGGCTTGATCCCTCTGTGAATGTATCCCCAGACCCGAGCTGAGCCCCTTTATCTTATCTCGAGTAAGGGAGCAGCACAGGGCCTTAGTCAGGGCGTGGTGGTGTTCCCTGCAGCTTTTGTAATACGGTTTTGCTATAATAGGCAAAAGTGCTTCATGAAGATGTTTAAGCCATAAATTTTAGCATTTCAGTCTCCGACAGATATCCTTCCTGGAAGTCATCCTCCACTGAGCATCCCTGGATGTGGATGCTGGGAAACCTCTCAGTGGAAGCTGAGAAGTAATTTGGCCCCTTTGAATTTTTTTCAAGCTACTCTTCATGTGTCTCATGGAATATTCTGAGTTGGAAGGGATCCACAAGGATCATCGAGGCCAAGTCCTGGCCTCAGGACAACCCCTAAATCACAAGTTTCATTCCTGTGTGAAAGATTACATGTGTGTATATATAGCAGAAGAGTAAAAATACCTTTATTTTTGTGGAAATTTTAAGTGTCAACATTATTTTCCATCTAGAAATAGCTGGGTATCAGCAAGTGGTAGTCCCAGGCTGAGAAAGGACAAAGTGGGACGAACTCTCCTGAGCAGAAGATGGAAGAAGGTGGATTTAAACTCCTGGCTGGCTCAGCTGTTGGGCTCAGCTTTGTTTAGTGAGTGGTGCGTTCTTCCTGTAACACGCCTTAAAAGGGAAGTTCTGATTGAGGTAGTGGTTTAGCTCTGAGTCATGCGAGTGAAATGCTCAGGCTGTTTCTCTGACAAATGCAGATCCAAATTCCTGAAAGTGGTCTCACCCCCGAGGCTCACCGAGCTTGGTCTTTCCTAGCTGCAAATAACAAAAAGAAATGGGAAGACTCTTTCCTGTCTCCTTACTCAAATTTATCTTTGCTAAGTGGCCTGATAAGTGATTACAGGGACTGGAGCAGGGAGTGACACACAGAAAACGTCCAGGAAACATCTTTGTAATTGCACTGTGTTTGTTACCATGGAGATCCTAGGAAATGGCAGTGTTGGTGTTCGGCTGTTGAGCACCAGGTTCTGCACCTGAGAGAGGGTTTTTCATCTTTTCCAATTCATCTTCCACGAAGGCTGGCTGACCTTTCTCCCCGAGCCAGAAATATCTTTGTACATCAGTAAAAAACAGTTCTGTGAATATGTGTACAAGTATCAGCCTGAAGAATGCTCAGTCCTAGCAAGTCACAGGTGGCTGAGTATTAAAAATCCAGAAAACGTGCAATAAGAACTGCCGACACAGTCAGCAAACAGCATCCCCCCGGCACCACGGATATTCCAATTAGTAGGGCAAAGCCATATTACTTATAATTGTTTTATTGCTATTTAGCAGAATGTATTTCTCAGCAGGAACTGGGGCAGAAGGAGGGAGGGGAGGAGAAGGATCACAATAACGGGGACAGATGCAGAGACTGGAGAGCGATGTGGCGGTGAACGGGCAGCAGGCAGGAGTTTGCCTTCCCCGAGCAGGCTGCGTCAGTGAGGCGGAGCAGCTGGGTGGAAGCTCTGCACTCAAACATTGACTGGTTTTACATTTTCCTACCAATTGCAAACTGTCATCTGTAGGAATTTCTAGTCTAGGTTACACAAAGCCTGCTAACAGCAAATTCCAGCAGCTCTGCTAACCCTGGGTCGGATTTTATAATAATGTTTACACTGGTAACTGAGCACACTAAAGATTCTCATTGGAAGCTTGGGTAGTCCAGGCTGGGAGCAAGGCTCACTGTGCCCTCTAGTGCACTCTGCCTGCAGCTCCACTGTCCCCTCACCAGGGAGGACACGAGGAGAAGGAAAATGAAGCTCTTTTCCCCAGCAGGGGCTTAGCATGGCAGATTTCTGCGCATCCTGCACAGGGCAAGGACTAGAATTACACCAGCATGGTACCAGAGCCAAGGCACAGCCCCCGTGGTTGTGGTCTGGTGGGAGCTGACCCCCACAGGAACCTGTGTGTTGCCTAAGCACAGGTCAAAAAAATGTACATTCACAAGTGAGGAAAGAAAAACTGTGCTCTGATTTCCTTTTGTCCTAGTTAAAGCCCATACAAAAAAAACCCAAAAACAAAACCGCAAAACCTGTGGAATATGAGCATTTCTAGGTGTCAGGTTACAGCTAAAGTCCTAGATCTGTATGGGGCTATGCTACCATCTCCCATGTTCCTTTAAGTTCCCCCCTGCAGAGCAGCACAGCACATTTCCAGCCCCGAGTTTCCCAGAAATAAGCCCTCTAGCCGTGTTGGGGTTTTTTTGCCTTACATTGCTTATTACAGAGGTGGAAGGGGGTTCTGGATGGGTTTGTTCTTGCTGCACTGAGCTGTCCGTGGGACAGGAAACTTGGAAGGTGGAAGTCACAGATTCTTATCACAGAATATTCTGAGTTGGAAGGGATGGACCAACAAGGATCATCAGGTCCAGCTCTTAAGTGAATGGCCCATCCAGGAATCAAACCTGCAAAGTTGGTGTTTTTAGCACCATACTCTAACCAACTAAGCTAATCTCAAATTGTCTTATTGCATTCTCCAAGAATTCTGACGAAAGCATTGCTCTCCTGCTATGGTCAGAGAACCTTTTCCGTGTAACCAGCTTTGTGAGAGCCAGAGACCTTGTTGGCTATAAATGGGTGGGGTTGATGAAACATGTAGCAGGCTTTGGGGAGAGAAGCCTTCTCAAATTGTTGCCTGGCTCTGGTTTTCCACAGGACTCTATGTACTGGTGGGAGCAGGGGCCATCATGTCGGCAGTCGGATTTTTCGGGTGCTGTGGAGCAGCACGGGAGTCCCAGTGCTTAATCGGAACAGTGAGTAAAAGGTTTCCAGGGCCTGGGCTCTGCAGGAAAACCATCCAAAGCATTCAATGCTTGGTGTCATTAATGGAAAGATCTGTACAGTGCAACATCTGAAAGGTCTTACGTCCTTGTATTGGCTAATCCAGTTTCTCTGGGCTCAGTAGCCACCATGCTACTGCAGAGCTGGCATACATGTAGAGGTGCCCTTGCTTGTCCCTTGTGATGTATTCCCTGGAATTACCCCGATTTTCCTGAAGCTCCCTCTGAGCCACATCTTTGCCATTTCCCCTTTGTTTGAATATGACAAGAAATCTGCCGTGGCCTCCTCAGTAGCTTTGGTTCAGGGTGGGGTATGGAGGCCTGGGGAGGACAAGGGGCTGGCAGCCCCCATGAACAAGATACACTCATGAGAGATTCTCTCCTTCCTCCGCAGTTCTTTGCTTGCCTGTTGGTGATATTTGCAGGTGAGGTCACTGCTGGAGTATTTGCCTTCATAGGCAAGCAAGTGGTAAGTAGCAAACAGCCTCTAATGTAATAATGGGGTAGTTATGGATTCCAGTGCCCACTGACCTGGCTCTTCCATAGGAAAACTTTCCAGGGGATTTTTCCCAGGAAGACTCTCTAACATTCTTATCTGGAACCAATGAGAGCCTGTGTTATCACAAGTTTAGAACAGGATGCAGTTTTTGCCTCCTCTGTTCAAGAAAAAGTGGAGGTGTGGTTCAGCCTTGAAGGAACATCAAGGGGAACTGTGTGAAAAGAGGATTTTGCTTGGGAAAAGGGCAAACAAATTGGCACTGAACTTCCCCGACTTCCCCGAGTGTTTAACCAAAGCACAGAATGAACATTCTGACCCTCTGAATGCCACCAGGCCACAAACCCTCCTGTCTTTTGAGTTATCATACCTGTTTACCAGGCACAACTTTTTGCCCTGGAGGTTGAGGACACAAGGTGAAAGTCTTGGACTGGGGGTGAGACTGATTTACAACTCACTGAGAAAGTCTGATTTCTGCAGGCAATACAGGAAGCCCAGAAAATCTATGACGATGCTTATGAGGACTACATGAAAAACCCAGTGGGGAAGGTCAACAGTACCATCTATCGCTACCACGTGGCTGTGAGTACTCCTCTCCAGCTACACCTCACTCCACTGCTCCACTGTCACATTGCCCATCAGAATCCAGAATGCCTCCCTCTGAGGTATGGAAAAATAGAACTGAATGTACTTAAAATCGAGTCAGAGGCTCACAACCCTGACATTTTCCTGAGGGCTCTGTCGGAATTCTGGTTTCCAGATCTCTACATTTGAAAGCGCAATTAGCCAGGCTTTGAAATTTCTGATGTTTCTGGTCTTTGTGTGCAGAAGAAATGACTGTTATGGCCCTTCTGGATATTGAAATCCACAGATAAATACTCACAAATGCAGAGAGAGGGAGAAATGTCTGCATCCCTCTGCATCTGTCAGAGAAAACGTGACCTGTGTCCCAGGACCTACAGTGTGGCAGATCCTGTCACTGGTTGAACCATGTAGGTGAAAGACCAAAAGCACGTGTGACACAGTTCAGGCCACCCAAAAAGTGAATGTCTGAATCAGAGTTACAACCTGTGACTTCTTGAATCCTATTTGTGTCCATCCAGGATCTACACTGCCTCCCATGGAGAGCAACCCCAAGCTTTGTTGCTCCTTACAGCAATTCCCACGTTCTTTAGAACAAACATTTCACAACCTCAGACCCTTTTGTCCCTCTCCCATAGCTCTTATTTCTGACCCAAAGAGGAATTCCAAGTATTTTGTGGGAGATAGGCAAACAGGAAAAACAAACCCTCAGAAACTCTGATTTATTACTGTCTCCAAAGCCAGCACGATGTTGTGTCAGAAATAAAATTCCAGCATTCTCTGCTGTAGCTTTTGTGCATTGCCCATAATTCTGTATGTGATATTTGAACTTTCTGCATTCTCCCTTAAACAACTCCTGTTTTCTTGTAAGCCAGGGATCTGCTTTTCCCAAATCCACTTGTTTGCTTTGTTATGAAATACTGTAATAAAAAATCCCTTCTGGACATTGTTGTTAATACAAATGTGGCTGTTTGCTGTGGCCTCAGACAATTGAAACTAATTTTTGAGAATTTTGTCCCACGCAGTTGGAACTCTACCAGAACCAGCAGTTTAAATATAGAGAATAATGTTATTACTTGATCTGTACAGATTCTTATTTTAACTTATTTATTGTCTCATTTTCAGTATGAAAGTAATAACTGCCTTTCAGTATGAAACAGTCTGTGGTTTTCCCCTCCTTGATCCTTCATCTCTCTCTCTCATTCAGCTCCAGTGCTGTGGTAAAGGTAATGTGGAACAACAAACGGGATTACCCTGTCCAGAGAACATCCAGCTGCCAAAGGCAAGTGTCCTCTCTCCTGCTTGTTCTAATCACTTTTTCATGACAGTTCTTTAGTAAAATTGGAGATATTCTGTAAGTAAAAGAAGGAAGGAGTTCCTTTTTACCTTGCAAATTCCAGCATGAAATTCCTTATGGAATGGAGTAGAGCGGAGGCAGAATGAAGTTGGAGGTCATATTGCCCTCAGTTGTGACACCTGTTTGTGGCATCCCATGGCAGCTGAGACAATATCACATCATCTGAAAGGAAAAGGGAGAAGGAGGTAACAGAACAGGACCCCAAATTCCCCCATGGAGGCTGAATTTTGGCAAGTGCCCACCTTAGTCATGCATGGAGCCTCCTGACTAGAAACTTCATTGGTGTTAAGAAAGATATTTCTGTAATTTCTGTCTTTTCTGGAATCTGCCTGTGAGTACAATGTCAAAATGAAGCACCAAACCTCCTGATTTAGCATGGCCTGTTATATAAAGGAGTTTAAATTTAGGGAAAATTGAGTGTAAGAAAATTATTTGCATGTGTCAGCCTCTCCAGGCAAGAGGTACAGATGCCTCACTAGAAAATGGAAGATGCTGGGAAAATTATCCAACAAGGTTTAGGTGCAGGAATTAGGATGGTGACTGCACTAATATTTTCGTGTTTATCTGTTGTTCAGTAAGAACAGCTGATAGAATTGATGAAATACAGATTTCCAGGCATTAAAAAATATTTTAATTTTGTTTCTAACAGAACTGCCTGGTTGAAATTCAGAATGTAATTGATACTAATCTGCACTTAGTTGGAATTGTTGGAATCGCAATTGCTAGCATCACAGTGAGTAAATCCATGTTCTCAAATCTCCTTGAGCCCAGTAGCCTGTCCCTTACTCAAAGCTTTGTGGATGGTATTTTGCAGCAACTGGTGAGATTCCTCAATTCTTATTGCTTCCAGTGTGTCTCCTCCCTGGGAATTGCCCCCATCAGTGCAAGCAGAGCCGTGTGACTGTGCTTTCCAAGTTCATTTTGTGTCCTTAGACAGGGTCCAAAGTAATGGTAATCTTCTTTTGTTGTGACAGTAGGAAAGCAGAGTGCACATGAACCAAACTGAAAAGCAAAAGGCTGTAGCAGCATTTAATGTATTCCAAAACAACTGCAGGCTGATGCTTTAAATTCTTTAGGATACACTCCTTAATTTTCATGAGGAATTGAGTGTACCCACTAGAGCTGTGACCAATAGATGTCACCCTGTCCCAAGGACACAGCAGGACCAGCAGGCTGGGGCTCACCAGGCTTTAGCACAAAGCTTTTTCCAGCCCGTCTGTGCCATGACTTCCTTCAGACTCAGACACCAGCAGCATGAGCCACAATATTAGTAAAGAAACACTCCCTTAGCTGCTGGGAAGAGCAGGATGTTCACAGATTTATGTGGACACTGAAAAGCAGCTGAAGGGTTTCTGCAGCTAACAGAAACCACGGTGTGTGGATTAAACAGTCCTGGGGGTTGTGTGAAACATGAAGGCACTCAGAAATACAGCCAGGCAACGGGGGTGGGACAGAGTTCAATAACATCAAGGACACACCAGGACTGGGATCATCTCCCCTTGGATCCCCACCTCAGACACAGCGAAGGTCCTGAAGTGACCACAACCTCTTCAGCAGCAGAAATGCACCTGCACAATTTTCTGTGCTTGTTTCTGCCACTTGCTGGGCTGTGAGAGCTCAGCTGTGCCCGTCCTTGGGGAGATGTGTGGGGAAGGGACATGAACCCAGTGCTTTAACTGCCCATCTCCCACCCTTAGCAGTGCAGCCTCAGGAGGCAGCTGCTTTGGAGAACCAACCTGTGGCAAGAAAGCAGAGCCTCTGGCAACAGCCGCTGTTCTCTGCTTTTATCATTCCCTCTAGGCAGCAAGTCCCCTGACACAAGTGGGGTTTTAGATTTAATGTATAGTCTTGCTCTTGAGCACAGGAACTATTAAAAACTCAGCACCAGCTCCAGGGGCTCTGGAATCACCCTCTGCTCTTACTCAAATGTGTGTAATATTCCATGTAGAAGCATTCTGAAACGCAGAACCTTCTGGTGCAATACTAGGATACCACCAATAGTCACAGTTATTATGTGACTATTGGAAACTTAACAGGAAACTTAAATTGATGTTAATAACATTAATATTTGGGGCAGCTGTGCTTGCCTGGACATTTAGAACAAAGAGCAGTGAAACCCGTGTGAGCAGATAAAATCAGTGAAACCTCTTCCATGATTATTGTCTGATGTTTTGGGGTTTGTGGATGGGAGCAGTCACTACTCTGCCATAGGGACCTTCAGATTGTTCTGATATGCAAATTGTTTTATAACTGTTTTGTAAGTGGATCCCTAAATCCCATCCCTTCTCTTCTAGATCTTTGGCATGATATTCAGCATGGTTCTGTGCTGTACGATCCGTAACATGAGAGAAATGATCTAAAACTGTCACTGCACAACTATGCCCCAGAAGTTCCAGACTAAGCTTACAAGAAGTGCTCTTCTACCCAATTTAATAATTGTAATGCATTTTAATCAGTGTTTTAACATACTGAGAGGAAAATATCCCATTAGGTGATCAGGTGAATTGTATTAGTTACAGTAAAACTGAAGTGAACAAAAAAAGGGGGTTAAAATGTCCTTTTTAATGAAAAAAAGGTGCATCTAAGACTAATTTGATTGTTAATGTTTGTATATGCGCAATTAAGAGTGTACACACATATAGACTTTGTGTAAGCACATGCATGTCTCTCCTTACAAATATATATGGATGTGAGCAGGTCCCTTACAAATATATATGCATGTGCAGTACCTTGTCTCTAGGTAAGTATGTGCAAATGGAACATGTGTGTGCATCCAGAGTGTCCCTGTGCAGGATGTGCACATCCCACAGGGCCACAGTGCTTGGAACCCTCTCACACTGAGCTCCTGTTTGCCAAGAATTAGCAGAGGAACAAATGCCATTGTAAAAAGTAAGACCTATGATCCATTTTGTGACTTTATTTTCCAAAGCCCAAACAGAGTAGAACTAATAAAATTGGATTTTATTTTAAAAAATAATTAATGCCTAAGGGCCTGCTCCAGCAAACTTGAATTCATGTGAGTAGACCCATTGACTTGACTGTCATGCAGAGACTGGGTATTTATATTTTGGAGGACTGGACCCTTCATGCAAATGCAGAAAGCTCTGGGGGAGAAAACATGTCCAAGGAGATCCAGGCTAAAGAAAGAGGGGGAAAGAGGTGGGAAGCTGGCAAGACCAGGCAGTCATTTGGGACCAACTGCAGTGCAAAGTGTGCTTAAGCTTCCCAAGCTAGGCTGAGATAGACCAAAAAACCCAACTGTGACTTCAAGGGGCCACTAAAATCCACGTTCAGCAGCCCCTTTGTCCCAAAAGCCTCACTGTGGCTACAAACTGGTGCAGGAGTGGAGCCTAGGTCCAGAAAAGCAGCCCCTTTGTCAGATCTCTGGAGAATCTAACTGGCCTGTGGAAGCCAAACAAAGAGTGAAAGTGATCAGAAAAAGACACACAGCACTTTAATATCCTCAGTTTCTGCTTCTGTGACTATCACAGCTTCCACGGGGCTCTTACCTCAACCTCTCGCCCTTTCCTGGGGGCAGAAGGCAGGAAAGAAAGATGGGACATTTTTACAGAGCCATGAAGTTAAGTTTTCTTACTGGCACCTTTAGATTGCATGTCAGGTATAAAAATTACACTGTGTGCTTGAAATACCTCAGGGCTTGCGTTTACATAGTTTGTTTCTGTATTTTAGTTTTTCTATTTGTCATATTTATTCATAAAAGAATGTTCCTTTTGAACCAGCCTAGAAGGGAGAAAGGTTGTCCCCAGAAAAATAAATTACATCAAAGGCTCAGGATCTCTTAATTTTTGGCTTACTTGAGATAATTCACCATTTCAGAGAACAGCTTTTTGCTAACTCTACCCCCATAGCAGCAGATCTGGCGATCACCAGTTTACATTCCTGATGCAGTTGTTCCATACATGATAGGGAGAAGTTCATTTAAACTACACATTGCAATAGTCCAAAGTCTAAGAGGCCTTGGAATTTACAAGTCATGAGGTCTTTGTTCCACTGAAACACAGTGGAACAAAATGGGATTTCAGGAAGTATGTGTATTCTAGTGCACATGTTTGTGTGGGATATACCACCCGTTATCTATTATTTATCTTTTATCTCTTATTCCCCAAAGAAACTCAAACTCCCATCAGTTTTCTCTCACTTAAGGATTTGGGGTAGTGCTGCTGCTCCAAGTATCTGGTTTAGTTGGCACATCTTGCTGTCTTTTACACGGATTTCTCTTTCCCAGTCGTCCAACCACGAGCTGTGGCATTGCACTAAGGGCTGGGCATGGCAGGCACTGCCGACTGAGCCGTGCCCAGGCTGAGCTTTAGGCTGGCAGGGACACATGAGATCACACACCAGGAAAGAGTCAGGCTCCTGTCACTGTCACAGCTGATTAGCAATGGATGTTAATTAAAAACAGAGCCTGGGACCTCATTCTGCAAGAACCAGAACAGGAAACAGGGCCCTGATCTGCTGCTTGCTCCTAAGAAAGGCTCAGCTGGGAGAATGGCACTGGCAGCAAATCCATGAGGGTCTCAAGCTGAAACTTAGAAATCAGTTGAACACAGCAGCCAGCAAAGCACTTTCCTGGCTCCCAGGTGTACCTGAGACTGTCCCTACAATGGTTCTGCTCTGAAGAGATGATGGGGTAGTGCCCAGCTGGGGTGTGTTGTCCCAAGGTAGTACTGGCAGAAAGAAGAAACTCCTGTAGAGTATCATTTTTATCACTCAGAGCAAGCCAGTTTTCCAGGAAAATCAGTAGAAATAGCACCACAGCCAGTGGTTCAGGTTCCACGATTGTTGCCCTACAGGGATAGAAACTGATTGCAAATAAAGCAATTTCCTTCTGTTACATTCCCCCTCATAATGACAGTATTCTATTCATTTTAAACACATCTACACATAATTGGGTTTCATTCCTCAGATTCGTAGCACCAGAATGTAATGACAGGACCAGAGTTTATCTCTTTATTTATTATTTCTTGAGTAAGCTGGAAGATGCCCACTCCTGCTTTGAGATGCACTGAATGCCAAGGCAGCTTGCAGAACCTGCTGTTGCTTCCCCAGCCCTCCACTCCCCCAGAAGTACAAAACCACCCCAGTGCCTTAGGAAAACAGGAAAAAGTGGTACAAAAAAACCTTCTGTAAATTCAGACTCGAACCACCAAACTTTCTGCTCAAGTGTTTTGGGTTTGTGATTTGTTTTTTTCCTTCCTCTAAACAGGGCATTAATTTTCTGAGCATTCCTGCATAAGCTCTAGGGTTATTGTTATTTAGGTCTAGGGGATACTTGCACTGCATACCAGGAACAGGACAATACCTGTCACTGGTTTAGTTCTCTAAGTTATTGGTATAAATTAAGCTGGAAATCAACATGTTATTCATATACTAGTGCCTTTAACAGAATCCAGGGATAAAGGTCTTCTGTAGTTTCCTGCTGTTGTGAGGTGCTTAATATAATTGCAGTTTTCTCTGCATCTTAGTAACTGAAGGTATTTTTTAACTCATTGAAAGAGTTACTGCCACATAAGGCAGCAAAAATACCCATTTATCCTGTCCCTGGCACCTGTGTCAGAGGAAAGTGACAAAAGATCAGATCCCTCCGGATGATAATTCTGAAAGCACATCAAACACGTTTTCTTGTTCTCCTGTCAAACAGTTGGTTCTAAAGCATAAAGGTGTAAGTTGTTGATGCCCTTATTGTGTCTCTCAACATCCCTTATTCACATTTCCCTTGTCTAATTTTTCTAAGTAACTGATTTCAGTGGGAGCGTCCTTTGTCACAGGGAAACCTCAGCCAGTTTTCGTACCTCTCAGAGACCACACAGCAGCTGATGAAGCTCAGCCCTGTGACATCCCTACAAGGAAGAGTCATATTTCACTTGTCTTAATACTGATAGTTTTATAACAAAACACGTTTCATGTGTCTTGAAAAAGAAATTGAGTTGTCTTAAGCCCTCAAATGCTGTTTTGTACAGCCTTTGCTGGCTACGGATTAACAGCATCGGATGCTGTTCATAGAAAATGTACATAAATAAAGCTTTTCAATCTCTTTCCTCTCTACTGGTGCTCCAGCCACGAGGTTCTCCAAAACAAAAACCACTTCCAGGATAACGTGTATGGTAGAGCACGAATTCTGATTTTGGTCAGAACTGGCTTTTCGGTTCACGCTGCCAAGCCTGTGGCAGAATTACCTCTTGCTTTGAGAGAAAACAAACTTAACTCTGTGGCTGAAATTAGCTTTCAATTCCCTACAATGTGTTCCGAAGTGGCGTTTTATCGGCTTTGTGTCTTGAATTTGAAACAACTTCCTAATAAAAATAACCTGGAATAAATTACTCCCGGAGAGAACTCGATCCGCGCGGCCAGAGCCCCCCCAGACCCTGAGGGCACCCCGGGGCTGCCTCCGCCTCACCTGCTGCATCAGGACACCGGGTGGGCTCCAGGTGACGGAGCAGCCCTCGGCCAGCGAGGCAGGCAGGGCCCCGGAATGGGGACCGGGACGGGATGGTTAGATTTAATGTAATCGGGATCGGGATCGGGACCGGGATCGGGACCGGGACCCGTCAGGATCCGAACCCGGCACCACCGGAATGCCCCTCAGGGACCCGCGTGCGAGGGAGGCCCCGCCCCCTGGGGGCGGGGCAGAGGGCGATGCTCGCTCCCCATTGGCTGCGCGCGCTGCGGGCGGGGCGGTGCCACAATCCCTGAATGGTTTGGGCGGGAAGGGACCTTAAAGCCCATCCCATCCCCCTGCCATGGCAGGGACACCTTGTACTGACTGGCCGTGCTCCAAGCCCCTCCAGCCTGGCCTTGGACACTGCCAGGGATCCAGGGGCAGCCACAGCTTCTCTGGGCACCCTGTGCCAGGGCGTCCCCACCCTCACAGGGAACAATTTCTTCCTAATATCCAATCTAAACCTACTGTCTGTGAAGCCATTCCTCCTTGTCCTGTCTTCCTTACAGTCTCCCTTCAGGTACTGGAAGGCCACAATGCGGTCACCTCGAAGTTTCTTTTCTGCAGGGCTGGAGGCAGTTCTGCAGGTGGGGTCTCAGCTGAGCAGGACACACGGCAGATTCCCCCCTCAAGCGCTGCCCACGCCGCTTTAGATGCGGGGAAGCGGCGGCGCGGCGGGCGCGGGGCCGGTAAAGGCGGGGCCGTGCCCGGGGCTGCCCCTCAGCGCCCTCGCCACAGCGCCCGCTGTGGGCCGGCCATCCCAGTGGAAAGTACACAGTTGTTAGTTTACTTAATTACGTGCATTACTTCCCTTTATTCCTGGCTCTGCACCTCTCACCTGTGCATGTTCAGCACACAGGGTGGGCTCAGCTCTCCTTCCACTCCCAGGGGACCTGTTGACCTGTGGGGAAAAAGGGGATTTTTTTGAGTTTTGCTTTCAGTTTGATGGCACCACACTCCCCTCACAGATAACAGAGCAGCAAGGTTTGAAGCTTCAGGGATTCCTCAATGCTCGCAGAGACAGGTGTATTCCAAACTGTATTTCAGCAGGAAAGGGGGGTTATGCCATTCATGTAGAGCCATGGAGAAGCATTCCCAATAAACACAGGTCTGGACAACAGCGACGAGGACACAGATCTACAGTGCCTAAACTAATATTACATAGATGGAAAAATACAATTGCTAATTTGAAGGCTGTAAGTATGTGTCAAAATCTATTTAAAATGTTCAATACCAAGAATGTGTGTGGCCTCTTTTTTAACTCTGAAATGTATCAAGTGAAATATGTGAGCTCTGAAATAAATCAATATCAAATTCTGAAATATGTCAATATATTGAATCTCTGAGCATCTGTTCACAAAATATCTGGGATTTATGAGCAAAGGCTGATACATCCACACAGGCATGTCATATCACAGTCATGTCTCCTTCTTCCCCAACGTAAATTTATGTGGGTTCTTAAATACAAACATGCAGCCTTTATGGTTCTTTTCTGCCTGTCTCAGAACACCCAATTAGTTGAAGCAGCTAATGATACACCTTCAGAATAAATCTTTGTGCACACCAGTTTGCAAACCGAATATGAAATACATTTTTATTTCTGTTCAGGTGTGAGCAGAGCAGTACATTTCACCCGCATTCCATTGAAAGCTTTACTTGTTACAGAGCTTCTGTGGCTTAGTGCAGTAGTTTGTCCTGACCCTCTCACGGACACAGTCACTGTAGTCAGTGTTGCACTTGCCACACTTGCAGCTCACAGCCACGGGGTAGGAGTAGTAGGGGATGGTGTGGTGAGGGCAGCCCGGGATCAGCGCTGTCTGGTACAGGATCTCTTTGTACGTGCACACGTTCTGGGACAGAGCACTCTTGAGAAGCAGCTTCTTGCCATTGCTGTCCTACAAAGGGAAGAGAAATGTGTTGTTTCACTGAAGCACGCGTGTGTCAGAATGTCCTGTGAAGTGCAGGGACCAAAACTCATACACCGAGCCTGGCTCTGGCACTACTCAGTTCAGAGCTCTGATTGTGACCAGGGCTCCCTCCCCACGCAGAAACATTCACCTTGTTTTTATGGTTTAACTAATCCACTTGGCTCAGAGTGTTCCCTGTGCTTTCTCTTCTGGCTCCCTGCTGCCCAAGCTGGAACTCAACATGCTGTGTTGAACAGTGAAGTTGTGTGCAGTGGTGTGGCTGCTGCAGAGCTGTCCCCACAGCCAGCTGAGATAGCAGCAGTGGGAGCAGAAGTTACCTAAGTTATTTACATTAATTAAGAGTGACCCAATATAATCTGCCCCTGTTCCATCCTGCCCTCACAAACTGCCCACAGAGGCTCTGCAGTGGCTGCAGCAGTCAGGTCTCTGCCATGCCACTGGTGTTATCAACTCTGTAGTTCCAGAGGCTTGGCATTTTTCATCCATACCTTTGCAAAAAGCTACCTTGAAAACATGGTGACAGTGCAGTTTTTCTGTCTGTGATAAACTCTATTAGAATGAAATCATTTACACACTATTTTCTGGGAGAACAGACCCTTGGTTTGCAGTGGTGGCTGTTAGAGGAACAGCTGCCTAGAGCAGAGCGGTGCTTCGTACCCGAGTCATGCAGAATCCAGCGCAGATGGTGGTGTTGATGGCCAGGCAATAGGCACATTCCCGTTTCTCCACGTGGATTGTGTACTCGGAAGGAGCACAGAGTGATGCTGTTTGTCCGAAAGTCAGGCCAAAGAGGAGAGACATCACAAAGAAGGGACTCATGCTGGATGGGGAAGAACGAACAAACAAACAGAGCAAACCACAGGTAAAATGGGATGTGCCTTCCAGCCCTGCCCTCAGCATTCGACGGGAACAGCCGGGACAGTCAGACTTGAAATAATCTTAAGGTTTCTAGCTACAGCCTGATAATTTCTTTCCAATCTCAGACTTTATTGAAATAATACTGACCATTAAACAGAGAACACGGGCAAAGAGGCCATGAACAATATGGAACAAATTCACTTTCCCCCCACTAAAGCATATTACATGGAACTTCTCGCTAATGAGTGATAAAATCCTGACACAGAACAAACAACAGGAGCTGAAAGATTTGAAAGTGTGACATGTAAGAGAACATGAGCTCTAGAATTAATCAGAGATATTAAAATAATCTCACTGTTTTAAAACAATTTTCTAAAGAAAGCATCTTATAAAAGATGTTAAAGAGAGAAAAAGACAAGGCTGTGATATCAGGCATAAAACGGGATTTTTCAATTTCCAGTGGCTTAGAGGCATGATGAGATGGGAACACTGCCAAGAATTAAATAATAGATTCAAGCAAATTACAATAAAGAACATCAGCAAACAGTTCAACTCAATGAATCCTGCTTTATCTGTCTGTTGTGCTGACCTCATTTCTCAGACCTGCGGGGGATCCCAAGAACAAAGCCTTGATTAGCTCCGAGACAATTTCAGGAACTACTCTAGAGCCTCTAAATGACAAACTTTAAATGACAGTGTCTACCAACATCTGGACATCACCCTCTAGTCTCTTCCAGCTGCCAGTTTCCCATAGCAAAGCCATCCATTACACAGGCTGGTTTACCCTGTAGCGGCAACAACACCAGTCTGGAAAGACCAACCTCTTGTCAGCAGAATTCTTCCCTGTTACAGGAACCTGATTCTGCCTTGAGCTGGGAGAAGCAGTGACCCAGCACAAGCTCTGTGTGTGCTTTATACTCTCCAGGCTAATTCCAGGCTGATCTTACTGTTTATATAATTGCATCTGAATTGCTGCTTTCTTATCGCAAAGTCATCTATTGAAAATTCATACTGAACCACAAAGCAAATGTGATAGGAACAAACGTGTCCATAATATCCTAACCTGGAAACTGGAGCTGGAAATCTAATTATATTAACAGTCATTCTCTCCACAGGCTTTTAAACTAACCAGTGCTTTTAAAAAGTTGCTGTTATTGATAAATTTAATTGCTCCATAGGACAGCAAGACCATGGCAGGAAGGCTGGCATGGATATGGAGCCCTCCAGAATCACAGATGATGAGTTTTACACCTGTGTTTTGCTAAGGCTTAACGAGGTCTGGTTCACTCTCTTTGCTCCTCACCAGGCAGGCACAGCTGGGAGATGCTGGCACAGGTTGCCCAGAGGAGCTGTGGCTGTCCCATCCCTGGAACTGTTCCAGGCTGGAGCAACCGGGTCTAGTGGAAGGTGTCCCTGCCCGTGGCAGGGGGTGGGATGGGATGAGCTGTACAGTTCCTTCCAACCCAAACCATTCTGGGATTCTCTAAGTCTACGCAGTGCCCATGAAGCAACAAATCTGAAATCAAACCAACTGCTCTGCAGCCTGATCAGGTACAGCCTGACTTACCTGCTCAAGCAAAACATTCAGAAATTGTTTGGCCTGGAACCTACTCAGCAAATTGAAGTAACAAGCAATTCACTCAATACTAATTGATAGGGAAAAAACTTTTACAAAACCACTCCTCACAGCACAGTAAGAAGCAAAATATTGCATCAATACCAAGGAAACAATGTCCCCAGATGGGGGAAAACACTCACATTTTGGGGAGCAAGAGGGAGAGGGGGTCGACAAAGCCACTATTCTCTATCAGTCTCTCCCTGAGCTCCCTGCCTGCTGCTCTGGGAACACATGCCCTTCCCAGTAGCCACCTAACTCCTATTTGGAATTTGATCTGATGGATGTCTTATGCAGGTCAACCACATTCCTGATTTACACAGCCATAAGAAATATGGAAAACATGAGTTTGACGTGGTAAATGTGGTCACTTAGAGCTGTTGGAGGAGTGATCCAGTCGGTCCCAACTGGTGTTCAGCTAATTCCTGAATAATAGTGTCTCCTTTTCCTGTGGTTTCAGACTCCTGCACACAGGTCTGTGTCCTGGGCTAATTTTTCAAGCGTTTTTGGATAACATAGTAGAGGTTTTGTTCTATTAAGACTAGCCAAATGCTTTCTATTTTCATGGAATCTTTAATTCTGGGTTAATTTCTACCATATAATTTCTCAGGAATTAAATATAATTTAATTATATTTAAACCTCTTTCTGGCTTAGGGACATGAGCAGAGTATTAATTGTACTCCTTGTAACATCTGTCCATCTCACTTAGCAACAGGAGTGCAACACTCACTTTGCTACTACCCCAGTATGTTATTTAGCTCTGTATTTTTCTGCTATATTTGAAATACAAACACTCAGGTTCTCTCAGTATACACTGCACAACCCACACATAGATAATGTATATGTGCATATATACACACTGTACACATACACACTACATGTACGGGTCTGGGCTTGGCTGTTTAAAGCTTTAATCACAGAAAAGAATGTTTGTTCTTGGGAAATACAAAGTGTATTTCAAAGGACACAAAGAACCTGAAAGGAAAAGAACACAATTCATAAAACTAAAACCTTGAGGACAAAAAGCACTCAAAGTAAATTAAAAAACAGCATTCCTAAAGCAAAAATATCACCCTTGTATGCACAGCTGATTCTTTCCTCTAAAGAATTCACAGCTTTAGGCAGTTGGAGCTGGATTTGTGCACCCTGGAGACCCTCACAGCCAGGTTTAAAGTGTCTCAACACCTCCTATGAGAACACAGCAGAGAACAGATCAGGGTGTGAGGACATGAACTCTTTGCTGCCTCAAAGTGCCAATTTCTCTGAGTTGAGAAAAATGGGTGTAAGGAGGGGGGGATTGAGATTAGGGTAAAAATAAAAGGTTTAAGAATTTGCTTTAACAAGATTTAGGGAAATGTAGCAAATTATAACAATGCTTTAAAGTCATAATGAAGATGAAAAAGAGACTGCAACAATAAAAACTATAGCAATAAAAATAGAGAAAACCAACAATAATAACTGTTAGAGGTGAGAACATGCAGAAAACTTGTACAGGAAGCTGAAGAGTAGGAAATACACTTTTGCCAGGCCAATAATAAAAGTAAGGAAACATTACAAGATGAAGACAAACTTTGATGCAGAGTAAGTGCAAAGGCTTCAGCAAGTACTTGTGCTTTTGAAAACATTGTGACTGAAAACCACACAACAAAAATTATTAAATAAATCATATAAGGAATTAATATTTTAAACTCAACATGATTAGTTCATTTCAACAAGTCTGGAATACTGAGGAAATTTCAAAACATTAAAAGAAAGTCCTAATACTATGGCAATATTTAAGGAGGGAGTGTTGACCCAGGTAACTCTCCACCAGCCAGGTAAAATAACAGAAAATTGATACAGGATTTGAGCAATAAAGAATTAACAGATGAAAACATAATTACTGATGTTACGTAAAATAGGTCATGCCACACAAACCCAATTTCATTGTTTGCAGTGATTACAAATTTGGTTGTTAAGGCAATTGCACAGATGCAATGTCTTTGGTTCCATCTGTCCAGAGCCCCTCTGTCAGGAAGGTTTAGAGCTGTCAGGCAGAGCCCAGTGCTGTGGATACTGAATGCTGGAAATTATCAGCCACTGGAGCAGTCAGTATAATCTCAGCAGTGCCTTTATTCACTGCAATGTTTTTACCCAGCCTCTGAACACACTGCAGTGCACTAGAGAAATACCTGACCAGGTATTAAGAATAAAAATTCATTTATCTGGAAGGGCAGTAAGTTAGTCTGAGTGGAGCTTGGGACCAATGTGACTGCTGCTTATCAGCTCAGCCCCATGCTGATATGGTCACAGAACCTCTTGGCTGCTGCCTCTCCCTTGCTGGCACCATTATCCTGCCCATCTAAAGAGCACCAGGGTGATATTCACATATCTTCAGTAATTTACACAAACTAGCAAGCTGGTAAAAAACCTCCTGGATTGTCCTTCTGACTGTGACCATGGAGCTCATTCACTGCTGACCTCTCTGATGGGAGTGAGATCCCACAAGCTACAGGGAGAAGCAAGACAAGACTGGCAGGACAACAAAGTCCAATGTCACAATCTGTGAGTGCCTGAGGCTTCTTCCATACAGTTTCCTAAAATCCATCATCCATAGTCTGATGCTTATGGATCCATTTCTTTGGTTGCCCTCCTGCTGACCTGCAGAGACTCAGAGACAGAAATTTTTAATGTGCTTTTATAGCCCAGCTTTGCAGCCCTGTTCTGGAACAGCCAGTTACACTGTTAATTATTTATCTTTAACCTTTCTGTTAAATAAACCAATCCATTCCCTGACATCAGTGATTTTATACTTTCATTAAGTGAATGATGGTGTGCTGATGTTCTACAGGAAGTGTTTCAAGTGGTATCTGTGAATAGAATTTAGTAATTATAAAAACCTTGGGTTCATTCCCCAGGAGTCTCTGTAATGGGCTACAGAAATTCAGTGCATACCAGAAGCTCATATATAACAGTAATTTAATGGGATTCTCTGTCACTGACCAATGCCTAAAATAAAAGTAGGAACAATGAGAAGTTTTCAGACATTTTTCCTACTCACCCTGCCCCTGGTACAACACAAAGAAAACTTTGTGATCTCATGAGCAGGTTACTTATAGAGCAGGGCCACTCTTATTTCCATGAAATATGGAACTGTAGATAGTAAAGTAAAAACATGTCCACACTTGCAAACAACCAAGAATTGGAAGCTCTGCTGATGAAAAACAGACAAAACCAATCTGATTCTGAAAGATGAGTATTCTGGTAGAGGAATTATTTCCAACCCCATCCTGTTGCAGCCCTCCACTGATAAAAGGAAATAAGATCCTGATATGCTGCCATAGAAACAAGTGTTTTTGCCAGGTTTTGCATTTAAACAGCCTGTGGCTGCTGAATTTTCAAAGCTAATCTGCCTATTGCCAGTCTCTGTAACAGCCCGAAACACAGCTCTCATCTCTGAAATTTATAGATTCACAGACTGCTCTTCTCTTTCTTTCCTAGGATTAGCTGCAGCATTTCCTATCAACCACAGATTAAAACAGCAAATCTCTTTGTTGCATATCATATGCCAGCAATCTCCATTTATGGTCTGAAAATAGTTCATAATCCTATTTGCTGTTTGGCTCAGACGATAGAGCCCTTTGGATTTGGTTTCATTTCTTTGGAAAGTGCTAGATATTTCTGTTAGTCTGAGATACACAATCACTGTGCTGAGGGCAAAGCTAAACAAAAAAACAAACAACAAACCACCACCAAAGACAATCCAGAAGCCTTCTGCAGTATTGTCAGGGGTGAATGAAGATACCAACCCAGGATCATAATAATGCTAAAGGTGAAATTCTGCCCCAGGTGTGACAGCCTAAGACCTGCCAGGTGAATGCCTCCCAACAGGGAAGCCACTCTCAGATTCCAACTAAAAATTCAAATGCCTGTAAGGAAGGAAAAGGGAAGTTCCTGTTTTTCCTCAGGAACTCTTCCTCTCCAAGATACTCCTGGTAGAAGCAAGGCGCACTGCATTCAACTTGTCACTCCTGGGTGAGTCCAAACAGTGAAATTTCTTCAGATTTGTTCTTATTTTCCACATTCTATTTTGCAATCTGTGCTCTGGCAGCTTTATACAACACAGATTTGTAAACACCCCTGGGAAATGACTTTCAGTAGTGTTGAGAGGCAATTACATGTCCCTGGAAGTGCCTGTACATGCATTCCCTGTACTGGAGTTTTAAATTCTGGCAGTGGTTACATTCTTCTTGTTCAACTAAGATACAACATGTGAGTTTTCTCAAGCTGTCAAAATAAGCTTGAGGTCTGGGAGGAAATACTTGTAATACTGCATCAAGTTTTGTCACCGTTCTAGAACTGCATTCATGACAGAGTAGGTACCGACCCACACTGTCACTACAAGGTACTGTGCATTTAACAACAAAGGAAACAGACCAAAGAGAGAGATTTTGGGCTCCCTTGCTGGGGAAAGGCCTCTCTTTACACAGGGCCACCCCAAAGCATGAGACTCTTGCTGAATCCCTCAGTATTATGCAGTATTAAGAGTTATTATACTTAGTTAACTCTAAGTACTGGGCAATAACAGGGATTGGGACATTCATTTAAAAAGTTCAGCTTCTGAGTAAACCCACAACACTGTGTGTACTAATGAAATAAAAGGCTGATAACGTTGAAATTTCCTGTGCTTAATAAAACCACAATGGACAAATGATACCAACTTGTCATTTGAATACTTTAGAGAGTATACAAGCATTAGAATAGAAGAGGTAAATGCTCAGTATTTGTCTTTTCAGAACTAAATTTTCAATTCAACTTTATATTCAACTTTATATTTAAGAAAAATAGGATATTTACTAAAAACTGCTACTAAAAATGCAGCATTACATATATTTATAGATTTTAACAAAGACCAAACATACTTGCATTATATACTATAACTATTTTTAGTATAAATTGCTTAAAATATTGAAAATCAGATTCTGAAAAGTAAATTTCCTCAGTGGAACCTGACTGTAAGTGTGCAAAACTCAAGTAATGTCTTTTCCCCTTGTACTCTTCAAAAGTTCTCACTGGTTGACTTGCCCTAAAAACTACCCTGCCAGTCCTGATCCGACATCAGCATCTTCTGTTCAAGAAAAAAATAAGGCCTGCAATGCCCCAAAATTCTGCTGCTGACTAGGAACAGAGTAAAATTATCACGATCCTGTTTTCTATACCTCTATAAACAATTACATTTCACTATAGCAAAGTGAACTCTAACTTTTTGATTCTATTAAGTCAGCAAACTTATTTTGTGTGTCCTGCAGCTGAACTTTGAGGTCTCCTATCATATCATCTTTTTCATCACTCTTTATGGTCACAGCTGAAATCTAACAGAACAAGAATAATATGATAATGAGGTGTAGAAAAGGGACAGATTCTATTTTCATTCGTCCCTGTGTCTGATAAGCATTCAAGTTAGATAAGGTGGTTTGTCCTAGCCAAATATTGATCAAGTCATGAAAAAGTTCTCCAAAATCAAAACACAAATTCCAACAGAATTAAAAACAGAATTAAAAAGCATTTACATTTGCTTGACTTCTCTGTGAAACGACTACAGGTTTCCTTGAGCAGATTACACAGGTATCTCGAAGTGGTGCTTCTAAAAGAGAGAAAAACCCCATAACATGTGTCACAGGAATGCACAAACTCTGTGGACCTGAGCATTAACAATGTAATGACCTTTACAATTTAACAGCTAAACGTACCTGCTCACACCAGCTCAGTTCTCAGCACAAAAACTGTTTCACACAAAAAACCCTGTCTGTATTACTTACCCTTTCAAGAGATCTCTATTTTCATATATCTCATCTTCCAGTTTTAAACCGAGTTTTTCATTTTCAAATGAATTTTGAAGGGAACAAATAGAAAACCACATCATTATTGAAAAATATACTAGAAATACACTTTTGTTTCTCAAATCTCACATGAAAAAGTAATTCTGTTCATCGGAAGACAGAAGTATGTTTTATCTGGTATTCCAAGCTCAGTCATCTTTTGCAGGAAAGGCAGAATAATAAACAATAATTTACCAGCAACTGAAACACTTGCAGGTATGTTCTTCATCCACACATTCCCACAGGACAGGTGCACACCCCTGCTCAGAATAATCATTTTTCTCAATGCAAGGATCAACATACAATACTCTTTAATATTTAATTGTATTAATAATATTGTCATGCTAAATCGGGAAGCACTTTCTCTTTACTTCATCTATTCAATGTATATTGTACAATACTGGCCTGCAATTCTTGAACAGCTTTATGCTGTGTTTCAACAACCTTTCTATTTTCTTGCAGTTTCTTTCTGGTTTAGTTCTGATTCCACAGTCAGTTTCCACTCCTTGAGCTTCTCAGCCTCTTCATAGAGTTTTGAGTACAATTCATTAATTGTTTCTATACTCTGTTAAAACAAGTTCCACAATTTAATCTCAAATGCTATTTAATTAATAATGTTATAAATATCTATTTATCTCTTAGAAACATGACAAGAGTAAATTCTTTTCCACTGAGAAGGACACAAGCTTATGTATATGATTAGGAACTGAAGTTTAAATCTTTGTGCACGCACTGTGTCTGCATGAACAGACATTGCAGGACAAGGAGGAGATAAACACAAGGGAAAAATCCCCCACTGCCTTCAGCCATCACCAAAAAGATGGCCCTAAGGATATGGATACCTGCACTCCACCAGAATCAGCATCCTGAGGGTGTAGCACAGGCAGTGCTGGGTCAGTGCTCTGGGCAGGTAAGGGCAGCACGGGAACCCGCAGTGCACTTTGGTTCAGGTGTGACGTCCCCCAGCACTCCCCTTGGTTTGGCTGCATCACGATATTGCTGCAGTCCTCACTGCACTTCAGGAGCTGCCAGAAGTTTGGTCCCCAGGAATATGAAAATCAGTAGGAGAATGGCAAGAGGTAAGTTCCATTCTGTGGCAGCAAACAGTATTTTGTATCTGGGAAGCACAGAAGCTACTGAAAAAAATGAGCTGGGCCGAGTTGTACTGAAGCAGAAAAATGTGGTGAAGACACTGTGAGAAGAATCAAATTCTTGAGGAAACCACTCCACTAAATTCATTGTTTATAAATAAAATAAAGCCAGACAGTGCAATTGGGATAATCTATTTCATTTTTCTAAAGAATACTTTGACTTCAATCCTTCTACCTTTCAACAGACTACTCAGAAACAGTTTCACAAAGATATTTAAGTGCCTAAATCTTTTTCTGATTAAAAAAAATAAAAAGGAAAAAACCAACTAACGAACTTGGAATCACCATATTTTTTAAAGGTTTGTCTCTAAGCATGTTCCCCGAATCACAAATATCTTCTCTAAGTGATTCAGCTGTAAACAGGAAACAGAAAATTATTATTCCCCTTTGACTACTTATTTAGCCTTGAAATATCCACTGAATAATGCTTTAGGCACTGTTTGGGAACAAATTAAGAGGCCCCAAGAATTTAAATAAGCAGAGTTGATGCATAGCTGACTTCTTCATCTGCTTCAGAGCAAAGTTTACTTTGTGAAATGATATCTGAACTATAAAGAGATTTTGATCAACATATTAAAAAAAACCTAACAGTGAAACTGTAACATTTATAGCTATGAAACTGTTAGACTACTCATGGATATTAAAACTCGACAATATTAAAAAATTTTAAAGAATGTGAAAGGTAAAATTTATTTTAGTTTTATTTGAATCAGTGATTTTGCCCCAGTATAGGGACCGAATGGCAAATTAAAATCATTGTCTGGGCATTTGTTAAACCCCTGCACAAACTTAAGAGTTAGTTTCCTATCGGTAGATTTGTAAAGAAGAATTATAAAATCCAGAAGAAAAAAAAATTACAACTAATGTGAAAATACATTTTTAATTGATAAGTCATCTGCCTGCCATTTTCAAAATTACCAAAATTGGTAATGGCTTTGGAACTCACGTGCTTGCTTCATACTTCACAGTGGCTTTTCATGCCACTGGTGTTTTGTAGTTTGCTTTACAGACTGTGGCCAGAGTGGAAGGTTTTGATGAGGAGAACTCATCAGCTGCTGCCTGTCTGTGCACAGGTGCATGATAAAGAATTCACGAAGCAAAATGATTTCTTTAAAGTCCAGTAGTTGATATTTATTCTTTCTTTACTCCCATGGGTAGTTCTAAACACCACATCTGATTACGTTTTAGCATGAAAATGCCATTTTACAAGGTTTTCAAGTCACAAAAAATAGCATCTCCTGTCAGAATATCACATTTGAATCTAAACATATTCCGTAAGGAACCTCAACATGAACCAGTAATTTGTTGAATTCACGTAACTCAGTATGGTGACAGAACATTTTCACTGCACATTTGGTCTGGTGTAAGCAGGACTTCAGAGCCAGTGCAAGCATCCAAGTGGGGCACTGCTCACTGCTGAATCACCCACATCCAGCGTGGATTTATCATAGGTGATGTGCAGTTACAACACAGAGCAGATGATCGAGAAGATGATTTCCTTCAGTCTTGATAGAGAATAACAGCACAAGTCTTTGAAATTAAAGTGGAAGATGTTCCCTCCAGCACCAATCTTGGCAGACTGCAGAGAAATGAGTTCTGCGAATTTCACACATCCACAGAAACCTGGAATGGTTTGGGTTGGAAGGGACCTTGAAGGTCATCCAGTTCCACTTCTGCCATGAGCAGGGACACCTTCCACTATCCCGGCTTGCTCCAAGTCCGGCCCAACCCGGCCTTGGAGGCTTCCCGGGCGGGGCAGGATGTGTGTGCTCGGGTCAGGCTCTCAGCAGAGTCCCTGGCAGGGCTGCCCCCCGCCCGCTCGCCGCTCAGCCCGGGGGCGGCCGGCGGCACCATCTACCTGCCACAGCCCCGCGGCCCGAGCGCTCGCCGGGGTTTGGCCGCGGGCCCTGCCCGGCGCTCAGGCGCGGCGGCACGAGCGGTTGGAACGGGTTTTGTTTCTCCGTGGGCCCGGAGAGAAGCGGGGACACCGACATCGCCGCCAGTACCGATACCAGCACCGAAACCGACACCGGCACCAACGCTGGTACCGACACCGACACTGATACCAGCAGCGACAACCGGCATCGACACCAGCACCGACACCGGTACCGACATCAACACTTGTACCGACATCGCCGCCAGCACCTGCACCGGCAGCGACACCGACACCGGCACCTCACGGCGGCCGCTGAAGGAGGGCGAAAAGGGCGGGAAACGACGGCGCGCACCCGAGGCGGGAAGGGGCGCGCGGGCCGGCGGCGTTGGCGCTGCCTAGTGGAGGTCCCAGAGGTCGCGCAGCGGCGCCGCCAGGCGCGGGTCCCGCGCGCGCAGCGCCCCCGCGTGGGCGTGGCGGAGCGAGCGCAGCTCCGTGAGGCGCCCCAGCAGCCGCGCGAAGCGCTGCGGGTCCCGCGGGTGCTGCAGCTTCGAGTGCTTGTACAGGATCCCCAGCAGCGGCTCCTGCAGCTCCTCCACATGGCGCTTGTCCCTCAGCAGCGGGCGGTCTGCGGGAGAGCGGCGGCACGGAGAGCGCGGTGAGCGGGATGCTCTGGGCGCCGCCGCCCCTGAGGGGACAAATGGGAGCTCCCCCAGGGCAAGTGACAGCTCGTCACCTTCCCAACTTACCTGAGAAGAACACTGTTGTTGCTACGAGCAGAGCGTATTCGGTCTCGGTCACTTTGAGTTCCCCCATGGTTCTGTAGAAGTAGAACAGGGCGGTGATGAACTCCTCAGTTATGCCTTGAAATGGAAAAACCCAACAATTTTTGATTAAAAAAAACAACCGTGCAGAATTGTGAGGATGCTATTTCAGTGCTGAAACAGTTGCAAATCATCTTTTCCGGAAGGGTGCGAGGTGAGCCTCCCTGGATCCATCTGGATCGCTTGTCCCCAGGACAGGGGACGTGGAGCTCCTGCAGCGGGTCCAGCTGAGGCTGTGGAGGTCACGAGGGGACTGGGGCATCTCTCTCAAGAGCAAATGGTGAATGGTTGGACTCCATGATCTCAGAGGTCTCTTCCAAGCTAAGTGATTCCATGATTCTGTGAAAGGCTGAGGGAGCTGAGGCTGTTCAGCCGCAAGAGGAGACAGCTGAGATGGGATCTCATTCCTGTCTGTCAGTGTCTGCAGGGAGGGCTCCGAGCAGGGCCCAGGCTCTGCTCCGGGGGCCCAGCACTGGCACCAGAGCCACGGGCAGCAACTGATGCACACGAAGTTCCACCTGAGCATGAGGAAGAACTTCTTTCCCGTGAGGCAACAGATTGCCCAGAGAGGGTGTGGAGTCTCCCTCATTCCAGATATTCCAGACACATCTGGACATAATCCTGTGCCGTGTGCTCTGGGATGACCCTGCTGGAGCAGGGAGGTGGGACCAGGTCTGGCCCCTTCCAACCTCACCTGCTCTGTGATTCTGTAATCTAGTGAATCTTTTAAGGCTTGGGGCTGTTCCGTTGCATGAAACAGTCAACAAACTTTGTGAATACAATGTTAATTGCTAAAATAATACCAAAAGTTGTATTGCAGATGGAATGTGGAGCTTTGAATGTATATATAACTCAAGGCTTTATCCTGGGATGTAAGCAAACATGAACACACCTCTTCCTGCCATGAGGATGTAATGCCATTGTGTAATACCTGAGGATGTAATACCAGAGCAGCTCAAGGGAGAGGGAGAGGAGAAGGAAAGGGAGAGGAGAGGAAGAAAAGAGGAAAGGAGCTGGAGCAGTGGCCATATGGACAGTGTAGCTCGGTGTACTAAAAATAGGGCCAGTAAAGCAAAAGAGTCCCAGTGTTTAGGTTCTGAGACCTCTGTTACCTGTGGTAGTAGTAGACGTTGGGCTCTCTTCATTATGACACATTTCCATGGAATAAATATTGTTTTTATCAAGGTGTTGAACATGACAGCATGTCCCATGATCAGAAAGTCTCACATGACCTGGAACAAGGCAGATGACAGTTTCCAGTCAAGCTTAAAGTGATCTTAAATATTTGTCTGTATCATTACTGAAAATGCATGATTTTTGCCCAGATCCACACAGGTATAAAATCCTTTCTGGCATCTGGCTCCAAGTTCTTTGGTTGCATTATCGTTGGTCAAGGTCTCTTGTGTTAAATTTGACCCAATATATAATATGTAATTAATATAGCTGATATCATCCACCCGCCCCACAATGATTCAAGTCAAGTATTTCAAACGTACTTTCACTGGTGGACGGCTGGCACTCGCTCATTCTTTGGTTGTAAATTTGGGCTGATCTCAAGAACATCGCCTCCACTGTGGACCCTTTCAGCAGAGCAATCTGGTCCTCACTGGCTAAACTTTCGAACCCTGCAGAGAAAGGTGCATGTCCAGAATCAAGGAAGGCTGGGGCTGCCTTTAAGCCCCCAACATGATGCGAAAAAAAAAGATATTTTTTTAAATTAATGCCTTTACTGGAAAGGAGGAGCCATTGTTAAATGATGCATGTGCCAAAGACTTGGGATCTTTCCTGCTAGTTTGCAGGTTAGACAATTAAAAAGGAAAAAAGAAAGGAGGGGGCAGTTTTCAGTGTTAAAAGAGTCACAGGAAGATACAAGTAAAAATTTTGTGACTAATCAAGATGTTATCAAAACTTGCCTAATATCTGATAAATATCATGTGGCCTAATACCCAATAAATTTACTACATTGTTTAGTGACTGTGGATACTCCCCTTCATTCATTGTTATATTAATTTCTTCTTAGAAATTGTGTTCATCTTTTGACAAGCTCATTGTCTGCATTTGTAATTCAAGAGTAAAGGAACTTTAGTGATTTTTTCTTAAACCTGATCAAAGCAGGATATGAAACACAAAAAAACAGACAGCTCACCCCTTCCTTCAGCTCTGTCCCACAGTGATGCTAAATTACATCAAATACCTGCTTTAGATATGGTGATTGACCTTTGTCAGTGAGTTTTACAAAGAAAAATTATCACCCTCCCTGTCATGTTACTTTGTCAACTTTACACTAAAATGCAGTGAATTTAATTGCTTGTTTCCTGTTTCCTTATGAAAGGAAAATATGAATAAGAACACCTGGTAAGTCCCTTCTGTGCTGCCTTTTCCTTTGAAGGAACATCTGTTTTTTTCCTTTGATGATTATGATAAATTGCAAACTCAACTGGATTTCAGAGAATGTGGTGAGATAGTAATTCCCTCAAGGTGGTATTTTGAGGTCCACGTGCTTCCAGAAAATGTCTCTACTCCATGGCAGAAATGGAGAAGAAATCTGATCACAGCAAAATTTTGAACTGAAAGCTTCTAGGTTGTCCTCGTGACACATAAGTGGCAACTTAGAAGTACAAATAATCAGTTTAATGCCTTTTCTTTAAGCCTGTATTTTTCTCAGGTTCATGCCATCAGCTTGGTTTGGTTCCTCTAACATTCCCCAAAGGAAGAAACTTACCTGGGAGTCTTTTTGTGAAATCCACCAACACTTGGACATGGACAACAGCTGTCTCAGACAGACGGAGAAAACTTTCCTCAGGACTTGCAGTTTCCTGCAGCTGCATGAAAGAGCATTTGGACATTGGATATAGCCAAGATACAGGACAACAATAACTTAGCAATGCAGGCTGGGTGTGCTGGATACCTACAAACTTCTTGGCTTCCTCAAGGGGAATTGTGTATTTTTGGTGTGCTGCTACAATGTGGTCCAGAAGCTGATGTTCTCCTGGAGTAAGTTCCATCTTCTCTGGGATCTGTTAAAAAAATAAACCAATCAAGTGACAATGACTTGGGGTAAGAATAAGTGATCAAAAGAGATATTTTAAATAGAAAAATATCCCACTTTTCCAGATCTTGTTGTAGATGATACTTGCTTACTATTCAGTCCCTCATCTTCCAGCTTTATGTTGCAAAGGAAACTGCTCTTCTGCTTGAAATTCTTCCTGAGTCGCTTTGACTTGCACTGGACTTCAGTCAGCAAACCTGTGAGGTGTGAAGTGGCCATCAATGCTTATATTTTCAATTAATTACAGTTTGAAATCATCCCTTTTATTAGAGATAACTCCAGTCTTGCATCACAGAAGCTGTCACCTATAATGAACTATGTTTCCTAGAGAATGTGTTACTTATCAGGTGAGCTCATGTTCAGTAGCCACCAAGGCCTGAGGGTCTTTGTCCTTGTGGCTCTGTGACATGCAGGCATCAGAACTTTTCATCAAAGCCTGTCATGCCATTTTTATTTAATTTTTTTCCCCAAGCCCTAAAGCTCATCTGATCTGCTCACTGCTGTCCTGACAAGGCTCAGGATATTTATCTTGTTAGTATTTTCTTTTTTTTTCTTGTACTGTCTTTGAACAACAGTTCTCCTAAGGTGAGGGGGTACTTCCCAAGCACTTGGATTCTGCACACCAAGATGCTACAGGTGCCACAGTCTCCTAAGTTAATTTTCCTACAGCCAAATGAAGTTTAGACCAGTACCATGGGGAAGGGATTGACTTTGGAAAAGGTTTCATCCACGGTGATTAGTAAAGAATGCAGCAGGAAGGAGCACTTACATTCTGCCAGCATTCCCACAGCTTTGCACTTCTTGAGGCGGCACTCCTGGCACTTCCTCCTCATGTACATGTCCATCTCGCAGTGCCCCCCGCTCTTGCAGCGGTACACGGCGTTCTTGGTTATGCTGCGCCGGAAGAAGCCTGGGAACAAGGACCAGCTTATGGCTGAAGCAATCTGAGGAGGTTTGTCTCAGAAGGATTTAAAAGTGTCTTCCGGGTTTGGTTGGGTTTTTTGGCTTGGGATAATGGAAACATTACCTTGATTTTAAATTTGCTTTTTAAAAACATAGTTATGTCCAGTTCTTTCTGACTGATATTAATTGATGTTTTCCATACATAGAATCATAGAATATGCTGAGTTGGAAGGGACCCATGAGGATCATCCAGTCCAACCCCTGCCCTGCACAGCCACCCCAAAATCCCACCCTGGGCATCCCTGGGAGCGGTGTCCCAACGCTCCTGGAGCTCTGGCAGCCTCGGGGCTGTGCCCATTCCCTGGGGAGCCTGGGCAGTCCCCAGCACCCTCTGGGGGAAGAGCGTTTCCCTGATACCCGACCTAAACTCCCCTGACATAGCTCCAGCTGTTCCCTGGGGTCCTGTGCCTTGTCACAGGAAGCAGAGATCAGAGCTGCCCCTCATAAGACAGCTCCCATACCAACAAATTAAAATATGATTAGCAATTACTACTTGCTTTTATTCAATTTTAATAAGTAAAATTAATAACACTGAAGTAAATCTCTAAGAAATGTTCGTGAGAAAACCAGCACCTGCTTACACCGACACTGTTCTAGCAAGTCATCAATGCAAAAATGAGATGCTTTAAGTGCTTATATTAAATACAGACTGTGAAAGCATTTCTTCAAAGAATGTTATACAAATGCGAATCTGGAGTAAGCATGTTAGATAAGGGGTTCATTAGGTAAATTAAAAGCCACTGTAGAAACGCCAGCTCAAACCCAGCCTGATCTGTGTGCCCCAATTCCAGCTGTGGAAGGTTGCACTGAGGCCCCGTGTCCTTGCTCACCTTTGCAGCCCTCGCAGGTCAGTGCGTTGTAGTGGTACCCCGAGGCCTTGTCCCCACACACCACACACAGCTCCTCCTGCCCCTTCAGCCTCACCGAGTGGTTTAACCTGGGCCTCTTCAGCCCCTGGTACCCCCCGTCCTCCACGTGGGGAGCCAGGAAGGGGCCTTTGCTGAGCTCGCAGCTGCTGCCGACGCAGGGCCCGTCGCTGTACGGGGGGTCCAGGCTGTAGGAGCCGTACGGGGACGGGGCAGGCTGGGACTGCAGGGCTGGAACTGGCACTGCTGAGTACTGGCAGTAAGGGGCAGCCTGGAAATCCGGGTCCTGCAGCTGGTAGTTGATGTGCTCTGGTAAAACATCTGTTCCGGGGGAAATCGAAAGTGGGATAAAAGCCTGGAGAAAATCTTGACATCAGCCACTCCGAGGTTTAAAAATGTTTTATAGATTCAGTAACATAAATATTAGAGGAGCACATTTTCAAAGGGGCAATCTGACACATTCTATTTAAATGTGCCAACTGTAATGTTCTTAAGTGAAATCTTAAATGTAGCAAAAATGGCTCAGTAACAGTTTGAGCAATATCATGTGGGTGCACTGGATTAGTGTTAGTAGATAATTGAATATCACTTGTCATCTGATGGCAGAGAGCCTTCAGGTCTTACTTTTGAGGGTTGTTTTTATTAGTTGTCCACACTACAGTCAAATGTCTTCTGTAAGTGAATTTTTTAATAAGTGAAGTGATTGTTACTGATAGATACCTCAGACATCATTTTGAAAATGTTGCACAAGGGTCTGAGAAAAATGGTGTAGAAATTAGAGAGTACTAAAAATTACTGTGGCAGGTGTCTTAAAGTTGAACCTCAGAGGAGTAAAAAGCAGAGACTTGTTTTATTTAGTATTTTCCCACACATGTGTCTTTATAGTTATGAGATTTTAGTTTAGTAAAATGTAGGTACAGAATTACAAAGAGAGTTTCTTCCTGCCTTTCTGTCTGTTGAGTTTTAATTTTATCCAGCCTCCCTTAAATACACACAGCTATAACAAAGAAAGCCTGTGCAACACGCGTCATGTTTCATTCTTCCTTTGGGATTATTAAAATCTCTATAAAAACAAATTGGAAAGATTCTTTAAAACAGTTTGGAATTTTTTTTTCCCTTTAGTGGGCTTTGGGTCCTGCCTTTAGTCTTCCGGAATCAAATTAGTTATTGCAATTATAGTTACATAAGATATAGGACAGGCATTATCTATTTATAATGTAACTGGAATACTGTAATAAAACCTGTGTCTTCTCCATGCAAGTCAAAAGGAGACAGCACTGGGAATGTTTATATGGAATGCTCAGTCAGAATAATCACATTGTGCTCAAAAGTCAGTATGAGCACACAGTAATAGATTTCAATACACTTTCAGTACGAGCTTGGTAAGAGCTTTCAAGTGCTTTAAAGATAAATTAAAAAGAAGGAAAAAAAAAAAGCAATTCCCACAGGTGTTCATTTTCCCGTATTTCCAGAGTACAGAACTTGCTTTACTCACCATAGTACTGGATGGGCTCGGGAAGGCCGTACCCGTCGGGGACGGTGACAAACGTGTTGGCCATGTTCTGCTCCCAGCTGCACTGCTTCATTCACTCCGCTGTGGGATCGGCCTTTAAATGGCAGCCTGGAGAAAGGGGAAAGCAAGAGGAACATCCCATGGGAAGGAATTGCTGGGTAGGTTTCTAAAACCAGAAAACTCCGAAATATGGGAGAGTTTTCAGATCATAAGACAATCAGATGTCTGTGTGAAGTCACATAGTGCCCTCAACGAGGCTACAAAATGTTTGAGTGTCCTGATGTTACAGATTCAGGGCAAAAACCTTTCCTAATTTCCAAGTTCTAATTAGAAATGTTTTGCTCTGAGTTTTACACAAAACCATGTGGGGGAATTGGACTAATCACTGGTAAATTCTCTAGTTCAGGAAGGTTAAAAGGAGTTTCACTGGATAGAAAAAATTTGCTTTGGGCATTTGCTCTAGTGTGGATGTGGGGCTGTCCTGTTTGTGCACAAAGATGGGCTTTTAATGAGTTTATTTGGTTCACTTTTTATGCAGATTTGAAGCAAGGAAAATAGCATGGAAAGGCCAGCATGGAATATCTGTTCTTCATTACTCATTTATGCACTAAAAGTCAACTTTGCCTTGCTTAAGCACTGCCTGAATTACACTCCCTGTATTCCTTTAACGGTGTAAAGTATGCAGTGAAGACCAAAATATTGATTTCCTATAGGATGTGTTGCCTCTAAAGAGCCTTTCATTGTCCCTTGGTTGTTGAAGGAGCCTGGGCTCCTGGCTGGATTCACTGACATTCCCAACAACAAAGTGCACTGAGAGCTCAGAGAGACACGGTGAGAAGAGCTCCTGTGCTTGGAGTTCAAAACTTACCTCATTTTTCAGTAATTTGAATTTTAAATCCAAATTTAGAGAGAGGTTCTGGAAAAGCATGCGCTAAAAACTCTTAAAAGCATTTTAGAAAAAAAAAAAGGTCTGTATGGCCAGTGGCACGAGCTGGGTTTGGGTCCACATACCTACAGCAAACCTCTGGTACTGCTTAGAATTGAGAGGTAACAGAGTAGCCAGTAGAGGAGTGAGTTGGAATATTTTCCTTGCCCTTTGTCCCTCTGCATGTGTGGGATGTGGCACAGGTCAAACCTTTGCTGAGTCTGGTGCCCACTGAGCAAGGGCTGCAAGAGACAATTTGCCCATGAACCATTCCCAGGCTTTCCCCGAGGAGACAGGAAGGATAGAAAAGATGAGAAACACATGGAAGTATTTGGAAAATACAGCAAAAAGATGAAAAAGGCATGGAAGTGTTTGGAAAATACAGCAAATCCAACTCCTACTCTGCAAGGGGATTCTCTGCAGAATTTACGGCAAGCTGGGCTTAAAGACCTTTCCTGCAGGACTCACAAGGCTGGGTTTGTGCTATACCTGTACCTTGCTGCAGCTGAGACAATGAATGGATGGCCCCAGGGAATCTGAAGTCCTGACTGGAATAAACACACGTCCCTTCCCCCAAACTGGACAGAGCTTTGGGGCTGACCACTTTCGCTTCGTGTTGTCAGCAGAAGGTGAAAGGATGCAGTGAGGCTGGAATGCTGGGGGTTTGTTATCTCTGCTAGTAAATATTTGTTTGAGAGCAAAATGAGTCACTGAATCATGAGGTCTTATCAGTTAGATCAATTTGGCCTGGGCAAAGTCTACATTTTTTCCCAAAAATGTGTGTTTGCTGAAGAAATGTGTTTCTGAATTCCAGTGGATTCTTTAAATAAAAGTCATAATTGAATAGTAGATTTTAAAAATAAAATTACACTGATCCAGTCTAATAGAAACAGTATATTGGGAGTATGAAGTACCAAATGTAAGGTGGTTGATTGCTTAAATGTTCTAAATCTTGGAAGCAGATTTTCCTTAGGCAAAGTTTCCTCAGCTTAGGTATTGTGTGAGAAAGGATTTAGCCCTTCTTACTGATTTTTATGGTTAATAACATCAACCAGTTGCAACTACAAAATTTCCAGCTTAGACTCAGACTTTGTGAACTGAAATCTTAAATTAACAGGATGTTAGAACAGCATGAATAGTAAATCCAATGGTTACCTGAGGAATGCTCTGCTGTCTTAGAATGAGACTTACGTGTGAACATTAAGAGTTTCATCTTCTGACATTGGAGAATTTAGTGTTGACAAGCTTGTTCTTCTGATAAAACAAAGTATTGGGCTTTTTAAAGCAAAAAAAGAAAAAAAAAAAAACCAAAGAAGAGAATAGGATACGTAAGGAAGGAACTTCATTTTCTAGGCCAGGCAAGTTTTAATTATTTGAGTGACTGTGAGAGTCGTGTGTTCCAACTTTTGCCTCCCCCCTGGTGAGCGAGGCAGCAGCGGGGAGGCCTCCTCCAAACTGCAGCAGTCCCTGGGATTCCGTGATCCATGTGCTGCTCTCCCCAAGGTTCTGCAGCCATCCCAGACCCCTCACACCTCATGGCAGTGAGCCGTGAGCTGCGGGACACTTCCCCAGCCCACACAGACTCTCATTAACCCCTTGCCAGGCAAGGGAATTCTGCACGTGCCCAGCACGGTGACGCTGCTGACAGAAGGTACCAGACATGCCCGGGTGTAACGTCCAACACAGGAACTGGGACAAAGTTGAAATAAGATTGGAGCAACAGGTTCAGATGTTTGGGGCAGTTGCAGACTTGCCATTCCCAAAACAAAATGTTTTGTGCCCGTTTTTCCCTTTTCTGTGTATTCCCGATATAACCACACGTTTGTGGGTGAGTGCTTTAAAAGGAAGCAAAAATCGAAATACATTCCCCGAGATGATGCATAAAGTGGACATAAAGCCTAAAAAGTGGAAATAACTGGGAACAAAAGATGAATTTTTAAATGACTTATTTTGTAGAATCCCAAGCAGTAACACACATAGGGTGGGAGTTTTCAGTCCTCACTCACACAGACTGAGCTGACAGAAAATGTCATCTGCGTAAAGCACACGCTGTTCCTGCTTTTCCTTCTTTCACTGGGCATTTTCACAGTGAAATCCTGACCAGGTGGGGGGAATGGTGTTTTTTGGAAGAGGTGACCTACACTCGAGGTGGCTTAAGCACGTTTGAAAATGTTGTGCTTTTATAGGCTTATTTTTGCCAATGCTCATCTTCTGAGCTACAAACATTCAGTATAAACCAGAACGTGTTGATTCAAGGGCTTGGTTATCCATCTAATGCAGAAATTTAGTTCTTAGTCCCAACTGAAAGACTTGACAATTTATCAGAAATGGAATCCACTAAAGAAAAAAAAAAAAGCCATCGATTGATAAAAGTAAAGTAGAACCATAAATAGAATGTACACATTCAGACTAGAATCCGAACTGTACATCTATTTATTACTATTTATGGTGAAAGATATGGGTTTTATCATTTTTATTGCTATAAAACCCCATATCATAAAGCAACATATCATCAACTTATCAAATTTATTGGGATACAAAACATCCTTCATGGAGCAGGGACACAGGGAGCCCTTTCAGAGGTCGGTACTGACAGTGCTTTAGCTGCTATCGTAAATATTTTGACAGTTGAGTCATGGGGAAATTTTTTGTTTACGGGGAATTTTAGGAACTTGAGCTGAAGGTCTTCACCATCTATTTAGCACACCTTGGGGCACGTTAGTGGTCACGTAGTGGAAATCAGAGCACGTTTCTGGCTCGGGTTTAATCGCTGTACTTTGCTTGCTGCTGGAAGGCAAAGCTTATTTTTTTTTAATTTGTGAAAATTTAAACCAAAAACTGAAAAAAAATGCAACTGAGCATAACCAGTGCCAAGTAGGTGTGATGCCAGCTGATCTATTCAATTTCACTCAAGCAATTCAGTACTCACTGCTTAATTAAAGAATGATTTTGCAGGGGAAATTGTAGGATCACTTGATTGATCCTGTATGCAGCTTACATGTATTATTAAGGGTTTTTCTGTTCCTCTTGGTTTTAATGTGCCAAGAAGCTCCCCAAAGCTGCTCTTTGAAGAAATTCCACTTTTCTTCTTAGTAAATGTGTTCCTTCCTGGTCATAAAATAACCATAATAGGAACTGGCTTATTTCACCAATGGACTGTGTTTCAATTATCTTGAAATTTTCCTTTGGAATTCTTACTCCATGAATAATTATTTCAAAGGCATAATTTTTATACATTGTAAAATAAGAGGTTAGAGGTTGTTTTCCGGGTACTTTTGGGAAGAGAAACAAATAATTGAATTTAAAAGTTGTTTTTCTTCACTCTGTGTGTCAAATGAAAGTCTGTTGGAACAAATCCTTGGCAGTAGAATACAAAATTTCAAAGTGCATGTTTTCTGTTTTCATTCAGTCAGATGTTCAAAAAAGAAGAAGAAAAAAGGAGGTGAAGAAGAAAAAAGCCCAGTGCCTGGAATATTTTCACATGGCAAATTGATGTATGGCTTGAGCACCAATTTATAACCCCCGAGCATGCAGAGAAGGGAATTAAATACTCACGGTGGTTGCGGGGAGCTCCTCTCTGCCGGCGCGGATCCGTCGGGCTGCAGCGCCGGTCCCAGCTCTGCTCCAGCTGGAGCAAAGCAGGCCTTTCCCTATTTATCAGTTTGTGTGCACACCCCGGGCTCCAGACACTCGGCAGAGCAACGCTGCGGCTCCGAGACACGAACTTCCCACACAGCTCCTCTGGGGTCGGAGCAAGGGCAGCTGCGAGCCCACATAAATCAAATCAGAACTGGGTCATCAGGGACAGAGGCCACGGGGACCCTCACGTCACCGCTTCCCAGAGCCCTCCCCGGCCCAGCACAGAGATCCTGCTTTCTTGCTAGAATTCGAAATTCTCCCATTTTGATTGCTTCACGTTGACATGTTGGGGTGGTGATGGAAAATGTTCAATTCCCAAGCAGGGAAAATATTGCAGTAGTGTTATTTGGAGATTTTTACGTGACATAATAATTTAATTTGGAAAGGCTGGGTTAGGCCAGGACCTCCAAACACCAAACACTCGCCTTGTCCTCCGTGTTCTGGTCTGGACATCCCTGTGGGGATGCAGCACACACCAGGCTCACACTAAGTTCATTGGTAACTTCAATGAACTTAAGTTCATGTTGCCGTTAACTCAGCAAAATTTCATTCTTAAAACCCCAAGTATTTCCATTATTAATAACTTCTAATTAATTAGCATTGCAATTTGATGTTTTCTTTGTTTCCTAGGTAGATGTGACCTTTTGGACAGGGAATTTTCTTGTTAGGTATCGTGTTGCTCCAGTGGTCCCAGCAGGCTGCAAATCTCCTCACTCCAGGAGGAGCTCACCTGCCTTCTGTGTGAGATCAGTTCTCCATTCACCTCAGGAAAAACTGCTTCTGTTGGATACTGCATGGAATTAGATGGGGAAAGGAAAATAAAATTTCCTGTTGGGTATCTTACAGCAAAGTCACTTAAAAATAGTCTTTTGGGACAGTAGGTTTTCATGGGTGCACAGTAAAGTGACACCACCCTTCGAAGGAGGAACACATTTATATTCCATGGGCTCCAGGGAAGAGTAGCCCTAAGGCTGCTTATTTCCATGTGCCATTTAGGAACCTGACATTGGAGTGGAGTGGTTGAGTCTTTCTAGAACAAACAGCATTGACTGATAAATAGTATTTGAGCATATTATGGGGTTTTCAAAGTTTTCAGATGTCCTGCATTGATTACGTGTGGTGATGGGGGGCTGGAGTGCAGCGATTATGCAGTAGAGACAAAGATGTTGTAAGCTTACTTATGATCAGCACTTGTCTTTCTGGTAAAAGCAGCCTCATACAGAAACTTGCCAAGTTGTCAAAAAAACTTCAATAGTAAAACTGTTTGATAAAACAAATATTTTTTCCACAGCAGCATCTCTTTCACAATATCCCATTGGCTTATTCATCCAGCCTTTCTCATGAAAGTTGGAAAAACAAGCAGAGGCTTGTGAAATATTGTGGTTAGCTTTTAAATGCTACTGACTTTTATTTTTAGCATTTTTTCTGATAGAAGCCACCTTACTGATAAGCTGTTCAAATTAGCTGTAGGAAGTGGGTATTTAGAGCCTGTTGGCTCCAGGGAAGCCTGAAGCCCAGGTTTTGAAAAGGCATCAAATCCCCATTCTACTCAGTTTATAAAGCCTGCTGGATTCAGGGTTAATTCAGTTTCTAAAATCAGTATATAAATAAGTTTATAAAGTAACTATATAAAATTTAGTAGTAGTAGAAATGAATTGCAGTAATTAAGTACTAGCCCAAGGTTAATTACTCTAACCCCCACGCTGTAGTAATAAAACTATTTTGCATAATCATGCAGTGATTCAGACCAGGTGACTGGCTAAATATATGTATTTATGTAAATACAGATATTTACATTATTTTAACAAATCACTGTTCCTATTCAAAGCTTAGCATGACAAAAATGGGAGACTTGAGGGCACACTTGAGTCACCTAAAATACTGCTGCAAAGAAGAAAAAAATAAATTCTTTTCCATGCTTGTAAATAATCAAAAACCAGAAAGGCTATTTAGGAGTAAGGGAGATTTAAATTACAAACTAGAGAAAGCAATTACTGTGGTAAAAATAACCCTGGAGTGAGTTCCTTGTACAATCTTCTCCACTGGCTGTTTTGAAGATCAGTTTGGGCAACCAGATAGAACTTCAGAATTGTTTTCTCTGAGTTATTTTGGTTTGTAAAGAGGACTTTTTGTAAAGGACTTTTAAGCTCTCTTCCAGCTCTGCTTTCTGTTATTTTTCTATACATACATCATTTTTGTAAAACACCGAGGAAGTCTCTGGTCAGTAGCATGCCCAGAGCCACTTCAGTGGCAGAGGAAATAATCCCAGACTCCAGGCTTGCTTTACCAGCGGTAAGTAAACAAAGTGTCACTCATAGATACGGCCTGAAAATAGGAGCTGAGCAAGTTCATGCCATGAGCCAACATCCAGAAGTGGCACTGAAGTGGGGAATAAGGGCCACAAGTGTTTTCCATAGAAAACAAGCAGATCTGGGGCCAGCAGCCTGACCTGGACGCTGCTGCAGCGCTTGTGCAGCCTCACTGCCACCAGTGCAAACTGGGAGCTCTGGGCAGGCAAACCTCCGTGGAGATCGGGCAGCTGGCTCCAAGGGTTTGATGGGTGAGGGAGCTGGGGATGAAGGAAGAGCTTCCCTGGATCGAGACCTGCCGAGAGAATCCATTTTCGAGGTCAGCACAATTCTTTGTTCATCTGGACTGGAGATTCCAGATCTCTGTGGCTGGTTTGGTATCCCAACAGTTAAAGGAAATCGTATCTACTCCAGCTGGATCTTCTCTGCATAAATGACCCGTTTGGCTTGATCTGGTATTGGATTGTTTACGTAACTTCAGTAATTAACCACTATCAGCCTCATTAATGAAACATAAACCACCTCTTCTGCTCATTTATAAAGCATTTGTCAAACAAAACTCAAACAAAGGGCAGAATCTCAGCAAAGTAACAGCCCTCCAAGAGCTACTGAGCCCTGACTGCAAGGCACAGCAGTCACGTTGTTGTTGTTTTTCAGTAGAACTGAAACAGAAGCGATGGCATTGTCTATTGCTCTTGGCTAACTTCTCCCCAAGCCATCTGAGATCTGTCACATGAGGGCAAGGATGCCTGGACAACTATTTTGGCCATTTCAGTACAAAATACTGATGTTCCAGCTCATTACTGTAAATCATTAAATGATGAAAGCAAGAGTCAAATACTAAATGACTAAAGCCCTCAGAAAACTAATTGCTAATTACAGTAATTGTTGTTCTATGTGAGTTAAAGGTTATATTAAAATATAGATTATTTCATTACAGGATTAAATCTCTCCTGTTGGTAAACTGTTCTGAGCAATATTAAAGAAAGCTGAGTACTAACAATACAGATCACTTATCAAAACCACCTAACTTATCTTTACCTATTTTTGTGTCAGAGAAATAAAATGGTTTAGAGGCATAAAATACACTAGCAGACACATCCATGCCGAAAGTTCTGTTTTTCAAGAGCTTAGATTTCCTTTCCAATTTGTTGAGGAACTCATGAAAAAAACTGCAAGTTTTCTGTTCCCTCTCTCTTCTGGATTATTTATGGATCTTCCAGAGGTTCAGGAATGCTGACACTGTTGGGATTGTTCTTCATAGGTGGGGATGAACCTCTCAGTGCTGGGTGAGAAACAGCACAAAGCCTTGTGAGTACTGATTTTGCCTGTTGGTGTTACCTTGCACAGTGAACAGCTCCCCTTCAGCACTGCAGAGAAGTGTTCATTAACCTGAGATAATAGAAATACTCTTTGTTTTGCATCAAATGTGTCAGACAAATCCTTATGATCAAATCGGATGAGAAATAACTTGGAAGACGGAAGGTCTTGTTAAGTTCTTAAATGCTTTTCTGGAATTAAATGATGAAATATCAGACCAGAGAGGAAAAACAATTCTGATCTTTTTAAGACTGATTTTTTTTTTTTTAATCACGAAGTTGTTGGATAGTTTCACCTTGCATTTTCTTACAGGCTTGTAAGGCAAATCTTGAAGAACTAAACATTATGTCAAATTTCAATGCAAGAGCCAAACTGCCTTAAACTCACCTGAAAATCTCAGGATGGCCCACAAAATGTTGCTGTTTCTTCTGTTCATTCTCTTAAGCTTCATCTGCAGTGCCTGAAGGCAGAGTAGGTACAATAAGCCCATCCATTCAACCTTTACAAAGCTCCTGGGTACCCTGACACCTCCCCCTTTCAGTACCCTCTGCCAAATCTGTTTCCCCTTGGCTGGAAGACCAAGATTTGTTAATAAAATGCTCTAGCAAGGCACAAGGTGGAAGAAAGCAAAGCTATCAATTAAGCTTGATTACAATCTCAAGAGTTGGTAGCTCACAGAGAACACTTGTAACTTTAGGCACTGAAGTGACTGTGCTGTGTAGGTACAGCAAAGGGAAGACAAGTCCTGGACCTGATTTCCATAAAGCAGATCTTGACATTCTCTATTAAGCATTACAAAATAATTATTGTGGAATCCCTTGCTCAGCATTTTATCA
This sequence comes from Edolisoma coerulescens, assembly GCA_013397115.1. Classification (NCBI taxonomy): domain Eukaryota; kingdom Metazoa; phylum Chordata; class Aves; order Passeriformes; family Campephagidae; genus Edolisoma; species Edolisoma coerulescens. The sequence continues at coordinate 254,772 of VWZW01000881.1, read as the reverse complement.
GCAGTGGTCTTGCTGCTGAGAGACTGAACTAACTGGATGTATCCATTTATCAATGATAATGTTTTTCCTTTTTTCCAGCCTGGATTCCATCTTGAGGACATTTGTTTTAGTAGTAGAAAGAATATTAGACTCATAAATGTGAGTGCTGTGGTGCAGTGGGTGACTCCTCAAGATTTATCAAAGTGGGATAATTAGGATGAACAATAAGACTGAGTTTCTTGGTAATAACTTTTGTCACAAGACAACTCTGTTTTATGCCACGTTAATCTGCCTTGAAGTATGGGCTGGGAAGTGCAAGAGGAGGATTCATTTGGGCTCCTGGCCCATGAGTCTCTGTGCCACACTTTTGTTGAGGGCGATACCAGTGAAACTGGGACAGTAGCTGTTGGTTGTCTTAACACCATCACTTAACTTTAAAAGCAAGCAGCCAGAAAGTGTTGGGGTGTGGGGTGTGAGAGGGGGCTGGTTTGCTTTTTAAACAGCTGTAGCTGCTGAAATAGTTGGGTTTTGTAGGAAGGATTTGTAATGGAAATGAGAATTGTTGCATTCCCCTTTTAAAAAGCTTGTGCCTGCTGCATCACTATGGGAGACTTGTGCTTTCAGACACTTAGCCACGATGTTTCTACCCGTGCTGACCACACTTACAATTAATATAATTCTACTGAAAATCCACAAAGTATCCTAGAAATTTGCCCTTTATTCTCTTCTCTACTTCCTATATCCTGATGTCACTCAATCTGTCACAGAGGTTGCCATTTGATACCGGTCTGTTCATAGAATCCCAGAATGGTTTGGGTGCGAAGGGACCTTAAAACCCATCTTGTTCCACCCCCTGCCATGGGCAGGGACACCTTCCACTATCCCAGGCTGCTCCAAGCCCCGTCCAGTCTGGCCTTGGGCACTGCCAGGGATCCAGGGGCAGCCACAGCTGCTCTGGGCACCCTGTGCCAGGGCCTCCGCACCCTCACAGGAAACAATTTCTCCCACATGTATAACCTAGATTTCCGCTCTTTCGGCTTGAACCCATTTCCCCTTGTCCTGTCACTCCAGTTCCTGATGAGCAGTCCCTTCCAGCTTCCTTGTCAGCTCCTTCAGATTCTGGAAGGGGCTCTGAGGGCTCCACACAACCTTCTCTTCTCCAGGCTGAACAGCCCCAACTCTCTCAGCCTGTCTCCATATGGGAGGCACTCCAGTCCCCTGAGCAACTTAGTTCACTTTTGGTCCATCTAGATTTCTTTTCTTTGTGATTTTCCTACTGTTAGTAAGAACCTCCTCAGCTGTACTCAGAACTGCTGTGTATTTGTCCCACCACAGAAATACTGCTTCTGATTTTCCAAAGATGGCCTGGAAGCAGTTTGGGCTCTGCAGCAGTGTTGTTCTGTGTGTCCCAGTGCTCTGCTATGCGGCCTCCACTTCTCCTGCTACAACAACCCCATGTTCTGTTTGACAAAATGCAGCCATGTGGTTAAGAGTTATTAAAAGCATTAAAGCATTAACCTCTTGTAACCTCATTTTTCACTTTGTACACACACATAAGTGTTTAATCGAATCAAAGTTAAACACTAAAAAGTTTGAGAGGCCAAATTTATACATTCTCTTCAGTTTACACAGAATTGATGTGATAAGCCAAAGGAATTATAAGGCACCACTACTCAGAAATGTTCATCCCTTCATTTGTTTAAGCTCTGTTGCTACACACTCGAAGTTTTGGTGACAAGCATTCCCAGCATTTAAACCAAGGAGCTTTGTCCTGCTGGGATCCGCTCTGTGTCCTGGCGCCACAGGAGCTCACTCTGCTGTCCCTTGGAGCTGGACAAATGATTCCGTGTCAGAAGATCTGCCGGAGAGGGGCTGAGCCCCAGCCCCGAGTGGGAGCACGGGCTGAGTGCAGTGTGGCAGTGGTGTCGTAGACTCTCATCTCCCTCATTCTGGAATTTTATTCCTGGAAGCCAGAATGCCGCGGAGGAAATAAACGGATCCTGAAATGACAGTCTGGTGCAGCAGTGCTGGCCCTCGCCTACCCCTGCTTGTCTCTGTTGGCATGGAAGGCCAGGATGGCACCTCTGACACCAGGGAGTGTTAAATCAGAATTATAAACACAAGAACAGAAGGAGCCAGCAGTTCAGACTCACAGCCCGGTGCAGCTCCTGCGGAGGTAAAATGATCCTTCATGCTGCCCAGACCATGGGTTCCTTCAGCTGGTTTCCTATGGATGTGAACTGGAATTCCCAGTGCCACATCTCTAAACAGCTCATTGAGTGCCTGAATTAAGTGGAACCTCAGGGACTGCAAGTTTGATTTCACAGAAATCCCTATGCTGGATAAAGCGAAAAAGGGGAAGGTGGTGCTGGCACAGAGATCATTCCATGGAGCTGTGCCAGGCCTGCTCTGTGAGCCTGCCCAGAGGCCCCGTGGAAATGCCTGTTCTGGGAGAGGCTCTGGAGGCAGGCACGGAGCTGGGAATGGGAGCAGAGGGAAGCAGCAGGTGCTGAACTGCACACGAGGGACCATGAGAGGATGTGGGAGTGGGACCGGGGAAACGAGCACCGGTTTCGGCTTGGGGATGATGTGTTCATTTCATTCTTTACCCAACTTGTTCCATAACCAGGGTGGTCCACGCAGCAATATTTGTCACCTTTCCAAGTGTTTGTGACTTGCCCATTAGGAAAAAGGAATTCTGATAATCTGTCTTAACTTTCTAGTATTCTCTAATAAAATGGAAAATAGGGAAGGACCAGAAGGTGAAATATGCTAGAAGCATGGTTTGGACTTTTATTTCCACACTAGTGGAAAGATTACATTTCCCAAATTTTCAGAATAGCTCTCATACTTTACTAATTAATCTGATTCTGATGAAATATTCCAACTGCAGCTGCTTACTCTGTTCTCTTTTGCACTGCGTGCGTGTTTTGAGATTGTTGCCTTTATGAAATTATCTCATTCAGCACTTCTGCTCCAGGCTTGATTATCTCTGGGATCATAAAGGACCTTCATCTGATAAAGCATCCTGGAGTTTTCTCATGTCTCTGTGTGAATGGGGATATAAACTCAAAAGATGATTTAAGTCAAAGGGGGTCCTACTAAAATATTATTGCTGAAAACATTGTTAATGAAGTCGGCGCTATTGAACAAAGCTTTGTGCCACAAAGCCTCAAGGACACCCCAGATCACCAACAGTAGCCTCAGTTAGCAAATAAGAATCAAAGCAGCGAGTCAGCATTGCACAGCTTGTTATTTTGAGTGGCGGATGTTTACTGTTGGAAGGGACAAACAGCAGTAGCAGATAAGACGGGAGCCCCGCAGATCCCAGCCGGGATTGATCACGCTGTGAGGGAGCAGCCGCAGAGATAAGCGGGAGCCGGGGTCAGGGCCGCCGGCCCTCCGCAAACAGCCCGCGCCGAGCAGCGCCCGCTCGGAGCCGGCCTTGGCCCGGGCTCCCCCGATCGCTCCGCGGCCGCGCCGCTGCGGCCGAGCCCGGCGCTCCCGGGGCACGCGGGGACCGCGGCGTGGGGTCCCGCCGGGAACGGCTCGTGGGAGGGGGGACATCCACCTGGGGCAGGCGGTTCTGGATCGCCGTGTGCCGGGGGAGGGCGGTGTCCCCTCGGCCCAAAACACCCCCAGAACACCCCAAAACCACCGAAAGCTCCGGGGCTTCGAGCTTCCCCCCGGGACCGGCCGGGGCAGCACC
>VWZW01000881.1:200371-244858 GCA_013397115.1 Edolisoma coerulescens | reverse complement strand
CCTCGGCGCGGCCGCCCCTCGCTCCGCCGCCTCCATCTTGGTGCAGCGCAGCGAGCGGGGCCGCGGGAGGCACCGGGCCTGGGTGGCTCCGTCGGTCCGGGGCCGGTTCTCTGCTGTCCGCACCGATACCCAGCGCGGGGCTCGTCCTCGCACCACACACCCGTTAAAAAATCCGGATTTTTTGTTTTAACGGCTTTTTTGGTTTTATTCTCCATACATTCCTTACAGATGTCCTTGGCACTTCTTTAATTCTTTTTTCCCCCATATTTGTATTTTTTTCTGACGTGAAAAGGACTTCACTTCTGTGGTGGGGGCTGGTCTCATAGCTGTCACGTACTGGCGGGGGGGCCCAAGAACCAGGGCTCAGTGCTGCTTTCCAATATCCATCCGAAAAGAGATGGAGGAGCCTGATCTCCACGGATCTGTGTTGTGTGTGCACACTGAAAAGACAAAGTTTTACTTTTATTAAATTGTACCTTGGTCACGTCACAGAGGGCTGTTTCTAGAAGCACATGCTCTGATGCACAGAATGCAGGTCCTTGCAGTTGCCTCTTTATGTGAAGAAAATGGGAAGCAGAACAATGCTGTCATCGGGCAGGTTCCATGTGGGGCTCTGTAGGTGCTTTCTGGCTGTGAGCAGCTTCGTGTGACCTGCTGTCATTTAGCAGGATCTGCACATGAAAGGCCTCAAGACCAGGGCCCAGCTCTTCCCTGTCTTTGCATTAAACCTTTCAGCTGTAAATACACAAATGCTGAAGGCAGTGAGACTTGGGGGCTGGGCAGCTGCTCAGGGTGTTTACCATTTGGAGGAGTATTTATAGTAGCTGAATTAAAAAGTAAAGAATTTGAGGCAGATGAGCACAGTGAGATTTCTTTTTCTTTTTGCTTGAGTTATGCTTGCTTGATAAGCAATTTTTAAAATAACTTGAGTAAACCCATCTTTTTATCCAGTCAGACTGGGTTTTAATGGAAAGGTTTATGCTTTTACTCCATGACTGATAAAATTAGCTTTAGTCATACTTGATCAGATGAGGTGTTTTGATCATAAATGAAAAAGGGATGTATTTTACGGCCAGAAAAATGATAAATGTAATATAATACGAGTTACATCTCTAGGAGAGCTCTAATAATATCAGTCTAATTACATGAGAGAGAAGTACAGGAGTAAGGAGATTCCAAGTGTCTGTGCAGTTTCTGGGATGCAGTGTGCTCATTTGAGAGCTGAAGTGCTGCCCGAAAATAACACTGTCCTGAAAGAGATTGTGGTAACTGTTGCCCCAATGTCGTGCTGAGGTGAGGGAAAAGTAGCAATACTGTTATCTTTGCAATAGCTTTGTGTCTTCTGATTTATAGTATTTTATAATTGAATCTTTCCGTGCAAACATTCCACGCCAGGTTTGAACAGCCCTCACCCAGTTTATTTAATCTATTTCACGTGTAATGATCTGACAGGAAAACTCATTTCAGCTGGAAGTTCTGGGTGGTGGCTGAAGGAGATGCTTCAGCTGGGGGAGATCGCTGAAATACAAACTTCTGTAAAACTGGTGATGAGTTTGCACATTTGGGGTTTGGGCTTCTTGCAGTAGCTGCCTTCACTCAGCATTTTCACTGGGGTGAGAGTTCGGAGTGTCTTTGCATTCAGGGTTCAGTTGCTGAAATTGACTCTTTTGAGTTACCAGAGGGAATTCAAAGCTCGGTATAAGTTGTGAAATTCACTTTCCTGCTACACTGGAGAAATATGCTTTGCCCATATTTTTTCTCTTTTGGTGTGGGACTTGTGGAATGATTTGGGGAAGAGTTGTGCTCTGATGCTTCATACCTTTAGATTACTGCAGAACCTGCCAGTGTATCTGTGGGGTCAGAGCTGTGCTGCTTCTCAGCAGCTTTTGTCCACAAAAATATCCTCCTTTTTTTTATCTATCTACTGAGTAAGCAACTAACTCAAAACTTGATTTTTTCTCAAGGAAGGCTTCTATTTCTGTAAGGTTTTGTTTTGTGTGGTAGGTGGCAGTTTGCTGAAACTGCTTTTCTCATGAAAAGACAAAGTGGCACTGGAAAAGTTTAGGAGGGAATTAATTGCTAACTAGTTACTGATGCAGAAAGGTTTCTCCCTGGTGTTAGCTACACAAATATCATAATATGTAATCAACATTTTACAAAACCTGTTTCAGAAGTCCAGAGAATGGCTCTGCGTTATTTTACATGCAGTGTCTGTACACATAATTGAGAAGTTTGTTCATTTTTAAACAATTCTGAATGTGCTTTGGGTATTACTGGTCCTTAACTTAACCTTTGGAACATAAATAATCAGGAAATTTTAATTCCCATGTATATATACATCCTGTTGCTCCTCTGAGGATCTGTGCAAGCACTTATAAAAATTATGGCATAATTTAATTAATAAGCACCCATATAAAGTTATTGATAGGAGGATTAAGGCTTGCTAATTGGTCAAATACTAATGATCAAAATAAAGTTGCCGTTTTAATGGTACACACTGGGACCTTTCCTGAGATGCCTAAGTATGTCTGAAGAGTTTAAAATTGGAAATACCATCTCACTGGCTTGGAGGTAGTCTTTTGGAAATCAAAACTGGGAATGGGGATGCCAAATATGTCTGTAAAACAGCTTTCCTTAACATGGATTAAACCTACTGTATTAAGGTAGAGGAAATGCATCTGTTATTAGTAAGACCTAGAATTGATGTGTAAGGGAGTGTGGAACTAGATGGTCTTTAAGGTCCCTTGCAAACCAATCCATTCTGTGATTTGATGAGAATCTCCTTTAAAGTGATACTTAGTGTGTGTGTCTTTTTCCTTTCTCCAGTATGAAGTGGAACAGAACAGAATTTACCACCTGAAACTGCTGCTTCAAGTTCAGATCAGGAAAAGAATCTAAGTATACCACATTGTAACAACAACTCAAGACCAAAGAAGAGGCAACTTACACTGAAGAAGATACAAGGCTTGATCTGAAACAAGAAGTTTGTGCCTACTCAACAGCTTCAAAAGAGCACGTCCCGACGCTGCTATAGTAGTCTTTGTTTTCTCCAGTGCTGTAGTGAAACTGCCCAGGGCAGCAGCACTTGTATTCTCTAGAGCTTGATAGATCACCTTCTTTTGCTATCTTTTTCTTTCTCTTTTTGTCTCTCTTCCTTTTGTTCCCTTTTTTAAATAATAGCAGTCTTCATCCTTAGAAACTTGTGCTGAAACAGAAGAATCGGCAAATACTACTGAAAGTGCAATATTTGAATATCACTGCGAGGTTGGTGCATGTGGTGGAGAAAGAGTTATATGTGTGTTTTTAAACTTGGTTGTTACTAAATTTTTAGCAGAAGGGGGTGGGTTTGATTATTTTTTTTTAATAGTTCTTGATAATAAATTCATTTAAAGGGGAGGCCCTGGCACAGGTTGCCCAGAGAGGCTGTGGCTGTCCCACCCCTGGAAGTGTCCAAGGCCAGGTTGGACAGGGCTTGGAGCAACCTGGGATGGTGGAAGGTGTCCCTGCCCATGGCAGGGGTGGGACTGGATGGCTTTTAAGGTCCCTTCCAACCCAAACCATTCAGTGGTTCCTTGACTCTTTGCTGTTATGTTCATTTAGTAGTAGTATGGTGAATTCATGGTACCTGCAATATGGTTCTATTTAACAGTACTTATAACCCTCAAGAGCTGATTACTGGTGTTTCTCTCTTCTAGTAACAGTAGGTTTGTGGTTCCAATCCCTTTTTTTCAAATAACTTCTCTTTAGTCTTTTAATCTTACAGCACAGGTGTTCTTTTTTCTTTCTCTGAGTATTTCTCTTGGTGGGGTTAATAGTTCATATTCCTGTTGTAAGATGTAGGAATTTGATAATTATCTGGAAAATCTGCTGATACTATGAAGTATCTTTGTACAGCAAATTTTAGTGCCACCTGAGGAATTGTTGAACTGGTCAGGCTTTAGAGGATTGATGAGTTCTCTGTGCTGTGCTGCTAATGCTCCTTTAAACCCAAACTGTTCAAATGATGTCATGCAGTGGTAATCTGAGCAGGAGGTGAAGACTGTGGCTTTCTAACCCTAAGAGAGGCTATTCTGAGTTAAATCTTAAGCTAGATTTTTGTCATTTCCTCTCTCTGATATACCTTTAGTTCATGTTTGAGGCAGGGTGTCTGTTTGTTGCTTCCCTTGTGTCGGAGGCGAAGTGGCCATTTGGTGACTCACAAAAGCCTCTGGCAGGCTCATTCCAGCTTCCAGAATGGGTTAATGCTCTGGCCTGTAATTCTCCTGGGAGAAGGTATAATAACATATCATTTTCCCTTCCCCCAGTCACCCTACTTGCAGGACCAGTTTATTTTTGAAAAGTATTTCAAACTCAAGGATGGCTTAAAACACTTCAGCTGTTGTGTTCCCACAAGGACATTTTCTTGTGTGGAATGTCCTGGGGTTGCCTTCCTCAAAAGATGAGGGTTCTGATCTTGGAATGATGCTGACAGGAACTAGTCGGTAAATCTTAGCAGCTTTATCGAGTGCTTTTTGTTAGATGCTCAGAGAAAATGTGTCCTTTAATCATGATCCAGTGCATAATAAAGATGTGACTGCTGTGGCTTTTGTTCTTTGAGCAGTTTAGGCTGGACAGGAGGGGAAAGAGATCTTTGCTGGGGCAAGTTACCCCAGAAAGGTGGTGGAACCTCTGTCCATGGAGGTCTCCAAGACTCAGCTGGACAAAGCCATGGCTGCCTTTGTTGGCAAGAGGCCTTTGAGGAGCAGAAGGATGGGTTGGAGTTCTCTGTGCATCTCTGATGGGGTCATGTTTCTGATTCATTATTTTCTGACATGTCAGTGTTTCATGACTTACATATGTTAGAGGTATTGATTTATGCCACTTCCTGCAGGTTGGTGGGGTAAGAATAAGAGGGGCAGCATTGATTAAAATTAAGAGATTGTTACTAATTTTTAATGGAAAGAAAAGTGAGATGTAGAGCAAGGAAATAAGCAGTGCATGTTATAGAAATGATATCCCAGCAGATTTAGCAGTTCACTGAATTCTTAAGGAGCCTTGGGTGGTAACAGTGTACTGTGGAAGTGCTGACCAGTGCTGTGGGATGGAGACCATTACACAGTGTCCTGGGATCCTTTTGCCCCCTCATAGCACTCCCCCACCTTCTGTTGTTTGTGTTTTTCTTCATCTACATCTACCCCACGTGGGTCTGAACCAGAAGCGGGGAGAAGACCTCCTCCTCTTGGAGGCCAAAACTCTGTCAATCTTTACTTTGTGTGCTTGTTTCCAATTTATTTTTTTAATGTCAGTCTCAAAGACCAGGGATTTCTGCCCAAGAACCTCACAGCAGGTGTTTTTTGGTGCTCTTTGATCACTTTTAAACTGACTTCCAAACAGCAGAATAAGAACGCTGTGCCTTCTAATACATTGAGTAACTCACTGGCTGTGCTGGAGTGAGAAACATGACCCTTTTACAAGTTGCTCAGGTGTCTTTTATCTCAGCCAAACACATTGCTGAGTAATTTTTAATCTCTCTGCTTGTTGCAGCAAGAAAGCAGAAAACAGATATGGTCTCACTCTGTTTCCAGATTAAATACCCTGGAAACTAACAAATAATTCTGTATATTTTAAGATGCATATTGACTATTTGGAGGGAGGATGGTTGCTTCAGCTGTCTCTCTTGAACTGCAGTGTTTAGTGGGGTGTAATACATTTCTTCTGATTTAATTGCTAACCTGTAAGTCCGAGTGCCCTGCTTTAAAAATGAGACTTGTACATCAAAAAGCCAGTGAGTTGGTAAAGGGGTTGGGAATGTTTCAAGGGTGAATCTGTGACTTGAAAAGAAAAAACACCCCATAAAATAAAATGTTTTAATAGATGTCAGTTAATTTAGCAGTTGATTACACCTTTAGTTTAATGCTGTTTTCAAATTTTCTGTGTCTTTCTAGCACTTGAGCTTCTATACTACAGGAATGTTGGTTTAATTCTGGTTATTAATTCTATAACTATGCAAAACTGTTTAATTACTTAATACCATTTTTTAGTATGAAAGACTGAACACATAGTAGGGAGAAACTATGCAGGGATTTGGACCTAATTGTGTTGATTCAGAAGTGTTACATTTTCCTAATCACCTGTTTAATTTGGAAGAGCAGATACTTCAGATATTTTCAGGCTCTGGTATGAAACAGTGAATGTGGGAGTACTTTGAGGTGTAATACTTGAAAAATGCCAGAAGTCTGTTTTGTTCTAAGCAAGCTTTGTTTTGGTGTTACAGTTCTGGCATGTTTTACAAATATGTTGCCTGCATAAATTTCAAGGCTTGCTGTGTTAGGAAATCTCGACTGTTTTAGTGGTTTTACTCTGTTTTAAGAACAGAGTAAAACTCAAACACGTTGTAAGAACGTGTCGGTGACTTACACAAGCTCTTTGTGTTCCTGTGTTATGGGGATGTGGAGGAAGGAAACCGATGTTAAATACTGTTCTTTCCCTGTGCTTTCTGTGACCCAGATGAGCTTTGATCCAAACCTGCTCCACAACAATGGACACAACGGGTACCCCAATGGTACTTCGGCAGCGCTGCGCGAGACCGGGGTCATCGAGAAGCTGCTGACCTCGTACGGCTTCATCCAGTGCTCGGAACGGCAGGCCCGGCTCTTCTTCCACTGCTCCCAGTACAACGGCAACCTGCAGGAGCTCAAAGTAGGAGGTAACTGAGCTTTGGGACCGGCACCAGTCTCTTTCACTTGTCATAAAATACCCTCTTGTATCCTGGCTGCTGCTGCTGGGGCTAAACTGACTGTGACTAATCCACCGCTCCTGGTGGGAGCCCTTCCCAGCACTTTGTGCAGCTTGTGGTACAGACTGTTGTGGAAAAGGAAAAGGTGCAGTGTTGGGTCAAACTTTTCTAGCTGAGATGGAGGCAAGTACTCAGACTGTGGGAGAATTTACCTCTTGTACTCCCTATTTCTTTGTTTAGAATTAGTTCGAGGATGGCCAAGTGTTTTTCAGCATGAGGGGGCTGCAACTTCATGCTGATAATTACCGTGAGAGTGAAGTTTCTAAACTGTTTAATGGCCTTTGTTGTGTTGTCTGAACTTCAGTGTGGAGTCTGCTCTATAGCAGCAGGCCGAGGGGAGGGAATTACTGTGGAATTACACCAGAATAGTTCATTAGCAACAGGAGATAGTAAGCAGAATAACCAGAAAATATTTGCAAATCATGTGTCCTTCCTTGGTAACAAAAGCACCCGAGTTCTACTTGCTTGTGTTTGGCTCCAAGCAGTGAATTGTTAAACACAGCCATTTAGTGTTTTTTGTAAAAAAACCCCAATCCCAAACAGAACTCTGACAGCATTGCAATGTTTGGTTGTCTTGCAGATGATGTTGAGTTTGAAGTGTCTTCTGATCGCCGAACTGGAAAACCCATTGCTATTAAATTGGTGAAGATAAAGCCAGAAATATTACCTGAAGAACGAATAAATGGACAAGTTAGTGCCTGTTTTCTATACGTGCATCATTTCTATCCTTTACTCCAGTACAGAAAACTGGGTTCATTTAGCATGGATATTAACTACCTACGGTATAGTTACACTGAAATGTATTTCAGTGTGTTCTGGTAAAAATTCAGAGGTTCAGTTTGAGCTCTTACTTGGCTCCAAACACTTCTTAGAGCCAAGAGGTGTTCTGTGAGATTAAAAAGTTGCAGTGTGGCATTCCCTGCTGAGTGTGTAGTAGAGGATACTGAGATTCATTTTGTGTTCAACAATGCCACTCCTGAAATGACTAGCAATGGATTTTTTTTTTTTTTTTTTGACTGGTAGGTTGTGTGTGCTGTTCCTCACAATTTAGAGAGTAAATCTCCAGCTGCCCCGGGTCAAAGTCCAACAGGGAGTGTTTGCTACGAACGTAATGGGGTAAAGCTTGCGTATTTTACTTGAACTCTTCACTGATCCATCACTGTGGTCTATGAGAAAAAAAACAAAAAAAAATGCAGTTTAATGCAGACAGTTGACGCTGCACTGAACTGTGCAGTTTTTGGCCAAAAAAAAAGCATGCTTTGGTAATTACTGCAAAAAATGATGTTATTTAGACAGTTTGCTTGCTTATATCTGTGGAGAACTTCCTAGAGCCAAACAGTTCTCTTTTAAGCTTGATGAAGTTCATGTATCCTTATCTTGAACTTCTAAAGTTTAGAAATTGAAAAGATGGCCATGTACAAAACCTTTCAACTTGAGCTGCTTGTTACAGACTCACCAAAACAGCACGATGGAAAAGGAATGTTTTGCATGCCATGTTTATTATTGTGGATTTTCTCACTAAATTAAGCAGATATTGTTATTAAAATTGTGTTAATCTTTCTATGAAAGAGCTGTTCTGCAAATAGAGTAACTTTAGTTAATGTTAATTTACAGGAAGTATTTTACCTGACTTACACCCCAGAGGATGTTGAAGGAAATGTACAGCTGGAAACGGGAGATAAAATAAACTTTATAATTGATACAAATAAACAGTAAGTTGGTATTGCTTTTCTGGCTTCATATTTTGTTTTAGTAGTCAGGCAGAATTCATACCTATTCCAAGAACTATTATATGAAATACAATCTTAATTTTTGTTTCAGTTTTGAATTTACAGTTTGCTCTGTTGTTTTTTTTTTCCTCTAGTACTGGTGCTGTAAGTGCTCGTAACATAATGCTATTAAAAAAGAAACAAGCCCGCTGTCAAGGAGTAGTCTGTGCCATGAAAGTAAGTGATTTTAAGTTCTGTTTGAAAATGAAATGCTGTTTTGAAGAGTGCTATTCAAAGTAATATTTGAGTTGTTAAGAGCTGTTAACAGTTTGGGCTGTGGGTGTAAATTGTGTGCAACGGTTTAAACAGCTCATCTTTGATACCGAGGCCCTTCTTAACAAAGAAAGTTCCATTTATTTCTGTTTATATATTGTGGCAGTCAGCTGTGTACACTTGCAAGTGCTATACTGGGATTCAGAGTCTGTTTTGTGTTTAACAGAACCTGTGAAATGATTTACTGGTATGTTCCGATAATGGACAATTAAACACTTTTTTTTTCTGTTCACAGGAAGCCTTTGGATTTATTGAGAGAGGTGATGTCGTGAAGGAGATATTCTTTCACTATAGTGAATTTAAAGGTGACCTAGAAACCTTACAGCCTGGTGATGATGTGGAGTTTACAATCAAAGACAGAAATGTAAGACGAAATCCAGTAAAACGGAAGCCAAGGTCCTAGGGCATAACTGCACAGCTCCCTGCTTTCCCCAGCCTTAAAAAAGGGGGGAGGAGGTTCATTGAGGTTCATTGGGAAATGTCTGTTACTTTCTGTCTTCTCTTTGGGTGTTTGACTGATTTTGTGCTCTTAGGGTAAAGAAGTTGCAACAGATGTTAGACTGCTGCCTCAAGGAACTGTCATTTTTGAAGATATCAGCATTGAACATTTTGAAGGAACTGTAACCAAAGTAATTCCAAAAGTACCCAGCAAAAACCAGGTGAATTTCAGTAGTTAATTAAATTTGTGGTTTGATTGTATTGAATTCCAGTCAAACAGTTGTTCCCATTTCCCAGTACCTGTTTGCTGCATAAGCGTCATGTCAGAGTAAAGATTTACTCTTTTTTAAATTTTAAATCCAAAGAGGAAGAGTTAGGGTAGTGGTACATGATGGAGTGTATGTTTTCTTTAATGTTTCAAATACTTGCTGTAAAATGTTGTGGGGTTAGGACATATCCTTAAAGCAAAAGAGTAGGGGAGAAGGGAAAAATATTTACTAGGATAAGCCAGATCTATGGATTCTTGTGAGCATTACCAGTTAATGAGGCTTTTGGGCTGTAATGTTTGACTTGGAGGAGTGCTCATGAGCACTTCCATTAATGTTTTGGGTGAGTCTCTGTTGGTGTGGGGTGTTCTGAAGACTTAATGAGAAAGAACCTGCCTTTTAGAAGTGTTGTGAGTACGGTTATAAACTCTCTTGAAACAGAGAGAATTCCTTTGGCAGGACACGGGTGGGGCTTAAAAAACCTTCAAGCCACCCAACAGCTCCAAAAGCCACCTTGCATTTGGCAAGTTCCAGATGAGGAGTGGTGCAAATGGAGCCAAGCCTGAGTCCAGCAGGATTTGGCAGGAACACTTGTGCTGTTTGCAGCTGTGCTGAGCCTTGCAGCTGAGCTCACCCTTCCCGCTGGGTTTTCTGTCCCCAGAGCGATCCGTTACCCGGCCGCATCAAAGTGGACTTTGTGATTCCTAAAGAGCTTCCCTTTGGAGACAAGGATACAAAATCCAAGGTGACCTTGCTGGAGAGTGACCACGTTCGATTCAACATTTCCACGGACAGGCGCGACAAACTGGAACGAGCCACCAACATTGAGGTTCTCCCCAACACTTTCCAGTTTACTAATGAAACCAGAGAAATGGCAAGTATCCATCTCCAAAAATTTCTAATTCCTGAGGGGAAATGGAAGTAAAACATGAGGTGGGGGTTGTCTTCTACAATAAATATAAAAATCACTCGTGTCTTCCACTGCCTACTCTGAAATTCAGCTCTCAGATCTGCAGTGCAAACAAAGTAGAAAATGCAGAATTAATGCTCTGCATCTTTGCCTTAAGAGAATAAAATCTCAACTATTTTTTAACATTTAAATAAAATTCTATTAGGAAACTAGACTTTAACTGGCCCTCTTGGAGGGGATTGCTGGCTGGTTTTAGCAGACAGAAGTAGTGTAGTCTTGGACTGATAGTTTAGAATTCACATACTTAAGTCTAAGTAGGTATCTACTCCTGTTCCTTAGGAAAACTGGAAGACCCTGGGGCTACCCTGGTTCAGGTAGTGAAAAGTGTAAATAATTGGAGGAGGGACTGTGAGCAGCTTCTGGATTTCAAGGTTTTTGGCCAATCTCTGTCTGAGGGTCAAGCAGGAGGATGGTAGAGAGCAGAGTTCTCTCAATACAAGAAACTCTTTGTGGATTACAGGGACTAAGATGGATGTGCTAATGAGTATTACAGAATATCTTTCATTCCTGTAACTTGGAATGTTGGTTCTGTTCCAGCTAGACTGTAACTTTGCCTTCCTTTGCAATTTGGAGTTCAATTACAGTGTTGTCACATCAGTGTGCTGAGAATTAGGGACCCTTGGCTTTAAAAAAACCCTGAGTTTTGACTTCAACCTTTGAGATTTTGGGTTTCTCTCTTAGAGACTTCTTGTATTTCTACTCTGGCTACACACGTCTGCCTGCCTGAGTTGAGCTGTCATTGGGGTGACAAGTGTTGGCAGCTTCTAGTAAGGTTGGCTTGGTTTGCTGGAGTTTGTGAAAGCTGTTTAAGAGAAGAATGTACCTTTGCACTGTCATTCAGATCCTCTAAGCTTGTCCTGAGACTTGCTAAACTCTGTAATAACTGGGTTGAAGGGAATATGTTAATGAATTCTGCCTTAATTCTGGCAGGATCTGGTACTAGGGTTTGGGTTTTTTGACATTATGTTCTGTTTATCATTCAGCATTCCATTTCTAGTGGTTATCAGGAAGGCCACTAAACTCCTGTGTAACCTGGGAATTATGTTCCCATAACACACACCCAGCGGGCATAGGAGTCTTGTTTAACAGCTTCTTTATAATTCCTTCATTTATGTCTGGAAAGCTGATGGTTTTTCTCTTAAACTTCTGTCTGAGCACTGATTTTATTTCCTGTTTTTATAGGTAGTTTGTTATTAGGTTTGTTATAGGTATGTTATTGTTTGTTTGTATGATTCCTGTACTCCTATAGATGATACAGTGTTTGTAGAGCTGCCCCATTGTGTTCTCTGTGTAGTGGCACTGGCAGGTTCTTTAACTTCAGTCCTTGTTAGTGGCTTAAATTAATATTCTCCACTCTTCATCACGAGTTAACTTCAGGAATGAAGTGGGAAGAACTTGTCTGCATTTCAGGTTGACCAAGGCCATGAGCAGCAGGGTTTACAAGGAAGGACATTGTTTAAACCAAGTGTTTTCCCAGGATTCAGGCCTTCCTGCCAGCTCCTGACACGTGGAGCAGCTGCAGACAGATGTCACATACCAGGGATAAAACTGTAATTGTTGGTTTGGCTGTTCCAGGGTGTGATTGCAGCAATGAGGGATGGCTTTGGCTTCATTAAGTGTGTGGACAGGGATGCTCGGATGTTCTTCCACTTCAGTGAGATCATGGATGGAAACCAGCTCCATATTTCTGATGAAGTAGAGTTCACCGTCGTTCCTGTAAGTGGGATTAATACTCCTGTAAAATCTCAGCATTTAAAGAAATAATGCACAGTCTGTCTATAACCTGATGGATTTATTTTCCAGGATATGCTGTCTGCCCAAAGGAACCATGCCATAAGGATTAAAAAGCTTCCCAAGGGCACGGTTTCTTTCCACACCCAGTCAGAACATCGTTTTGTGGGCACTATAGACAAAGAAGCCACTCCAGCCAAAGCCACTAGCCCAAATAAAGGCAAAGAGAAGGTAATGCTGCTCTTCTGCTTGTGAATATCTGTTCTGCATTCCTGCCATTGCAGACTGAGGCTGCTTCCTTAAAATCTCTAATTCAACTGGGTTTGAAGCACTGTTTATTCTGTATAGGTGTGAACTACAGCTGATGAGAGCAGTCAGTGAAAATTAACTTCTCTGAACAAGATAATAAAAGTATTGTTAATAATCTCTAATGATCATACTGTTGTTGAGGATAATTCCCAGGAACTTGATGGGGAGTTTCTTTCTACCTCCCACTACCTAAGATTCTAGTTAGAATTATTTAAGATTAATTTTCATAGGAAGAACCTCTTTTTGTTTTGTTATGCTGCTTTAAACAATGCCAGAATACTTAAAAGTTCCAATAAATGCTTCCTGGAACTGGTGGCAATACTTCATTGCCCTTTAAAATACTGTCTGGCATCATTTAAAGCTCCTTACCCAGAGTTTGGTTGTGGTTTTGAGGAGTTACTGTAAAACCACTGAAACTCCAATGAGCAGTGCTTGAACTGTGTGTAGGAAACTTCATAAAAGAGGCACTGATTGCTGAATTCTGACCTCTTGTTTTCAGGAAGCTGAGGATGGAATAATTGTGTATGATGACTGTGGAGTAAAACTGACCATTCCTTACCAGGCCAAGGATGTGGAAGGATCTACTAATCCCCAGATAGGAGATAAGGCAAGATAATTAGGTGTACTATTGGGAAATACTGTTCTGGGCACTGTGGGGTGTGAGCTTCTCTTTGCCTTTACTTGGAACAAACGGGGGACAAGGCATCATCTGTGTGATATTACCTGGAATATTGTGTTTAAATGGGTCAATCTTCTGTATAAGTAAAAAATACCCTCCAGCCTGGTGATTTATAGATTAAAATAGTGTCTTACTGTGTCAATGATGCTTTTTAAACAAAGAATTTTTATCACTAAGTGGACATTGCTTGTCAAGAGGAAATTAATTGAGCATAATAAGAGCATAGAGACTAAGGTGGATATTGAAGAGGGAGAATATTCCCTCATGAGCATTTTAGCCTGAGAGATAACGGAAAGGGAAAAAGCTTGGAGATCAGGAAGAGCAACAAAACTGTCAGGAGCCATTCTAGTTACTGGTTATTTCTAAAAACTGAAACAAGGCGTGAGGTGAGGCACATCCCACTGTGGGCCACTGGTGAGCAGTGCAGGGAAAGGAGGTGATCCCCATGGACAGAAAGATGCTCATGTTTGAGGGGTGAAAAGCTGCGTGCTGGAGGCTGGCTTGCCTTGCAGGTATCCCAGGTGTGATGCTGCTCCCTGGAATGTAGGAATGTCAATGGCTGACGTGGTTATGGGAAAGTAATGACTAGGAAATGACTTTCCTGGAGAGCCCAGGTACTGCTGCAGAGCTACACAGCTTCAAAATTAGTTAGTTTGGGGGGTTTTTTGTTGGTGGTCA
The DNA here is from genome assembly GCA_013397115.1 of Edolisoma coerulescens. Taxonomy (NCBI): domain Eukaryota; kingdom Metazoa; phylum Chordata; class Aves; order Passeriformes; family Campephagidae; genus Edolisoma; species Edolisoma coerulescens. Next base: position 230,970 of record VWZW01000881.1, on the reverse strand, counting down.
TGGTTTTCTTTGCAGTTTTCTATCTGGTATTGATTCAGAACCCTTCACCAGGTGGAGTTCTGTGTGTGTGAAGTGAAGAGAACCGGGCTGCAGACGGCTGTTTCTGTCAGGATGCTGGGACGCAACTACAGCTCCAAGAGGCTCTTGGGATACGTGGCAGCCCTGAAAGACAACTTTGGGTTTATTGAAACAGCCAATCATGATAAGGAGATCTTCTTCCACTACAGGTGAGTGGCAGTTTTATTACTTGATGGTGTGTCTTTTTGGGGGGAGTGGGAGGGTGTGGAGTTTTGTTGGGTTGAGTGTTAAACCCATTTGCACTTTACACACAGAGAATACATATATATATATGTATTTATATATATGCTCAGATATCTACAGTTTCATTTATCATCTCTGCTGGACCGGTTCAGGCTTTTCTGTTAGTCAGCAGTCCTGGTGTTCTGTGCCTCTGAATCCCAGGCCAAGAAATCCAGTTGTGTTATATAGTTGAAGTGCTTCACTTTCCTGAATGAGGATTCCTTGGGAAATGCAGAGGGATTTAAATAATTTCTGATAACTGATGTGGATGTTGGGTGAGCATCACTATTGTCATGTAAATAAAGGAGAACTGTTTATCATTCTGTTCCTGCAGTGAATATTGTGGTGATATTGATAGCCTGGAACTTGGAGACACTGTGGAATACAGTTTGTCAAAAGGCAAAGGAAACAAAGTTAGTGCAGAGAAAGTGAACAAAACACATGCAGGTAAGGCTGTACCCAGTGTTTTCTGCCTACAGGGCTCTTGGCACGTGCTGAGGGGTAAAGTTTGTTAATGATCCATTCACAACTGGAGCTGAGAGCAAGAAGATGCTCAGTGTGAGGTGGTCATTGGTTTCCTGAAAGCTGCTGCCTGTGTTTCCAGAGACGAGCACAGACCATCAGTTCTGTGCACAGTAGCAATTCTTTGCACCTTTAGTGTCCTCTGCCCTCCTCACTTGGGGGTTATAAGGAGAGGCTGAGTGGCAGAACTGGCCAAATCACTGCACTAATTGTGCTGTACCTCACAGGGGAAAGGTTGCAGGAGGAGGGCAGATGGGGAGGGTATTAAGGACTTGGGGGTGGGGGAAATGCATGCTTGAAGATTATTGGCTGATTAAAGAGAGCAGGGAATGCGATGGAAGAGAAGTGAAACATTTTAATTTGCTGTTTAAGCTTCATGGCCTGAAGTTTCTTGAGGAAAATTTTTCTGCTTCTGTGTATGAGCTGTCAGTGTGATTTTGATTCGGTGTCATGCAGTGCAAAATGTTGACTCCTGGTCAATCTGAATCACTTATTTAAATCAGTTTTAAAATAAACTGTGATTAAAACATCCTGTTCTTCTACTCTCTGTCTCTTTTCAGTGAATGGTATCACTGAAGAAGCTGATCCAACTGTTTACTCTGGTAAAGTAATTCGTCCCTTGAGGAGTGTAGATCCCACACAGACAGAGTACCAGGGCATGATTGAAGTCATGGAGGATGGTAAGATTGGTTCCTTTTAATTAAGTGTTCCTTTCACAAGTGCACAAGTTGAATGCACTGTAAATAGAGGTGTTGAAGATTTTATTCACACTGCAAACTGTATCCACTCTGCTAAGCTGACTGTAAAAGCAGCATTTGTAATACTGGAAATCTGAAATCAGGTGGGAAAGGCCTCTCAGTTCTGTCTCATACTTTCCCCCCCAGGTGAGATGAAAGGAGAGGTCTATCCCTTTGGAATTGTTGGCATGGCCAACAAAGGTGACTGTCTGCAGAAGGGGGAGACAGTAAAGTTCCAGCTGTGTGTGCTGGGTCAGAACGGGCAGACGATGGCTGTGAACATCACCCCGTTCCGCAGGGCCACCGTGGAGTGTGTCAAGGACCAGGTGAGTGACTCTGTGAGCACCAGGGCTGTGGTGGTAGGAAATAACTGCCCCAGCTGACACAAACCACTTCTGCCCTGGGATTTAGGGAGCTGTGCCCAAATGGGTTGCTCTGGACTCCAGCTGTAGGGAGCAGGTGTGTGTAACCCCCCTGCTGCCTTATGCCAGGTTCTGGTGTGACTTGAGTAAAGGTGAGCTCAGAGCCTGGTTTGGTGCTGAAACATCAGAACTGCTGGGCAGCAGTTAATTGTGAAGATTTGGGTTTGAGATGTCTTAGAAAGTGCTCTGTTTTTTCTGAACAGGGTGTTAAAAAAGTGTTCAGAAAAACAAAACGTGCACATGCTCTGCTTCTGGATGAGCTTCTGAAGCTTCTTCACAGCATTAAGCAGTCAGTTATTACAGCCCACCTGAAATGCAAAGGCTGATCTTTGCCCTCATTGCATCTTGGAATGATTAAAAAGTTAAATGCTGCAAATGCTCTCTGTTTTTATAGATACCGTGCAGCACTAATCTCCAGTCATTTATGGAGAGGCTGGATGAGTATTCCTGGTTTATACATGAGTAGAATGCAAAACAGAAGTAAATGGCTTCTTATCCCAATGACAGGCCAAAAAATGGAGTGGTTGCTGCTGTGGCTTCAGGGTGGAGTCTCAGAGCTTGGGGCACTGCTCTTCTCTGTTTACTATGGCTGCCAGGACTTGGGCAGTTTTCAGAACTTGTTCTATAGACTTTAAGATTTAAATGTGACTTTACAGTGCTGGGAAGAGTGCTTGGATTTCCAGACAGAATGTTCTGATCACTGTAGAAATTGCATTTCCACTTCTGTTAGGCACCACGTTTTGGGAGTTTTATTTAAAAGTAGTTAAACTGCAGTGATGAGTAAGTTACTGCATCTGTCTGGATGCAGAGCAAATCAGTAACCTTGTGATGTGTTGCTTTTCAGTTTGGTTTCATTAACTATGAAGTTGGTGATAGCAAAAAGCTCTTCTTCCATGTCAAAGAAGTCCAGGATGGTGTGGAGCTCCAGGCTGGGGATGAAGTGGAGTTCTCCGTAATCCTGAACCAGCGCACAGGAAAATGCAGTGCCTGTAACGTGTGGCGTGTCTGGTGAGGCTTTGGGATTGAAGGGATTGACCCTGGCACGGTGTCTGCATTCCAGCAGAGCCCTGCAGGCTCTGTCTGCCTGAGCTGGATGTTCCTGGAACAGGAGCTCTGGATTCCAGCTGGCTTCAGGCAGAGCTGCACCTGAGAGTTCCCAGCTCTTAGAGGGGATCCAGTGCAGGCAGCAGCAGCACTCCCAGCTCTTCCTAATTACAGATGGCTTGTTCTCCTTTCAGTCTATTCTTAAACTCCCCCTGTAGCAGGAATTTGGATACAGCCTTGCAAGTAGAAGTTAACGATAAGGAAACTGATGGTTTTCCTGTGTGGGTGCTGGCCTCTGGCCAACACGCTCCACAGTGCTGCCACCTGTTTCTTGAAGAGCAGCTTTAATTTTTAAATAGAAAACTCGTGTTGTTAGAGACTCTGTTCTTTTTGGCATGGCATTTCTTACAAGTCATGGGTTTGGGGTATTTTTAACTGTTTACACACTTGAAGAAAATTGCATAATTTGTGTTTTGTTTAAGCTTGAGATAGCACTTCAGCAGTAATAGCTAATGATTTTGTCTCAAAATTCTGTGTTCCTGTCATCTTCAGAGATGTGACTGCTCTGCCATGACATATTGGCAACTTGCAAGCCTTTATTATTGCAGTTAAATCACAGAATGACAGAGTGGGTTGGGTTGGAAGGGAACTTAAAAACCATCCCATTCTACCATGGGCAGGGACACCTTGCACCATGCCAGGTTGCTCCAAGCCCTGTCCGACCTGGCCCTGAACACTCCCAAGGATTGGCAGCCACAGCTTCTCTGGGCAGTAGAAACGTAGGAAACACTGGTTAGGTGTGCATGAGGGTAAATAAAACACTTCTGCTGCCTAAAGAGCACCCTCTGGAGAGCTCTGAGCTCCTGCTGTTGCAGAGTCCTGGGTGGAGAGCAAGGTTTGGGGCAGGGACGGGCTGTCAGCCGGGTCTGCTGTCAGCCAGCATCAGTTCTGCAGTCTCTAACTGCTGTACGTGCCTGTAGTCAAGGACTGCAAAAGCCTGGGGTGCCCTGCCCAGCTCGGGGGGTGTCAGTGCCCGCCCAGCTCGGGGGGTGACAGTGNAGTGCCCTGCCCAGCTCGGGGGGTGACGGTGCCCCACGTGTGCTCTCTTGCAGCGAAGGCGCCAAGGCCGTGGCTGCTCCGCGTCCCGATAGACTCGTGAACCGTTTAAAGAGCATCAACCTGGACGATGCCAACGCCCCGCGGCTCACGGTGCTCCGCCAGCCCCGGGGCCCCGACAACTCAAAGGTACAGACCCCAGGGCACGTCACTCACTGCAGGGGCTGCTTGGCTGGGCTGGCACAGCACTGCTGCATTGTCGATTTCGGGGTTGCCCTGGGCAGGGCAATCCGGGGTTGTGACCGGCCTAGAGAAAGCGTCCAGCGAGGGAAAGGCTTTTCCAGGGGCCTTTGCAACTTCTCCCCAGCGCTAGGCGGTTTCAGCGAGTGTAGCTGCTTTGGCTACAAAGTGATTTCAGCTCTTGGTGATCCAGCTCTTTGTGAAATCACCTCGTGTGACGCTGCCTGGGCAGAACCCGGGGACAGAGAGACAGGGAGCCTTGCGTAGCGAGTTCCACAGGTGGCTTTATTCAGCCGTTCCTGCCAGGGGGGGCAGAGGCAAAAGCTCCCCTGAAAATCAGGGGTGAGCCCAGGGGGTTCTTTTATGGGGAAGGCAGGGGGTGGGGTGGGACTCGATCAGCCAACAGGACACAGGTTATCTCCGCAGAGGGGCAAAGCACCTTGGGAGTGGCTCTTTTCCTCACCGTAACCACAAAGTGGGTTGCAGGAGGTTGGCCTTCAGGCATCTCTCCTCCAGGGGAGTGCAGGAGGCTCTTGCCCCGAGGGCTCAGCTCTCCACACTGCCTCTGCTGGGAGCCTGAGCTGTCGGCTCCTGGCCTCGGCTTCCGTTCTGTAGTGGGCTCCTGGCCTGCTGTGTGAGGGTGCATTGCTGTGCACGGGGCTGTGCCCTGTGTCACTGATGTGTGCTGTGGTTGCAGAGGAACACACAGGAGAGAAGGAACCCACTGCTGCCTGTGTTGGAGCCTTTCTGTCTTGGTTTGTCTTGGCTGTCTTAGTTTGCTTTTCATTTTTAAACCTCAGAGGTAGCAAGTGAGATCTGTTTATCCAGACATGGCTTTCACACGAAGTTCTTCCACCTCTTGATAAGCAGGAGGAGAGAAGTGTCTGGAATCTCTGAGGTGTTTTGGACTACAAAGAACACCCCACAGAACCTGTTTTGTTGCTGTCTCTGTTTCTGAAGACAAACATGGCTAATTAGAAAGGTGCAGCTTGGGTGGAACAGACCCGGCTCTGCCTCAAAGCCCAGTGGCTGGTTCACAGTTGGACTTGATGACCTTAAAGCCCTTTTCCAGTCTAAATGATTTCATGGTTCTGTGATGCTGGAGCTAAAAGTTTGTTCTGATTTCCTTGCAGGGATTTGGTGCAGAGAGAAAGATCCGCCAGGCTGGTGTTATAGACTGATCCCAACCCCACGGCGACGTTGGGCCGCGCGGTGGGGCTGGCGAAGGGTACTGAATATCTCCCTGTTCATCCCTTCCTCCAAATTCTCAGAAGCTATTCCACCAGTTTTAACACCTTCTCATGTTATGTTTAAAATTAAATTTACGAAACCATTTTAAATTTCTGCACAGTTGCATTCTGGAGAACTTTAAGGTGGCGCCTTATAGTATCACATTTTAGAAGCTTGTTTTGAATGGTGCATTTAACGCAACTGGTAACTGCAATCTCCATTGCCTCTGTGAGTAAACATAGACAGCTCTGCTCGGGCAGACCTTGTGGAATTCTGCACTACAGTTATTATGCTTTATCCTTGTTTTTTGGCCAAGGTTTATTATGCCTTAGTGCTCAGTTGCATTATCTTCCCTCCCGAGTGGAAGGGAAGACTCACTTCAGCTCACTCTGCTCAAATTCTGAGGACCATGTGAGGGTGGAATGAGTTCGGTTTATATCAGATCTCCACAAACATTCAGATACCTTGAGTCGATGGCCAAATGTTACAGTGTTTTCCAAGTTCATTTAACTTGACTCCTTTAGCCAGTCCTTAGAGCTCAGTGCAAGTCTCTCCCAGGGTCGGTGGATTTTGTAGTGTTCTGGAACAGACAGTGCAGAATTTCATAAGGCTGAGGTGTGCCATCAGTGTGGTAATTTAAATATATTTAAAACAATGCACAAATCTGCTGCTGCTTAGAACACTGCAGCTTCTAAACCCAGTTTCTTTTACTGATTTAAATTTAAAAAGAAAGAAGTTGTGCCTGAAGTGGATACATTTTTTTTGTTCTTTTTGCAGCCGGCACCCAGTGTACTGTAAGAGAATAAATACTTAGGCTTTCCATAGCTGTATTGAGACTTTCATCAAGGTGAATAGTTGATGTCTGTGTGCTTTTTTTTTTTGTTTTGGTTTTTTTTTTCTTTTGTTTTGGTTTTTTTTTTCCCCTCCCCTGCCCCCCTCCCTCCATTTCCCCAGTCACACTTTATCAAGCAAGAAAACTGAATGATTGGTCTAAGTATTACTTTAACCAAAAAGATCAGGAGTTACTTTTCGGAATAGAGGGCAGTACTGTGGTTTGGTTTGGGTTTTTTTGTTTGGTTTTTTTTTTCTTTTGTTTTGGTTTTTTTTTTTTGTTTTTTTTTTTTTTTTGTTAATTTTTTTTGTTTTTTTTTTTTTTTTGTTAATTTTTTTTGTTTTTTTTTTTTTTTGGGTTTTTTTTTTTTTTTTCATGTTACCTCTATTCTCAATTTAGGGTTTTCTTCTCTGGGAGATGCATTATCTTTGTAAAACAAAACATTGCTTTCTCCAATTTTTTTTCTGTTAATGGCAAAGAATGGAAATAGAATAAAGTTTTACTGATTTTGAAAAAAGCCTCGCTGTGCTCAGCCTCTTCTTTCCCCAGTGGGGGCTGTGTCACACGTGTGTTGTCCCCATCACGGGCTCGTGGCAGCTCCAATTCTCACACCACGCTGAGGGATTTCTGTGTTTTATCCCAGTTTGCACAAAGAAGGGAGCTTCCCCCACACGCTCCATCATCAACACTTTACCCAATTTATCCATTATAACAAACACAGCAACACTCATTGGTTACAAATTACGTAACTTTTAATTAGCCCAACCCCCTGTTTAGAATTCTGTCCCCCTTCCCGTGCTCCTCAGTCCCCAGGCGCGGTTCTCCTCGGTTGAGGCTGGGGTGGGTTTGCAGAAGGGGGTCAGGGGCTCGGTGGCTCTGATTCCCCACTGCTGGAATTCCCTTTCCCCAGTTCCTGCTGGCTCCTGGTGCCTCTGAGCCGCACCGCCCCTTCCCCGTGGGCTTGCGGCCTCTTACCCTTAGAACAGAACATCAGCCACGTGCACCCAGAGCTGCCCCGCTGCAGCTGCTCATTAACAACTGTTAATAACGTACAAAGTTTGGCTTAAACCCCTTTTCGAATTCCCACTTCTCAAACTGCAGGATGCGGGTTCGGTGTCGTTGCTCCCCTTTAAAGCCCCGTGGATCAGAGCCGGTGTCGTTCCCCCGTTAAAGCCCGGGGGTGCGGGGCCGGGGCCGTTCCCCCTTAAAGCCCCGGGGGGGTTTGGTGTCACTCCCTCTGCAGAGCCCCGTGCAGCGGAGCCGGTGTCGCTCCCCCGTTAAAGCCCCCGGCTGCGGGCTCGGTGTCATCCCTTCCTTCAAGCCCCGTGGTTCGGGCTCGGTGCCATTGCCGGTTCGGAGCCGCGGTGCCGGTGCCGCCGTGTCCCTCCCGTGTCCCTCCGTGTCTGTCCCTTGTCCCGCTGTGTCCCGCCCGTCTCTGTCCTGTGTCCCTCCCGTGTCTGTCCCATGTCCCGCCCGTGTCCCTCCCGTGTCCTGCCGTGTCCCGCCCGTGNCGGCGGGGCCGGGCCGGGCCCGGCGAGGCCGCGGGGCCATGACCGAGTACAAGCTGGTCGTGGTGGGCGCCGGCGGCGTGGGCAAGAGCGCGCTGACCATCCAGCTCATCCAGAACCACTTCGTGGACGAGTACGACCCCACCATCGAGGTGCGCGGGGCCGCGGCCGCGGATGCGGGACTCGGTGCGGGCTCGGAGCCGCGGGATGAGGAACGCGGGGGAGGAAAACTCCCCCGTGCCGAGGGCCCTGCCCGTGCCGGCGGGAGCGGATGCGCCGCGAGGTCCCTGCAGCCCAGCCCGGCCCGCGGCTCTGGGAGCGGTTCCTCCCCCGTTCTGCCTCGGGCTTCCGAAAGCAGCCAAAGGCGAGCAAAAAGGCCACCACGGGTCTGTGCAGGGCGTAGGTTCTGCTCACAGGGAGGGTATTTATGATACTCTTTTGTTTTTTCCTTCTCCTGTTGAGGAATTTCTTTAAAGCAACAGGAGTTCTGTGTTTTGTAACAAAGGGTGAGAGGGCTTAGAGTCTCGTTTAAAATGTGATACTTCGAGTATGGTTTAAAATGTGATTGTTTGGGTAATATTTAAAATATTATAGTTTTAGGTACTGGTAGTTTTTCATCAGACACGGATGAGAATCACAAAATCCAGACAATTTGGGTTAGAAGGGACCTTAAAGCTCGTCTCATCCCACCCCCTGCCATGGGCAGGGACACCTTCCACTGTCCCAGGCTGCTCCAAGCCTGTCCAGCCTGGCCTTGGGCACTGCCAGGGATCCAGGGGCAGCCCCAGCTTCTCTAGAAGGGCTGGAAAAGCTCCTCTCTCACTCCTCCCCGTGTTTTTCCGATTGGGTTTGTTTTCCATCCCGGTGCCCTGGGGCGGACAGGAGCAGTGCGGTGCTCACTCCCAGGCCCCCGCGTGTTGCAGGACTCGTACCGCAAGCAGGTGGTGATCGATGGCGAGACGTGCCTGCTGGACATCCTGGACACGGCGGGGCAGGAGGAGTACAGCGCCATGAGGGACCAGTACATGAGGACAGGGGAAGGCTTCCTCTGCGTGTTCGCCATCAACAACAGCAAATCCTTCGCCGACATCAACCTCTACAGGTACGGCTGGGGCTGCCCCGCGGGCAGGGAGCACGGGGGCAGGGCAGGGGCATCGGCAGAGTGAAGCAGGGAAGTGCCTCAGTGAAGGCTCAGTAACAGACAAATATGACATGTCCCACTTCTTTCAGAAAGTTTTGTCACTGTTCTGTGCCCGTACACAGAATCACAGACAGGGCTGGGTTGGAAGAGACTTTAAAGCTGATCCAGTGCCACCCCTGCCATGGGCAGGGACACCTTCCACTGTCCCAGGCTGCTCCAAGCCCCGTCCAACCTGGCCTTGGACACTTCCAGGGATTCAGGGGCACCCACAGCTCCTCTGGGCACCCTGTGCCAGGGCCTCGGCACCATCTTTAGTCAGTTAAGACTGAGACAGTTTTTAGGGTTGTTGTGTTAATCATATCCTCAATCCATACAAATATCTCCAGGGGGTGTCAGAGGATGGTGTCAGACTCTTTTCCGTGGTGCCCAGGGACAGGACAAGGAGCAATGGCCATAAACTGAACCACAAGAAGTTCCACCTCAATGAGAGGAAAAACTTCTTTCCGTGAGGGTGGCAGAACTCTGGAACAGCTGCCCAGGGAGGTTGTGGACTCTCCCTCTCTGGAGACATCCCAAACCCACCTGGACACATTCCTGTGTCTCCTGCTCCAGGTGACCCTGCCTTGGCAGGGGGTTGGTTGGGCTGGGTGATCTGCAGAGGTCCCTTCCAGCCCCAGCTGTTCTGGGATTCTGTGATCCGATGCCATTTACAGCTACAGAATGGCATCTCCAGGAAAATGGGTGAGAAATCCAGAGTGGAGTTATCCGGGGGCAGAAAATGAAGTGCACCAAGTGATTGGCCATCCTGCTGACCCCCGAGGTCCTGCTCGGCTTTAATGTGTTTGAATATTGAACTAAACCAGTTTTTATATTTAGAAAATAGTTCCTTAATTTTTTTTTTTTGATTTGTCTTCCTAAAGAGAGCAGATCAAGAGAGTGAAGGACTCGGATGATGTGCCCATGGTGCTGGTGGGGAACAAGTGTGACCTGCCCACGAGAACAGTGGACACAAAACAGGCCCAAGAATTGGCAAAAAGCTACGGGATCCCCTTCATAGAGACCTCTGCAAAAACGAGACAGGTGAGGGGCTCCCCCAGGGTCTGACTTCTTCCTGGGAAATGCAGGAATGACATTTTTCCATGTGCTTTTGCCTTATTTACAGGAGAAGCATTTTTCAATCCCTTTACAGTTTTTAGCTTTTATTTCCCCACTCACTCTTAGCTTGAAGGAGTTCTGGGCTGGGCCAGCACAGGAATCACTTCAGACTTGTCCTGAGTTCCTTTCAAGTGGCTCATGTTGATAAATAACAGAGAATAAAAAAATTTCAACTGCTCTGAAGTTACTAAATAAAACTTAAAAACTAACTAGGAAAAAAATATATACTCAAAATAATAAATATAACTAAAACCAGTAAATATAGAGATAGAGACACCTACAGTGGTTTTGTGGGAAATTATGTAACAAGAAAAAATAGCGCATGCCCAAAAAAAAGTTGAAAAAAAAATCACCTTTAATATCAAAACATTCAATAAATACAATCACCAAAAACCCCTCTTAATAAACCTCCAGAACCATAAAAAGCTCCCAATAAGAAACAAATGCCTGCAAAATAATTCTAAAAAACCAATACTTATGTCTTAAATAAAAACCACATTTTAATTATAATAAATAAATACCTTATTATAAAGTCTCACAGAACACACAGAACAAAAAGAAGCCCACCTACTTTCTACTGCTTCAGATTATGTTAATAAATTGATTCCAGCCAATTCCAGCATCATTCAGTGTTGGCAGGAAGGGCAGCAGAGTTTCAGCTGCTCCCACTGGGGAGTGTCAGAGGCTGAGCTCGCTCACCCCAGACCTGCTGGGCTCTCTTGGCTCGTTAATGAAAGCCAATTAGCAGATTATGTTTGCAGACAGAATTCCCCAGACTGGACTAATGGGCTTCTCCAAAGCCTCCTTGGCCACGTGGCCGTGTCCAGCCGGGGGAACGGAGCAGGGAAGGTGCAATTACTGAGCAGCAGCCAGAAAATCCTAAAGAACTGAATTCTAAGAATTCTAAAACGGAGCTGATTAGGCAAGGAGTGGCTTGATTCCTGCATGGAACCTCCCTCAGATGGAGTTTTCCATGTTTATTTTAATGGTTGTTACCCAGGAGGAGTCAGGAGTGTAAGGAGGGGATTTGGGATATCAGTGGGAGTTTCATCCTCTTACGAACCACGGGATGAGTCGGGTGCTGCTCTTCCTGTAGAATTGTGTCTTTCAAATCCATGGAGGGGTTCTGGCATGGACAGATCAGTGATGTAAAAGCTTCAGGGAAGGAAATACCTGACCTTGTGTTTGCATTCAGGGTGTGGAAGATGCTTTTTACACCCTGGTGAGAGAGATCCGGCAGTACCGGATGAAGAAGCTCAACAGCAGCGAGGATGGGAACCAGGGCTGCATGGGGTTGTCCTGCCTTGTCATGTGAAAAGGTGAGCTGGAATTCCACTGCTCCCCTGGCTTCTTGTCTCTTTGCCTTCCAGCAGCTGGTAAGTGTGGCTCAGAAATGCAGGTTGCTGTAGGTGGGGTTTTCCCCCTTTACACAGCCTATTGATTCCCAGGGATTTGGGTCCTACAATGTCTTAATTCTTAAAAAAGAACAATTCCCCTCTAAGCTGGTGACAAAGCTTAAGGAAAGGAATTTTCATTCACATCACCCTTTTGGCTGATGGGTGGATGGAACAGGATGATCTTTAAGGTTGCTTCCAACCCAAAACATTCCATGATTTCAATGGGGTGATTTTCTGTATCATTCCTTTCTGTCTCCTTCCTTTGGGAAACCATTTGGGCTGTTTGGGCATGTAATTTCTGGAGAAACACCTGGAAGGAGGGCTGTGCACAGTTGTGCTGCTGAGTGATTGACTCCTGCACAGCTTCCCTCGAGCTGTGTTCCTCTGGAACGTGCTCATTCCAGGATTAACCAAATAAAATGGTGCAAGTAACGAAATCTGAGTTCCCAACTGAGTGAAATTCCTTTCAGCAGTTCCCTAGAAGATGTTGCTCATGACTGTGAGAACAGACAGACCAGCTCAGGACTGGCACTGCTGCACTGCACACCCACTCCAGAGTGGGACAGAGCTAATTAGTGCTAATTGGAGGTGCCTTTCTGTTCCAGATGCCAAGAAAACGTGGTTCAGGTGCAGCTGCTGGACGAGCCTCGATCTGTGCTGCCTGTCCTGCTGATGCCCTGCAGTGTTTTGGTGCCAGTGACAGACTCTGGGCACCAGAGTTAATTAGCACAAGGTCCTTTTCCGTGCTCCATCTGAAGAGAACATCCGTGGCATCTACCTCCCTGCTCAGCTCACGGAGCAGCAGCAGCATCTCTGGATGTGCTGGGATTCTTTTCTCACTGTGTTACCTGGGTTTGTTCAAGAAGAAAACCAGTCACAAAAGTGAACTATAGAGACTAAATGCTGTGAAAAAGATGACACTTTACCTCTAGAGTAAAAGCTAGAAGTGCTGTGTGTCCCCTGTCTGTTGGATTCCGTGCAGTGCTGTCAGAGGAGTGGCACTCAGTAATGTCACACGGGGTTGTGCCACCAGGAGTGCCCCTGTCCCCTCTCAGATGGGTGTCTGCTCTCTGTGCACCTGTACAGCCAAGTGCAACATCTCCAGTGCCAGGAGTGCCACCTACCTGATCCTCCATGTCTGTAATAAAAAGGAAAACCTTTCCTAACTAAGTGCCTGTTTGCTAAGAAGATTTGAAGTTGTCCCTTGGGTTGAGGAAAACCCCAAGGACTGGAATTTCTTGGGAGCTCGTTGTCTCAAGCAGGCAAGTGTGGTGTGGGTGATCTGTGCCTGGCAGGATCCTCCAGCAGGAATTTTGGGGGCTGGAAGGTCCAGCAGGCACTTGTGAGACTCTTGGACAAGGGAGGGGACACACTGCATCTGTGTTTTACTTTCTTTGTGGGTGGAACAGTTTGTATTCTGGATTGTTTTCCTGCAGCATTCAGATCTCTTCCAAGTTGGACCAAACCTGTCAGCTGTTCATTTTTAACATGAACTGCCAACATTTCTGGGCAGCTTCTCACTAATTAATCTGGTAACTGGAGGTTGCTTTGGACAGCTGCTATTCAGCTCTCACTGTAACTTGCAAATTGTTTTATTCTGAATTATTTTCTTACCACAGACTGTAAAGAGTCTCTTCAAAATGTCTCTAGACTGTAAAATGTAGTTGGAGTTTCCTTGTCAGGGAAGGAGTTGGGGGGGTTGGCGTGACTCTGTCAGGGGTGCAGAAAGTGGCTGCCCCATCCCTGGCAGTGCCCAAGGCCAGGCTGGACAGGGCCTGGAGCACCCTGGGACAGTGGAAGGTGTCCCTGCCCATGGCAGGGGGTGGGATGGGATGAGTTTTAAGGTCCTTTCCAACCCAAACCATTCTGGGATTCTGTGCTGGAGGGGAGAAGGGCGAGAGCTGCCACAGAGCTGAGCCAGCTTCTGATTGCAGCATCCCTGCAAAATGAGGAAGGAAATGAGTTCAGTGGTGGCTGCACAGGAGGTGTGGGACAGACTGATGGGAATTCTGGGCTCGCTCTGACAGCCTCAGCTGAGGGAATTGTGAGCTGAGCGAGTTCTTCCCAGAACAAAACACCCTCCCCTCGTTACCTGGGGTGCCCAGGTGTGGTCACTGCTGCAAAACCTCCAGGGCTCCCTGGAATGCCCTGTCCTTCCCTGGTCCTTGTGCAGCTGGAGCTGGGTTCTGCTGAATTCCCAGCTCCTCTGATGGAGGAGGAAGGAGCCTTCAGCCAACAGAGGGAGCATTCGGTCAGTGCCAGGCCAGCGGAGCAGGGCAATTGCAGGAGGCTCAGTTTCAGTTTGTTGGTGTCAGTCACACATCTTAATTTGGAGTGCTCAGTTTCAAGTGGACATTAGAAACTAGTAAACAGAGAGAGAAGAATTTTTTCCTTTTAATATTGCTTCCTTCACGACTTACATTCTTAATTCTCTCCTGGGAATTAAGAGGCTCAATCTGCATCACGTTTTCTTTATCTGTGATAATCCTTATAAATACTCTTCTCAGTTTATTTTAACTTTGACTGACGTGGCACTGATAAGAATTAAACCCACAAGAATTTTAACAGACAATATTATTTCCCAGCACCACAGACACAGTGGTGGGCAGAACTGTGGGGACCATTGGCTGTGCCACAGGTTCAGTTTGGTGCTGCCCCATCCCTGGAAGTGTCCAAGGCCAGGCTGGAGCACCCTGGGGTGGTGGAAGGTGCCCCTGCCCATGGCAGGGGTGGCACTGGATGGGCTTTAAGGCCCCTTCCAACCCAAACCATCCCATGACTGATCTCATGCTGCAGGTTAAACGTGACAGAGCTGCCACCACTGCACGGCCAGGGCTGAGGAAGCTTTGCCAGGGAGAGTTTTCTGTGAAAGCCTTCCCTGTGGCAGGAGATGAGTGGCTGCTCCTGAAGAGATGTGTGACACGTGGGCGCCCAGTTAATAAAAACACCCCTGGAAAATGAGAAAAACCTTTTGGGATGCACATCTGGTCAGGTAGAGCCAGCAGGAAGGAGCAATGTGGAGTTTGTAAGGATGCTGAACGATGACATTCCGTCATGCAGGTCCGTGGGTGGGGTTTGATTTCTTGGGAGATGCACGAGTTTGTTTCCTGGCAGGCAGGGTTGCCCAGGGCACGGCTGCCTGTGGCCATGGGAAGCCTCTGGCAGTTGGTGTTTGAAGGCTGTGTGGTCAGTCTGGAGAATTTTTGGATGGGGGTTCATCCCAGCAATGCTGCACACTGCCCAGCATGCTCTGGCTGTCATTACAATGTACCAGCTGGAGCTCTAAAAGCTGGGAATTCTCAGAAATGTGTGGGAACTGACTGGAAAATGCATCTGCTTTCTCTTTGCTGTTCCCTTTCTCTTGGGGTCTATAAAACCTGAAAAGGGAAAAAGCCCTGGTAAGGATGGATCTGTATTTATGTCACCTTTGCAAACTTTAGAAGGGTTTTTTGGATTTTTTTCAGTTTTTAGGATGCTGCAGAGCTGACCTGCGTGGGTGATACTCCCATCTCCATCAGTGTAGCTCCACATCCAGCAAAAAATACAACATCAGGGTGTTGTACCAGTCAGGAGTGTGAACTGAATGGTTGTAATTTGTTTCCAAAGTCTCACAGAGAACTCTGGGTTTGGTGGCAGCCAAGAACTGGAAGGACAAAACCCTGTGAACTTTTGGGAAAGTTACTCAGAAGATAAGCACGAAGGTCTTGCACAAGACAGGTCCCTGGAAAAGGTGGTTTAGTAGATTTGGTCCAAATATTGTTATTTAGAACAGCACAACTCTGCACTGGTGCCAGGCTGATTTCACTGTCCTGACTGGGCAGAACAGACATGAACAACTTTGAGGTAAAATATTAAAAAAAGGGTAAAGCTCTTGTTCAGAACTTCCAAGTGCCAATGACTGTAACAAATGTTTCTGTTGCTGTGGCTGAGCACAGCTCTCCAGGAGCCAGTGGAACTCTGTGGTTGATTCTCTTTATGTCCCCACTCCGTGGTCTCATTCAAAGAACTGCTCAGATTCTGTCCTTGCCCTTGGTAGGACTTTGGATTTTAACCAGGATGTTTAAGCTGCCATAATTTTTAGTGCAGCTCAGAATTAGATTTCAAGGAGCCTCAGCCTGTGGGGGAAGGAGAGCAGTGGGAGTTTGAATCCCATTCTGAGCTGTCTGTGCTCCTCAGAAACCCCAAACCTCGAGTGTCTGCCTGTGTGGAACCCCCAGGATGGTCGGGGAATGTTGGGATCTGGACTTTTAACCCAAGGGCTAATTTGTTGTTACTTTGTTTAATTATTTGCTTTCAATAATGCATCTCTTTTGGTTTGAATTGAAGTAAATTATTTTGCTTCTTAAATAACTTTTTTAAAGAATAAACTTTGAATTCTTTGGTTGTTTTCTTTGGGTGCTGGGCACGGGATCCACGAGTGGGTTACAGAAAGTTTATCACCGTGCCCTCTGCTTTGTCTGTGGGGTGGGATTTGCTCCAGTTGTCACTTCTGTCGTGGGGCAAGGTCAGTTCTGTCACAGATGTGCCCTGGAGCATCAATGAGCTGAGAGTGGCCTTGAGACCTGCCACAGACTGGTCCAGAGTCCAGTTTTAATGACTTCACCAACCCGTGCATCTTGCTGCTGCTGAATCTCTGTTTGCAGTGGGGTCTCTCATGCTGACTTGGATAAAAAAATGGAAGGGGAAGCTTCTTTACTTGATATTCCAATGGCAAAACCAGCTATCAAGTTACTGCTGTGCCCAAATCATGCTCTGATAGGCTTTTAAATTGCTTGATTCAGTCTTCTAAAATACTTCCCTGTTGGCTTTCCTCCTGCAAGAAGGCAAATTGTGTCAGACCACACAGTAAGTAAATGTGCCTCAAATGTATTTCTCCTCAGACGTTGTGGAGAAGGCACAGAAGGCTTCTGAAACCTGGAGTCCAAGCTGGGTTTTGTGTCATGAATTGAAAAACAGACCCCCAGGACCAGGGGCACGCAGCTCCTGCCACTGTGGCTCCAGCAGTCACCGCCTGTTCCCAGAGGATTCACGCCCTGGGAAGATTTTATCAGCATGAGAAGGAGACCAAAGCTGTACCAGCATCCCAGCTTTGCCCTGGTGCTGCACCTCTGCAGGTTGGAGGGAGGGAAATTTCTATTCTTGGGGAATAACAGGGAAGTGAGGGTAAAATTCCCTAAATTCTGGAGAATTTCTCTATTGTCACCCAGCACGTTCTGAAGTTGTGCCCATCAAATAGTGGGAACATCTTTTCCAGAGAGTTTCTGGATGCTCTGGAAATTATCTCAGCTGGAGATGCTGCTGAGGTCTCAGCTCAGCTCAGCTCACTTCACTGGCTGTGCCACAAGATTCCCTATGGACAAAATCCATGGCTCGTTATTTCCAGCTCTGTATTTTATGCAGGTGACTCTCACCTACTCCAGCCTTCTTCCTGGATAAGACCTTTCCATAGCTGCTGCTGCAAAATGGGTTTGGGTGGGTGCTAAAAACCCAGGGGTTTCTTGGCTTGCTGGGAAAGTTTCCCTGCAGTGTTTGTTCCCTGTAAGGACCTGTTCCTACAAACGAGCTGCCTCCTGAGGAACTGATTTTGGTTGTGCCCTGGAACTGAGGCTGATTCCAGCAGCCCTGGGGGGATCTGTGCAGGGGATGAGCGAGAGCAAGGTGGGAGGGAAGAATTTGCTGAGGGTTTCCCCAGTGCTGGGTGAGTCGATCAAAGGTCCAGCACAGCCAGGAGTGCCCTGGTGAGATCCACGTTGTCCCCTCTCTGTTCATACTCCTCCTCTTCAGGAATTGAAACCATTTCCTAGCAAATCTTACCCCATGGCCTCTGTTTGGGCAGCTGCCCCTGTGCTGTGGATGCAGGGCCAGGCAAGCTGGAGAGGATCCTGCCCAATAAGTGAGGCTGCCAAATTCCTGGCACGTCCAACCATGTTCCCTTGGCTGGACCTGGGTGGAACCAGGACAGCTCAGGGGTAAAAGTGTGGGGGTTTAGAGCCACTCCAAAGCTCCTGGGTGTGAATCACTCACTTTCCAGCTGAAAAAGAGTGGGAAGACAGGTTGGTTGTGTCAGTCCTTGAGTTTGTTGAGGCCCTGGGTCTAACTTTAGCACAGCGTGCCCAGGCTTTACTCAGATTTCCACCAGGAGCCCACTCAAGCTGACCCTGTGATTAAAAAAGCTGAGGGATCAAGAGACGATCAAGATTCTTCTCTTGAGGAAAATGACCTCTGTATCCTAAAGGTTATTTTTGGTTTCAGATGTGAATCCCAAGATCTTGATGTAACCAGGAAGATTAAGGGCGGATTTAGTCCTTGTGGGAGAGCAAACAAGCAGGAGCCAGTTTTTATGGACCTCAAATGAAACAGTTAAACAATGATGAGGTGTGGGGACTCTCAAACTCAGGGATGGGTGAGAACAAGAAGAATCCAGAACGTGAAGATTTTATCAGCATGAGAAGGAGACCAAAGCTGTACCAGCATCCCAGCTTTGCCCTGGTGCTGCACCTCTGCAGGTTGGAGGGAGGGAAATTTCTATTCTTGGGGAATAACAGGGAAGTGGGGGTAAAATTCCCTAAATTCTGGAGAATTTCTCAATTGTCACCCAGCACATTCTGAAGTTGTGCCCATCAAATAGTGGGAACATCTCTTCCAGAGAGTTTCTGGATGCTCTGGAAATTATCTCAGCTGGAGATGCTGCTGAGGTCTCAGCTCAGCTCAGCTCACTGGTTGTGCCACGAGATTCCCTACAGACAAAATCCATGGCTCGTTATTTCCAGCTCTGTATTTTATGCAGGTGACTCTCACCTATTCCAGCCTTCTTCCTGGATAAGACCTTTCCATAGCTGCTCCTGCAAAATGTGGCACAGGAATCCCTTGGATGCACATATAAATCCAAATAATGTTGCCTGTTCCAGGTGGTTTTTCTGTTCCCTTCAATGCCGTGACCAAAGCCACCCTTCAAACCAGAGCCAGACTCTGCCCAAATGCTTTGTCCTGTTCTGGGGCAGTTTTTCAACACCATCAAGAATCGAAACACAAACAAACAGGGGAAGACTGTTTCACATCAAAACTGTTTTGTCCTCCTGACCTGTTCAGCTCCACCACTTCCCACCAGGAATCTGAATCAGAAGCTCAGAGTTATCCTGGCAACCCTCAGGACACAACAAATTCTGGCCTTTTTCTTCACACAGGAGGTGTTTTCCAGCTGCAGGTGAGAACTGAAGAAGGTTTGAGGGCACCCTAAAGGAGGGTACAGCCCTCAAAGCCAATATGCTGGAAACAACCTGCTTAAAATGAAGCCAGGAGGTGCCTCCCAACCTGAGAGCTGCTCTGCCAGACCCAAGCCACGTGTGCAGCTTAAGGCAGGAGTTCCCTGACCCACCTTGGGCTGGTCTCTGTCAGATACACCTTGGTTATGGCTCACCACATACACAAGTGATTATCACACCAACATGATGACACAAAGCTTGATAAAGGCAGCTCCTGAAAAGCTCAGGAACAAACCGTGACCCCCTGCACCTTCCTTTCATTTGTTGGATTCAGCTGGGAAGAAGTGAGAACCTCTGGGCAACCCTGTTGGTAAAATCCAGGCTTTCAAACAGACCCCTCCCTCAGGAAAAATCTCTCAACAGCTCAGGTGAGAGCACATGGTTTGTACCTATCCACAGCCCCTCTTCTGGTTGGGAATTTCCTTTAAACCTTTGATTCAGCACAGACAGCATCAGGTTAAGTCTCTCTTAAAAGATTGACTTCCTCAGACCACATTAGAAAGGTGCAGCTGCCCGGGAAAGCAGAAATCTGGCCAGACCCCAGGTGGCACTCCATGAAATGTAAAATGCAAGCCTGATTTACAGAAAAAGAGTAATTAAATTTGAGCCCTGCTTTCACCTGCTTCAGTGCAAGTGTTTGTGGCTGCACTTTAAATAGTCCCCCAGTTGATCTCCACTCTCCTTTTAGAGTGGGAGAGTCTGATTACAGGGAAGGGAAAGCAGTAAAATTAGTGTTGGGCTGTCAGGCAGTCACTTGGCCCCTCGTGCTCGGGGACACTGGGGCGTTGTTGAGGCTCTGCAAAAGCTGCTGCGATGTCCCGGGTGAGAATTCCAGGTAGGTCTGAAAGCCAAGTGTGAGCCAAGGAGCTGCAGGGCAGGTTCCTAGCCCACAGCCTCAGAGATTTGGATGTGTGGTGTCCAGGGGACCTCACCGGGGCCTTTGGGCATTTTTCTTCCTCTTAGGAGACTTTTTTGGATAAAAAAGAAATTGTGTTATTGTTTAAATCTTGCTCTGCTTGCACTGAAGGAAGGTATTGTCTCTCCTGCAGTGTAAAGTGTCCTGCAATGACACCATTAAATCCCTGTGGAAGGGGTCAGAGGGATTTCAGGAATCTCTGGTCAACCTGGTGAAGCTCAGAAGATGAGGGGAGCTGCAGCCCCGAGGGGATGGGAGCACGAGCTGGGCAGCAGGAGCAGGGCCAGCCAGGCTCTGCAGGACAGTGCAGAGGGACATGTGACAGGTGACTGCAGAGCCCTGAGTGATAACAGCACCAAACAGCCCTGATAGGAGCGTGTTTGGAATTGCAGGGCTGTGGTGTGAGAGACACTGTCCTAGCCCATGAAGCTGGTGTTTAAAGCCTGGCCCTGCACCATCAGTGGGAGGTCGTGAACCTTCCTGAGTGTAATTTTCACCCACTACGGAGGCGAAATGTCAAACTAAGCATTTCTGGGATGATTAGCTGGCAAGTGAATACATGGAGCAGGAATTCTGGAGTGTGTGTTCCGCAGGCTGGGCTTTGGGAAGTCAGCAGCTGGTGAGCTGGGATGCCAGAGCTCCAGCCTGAACTGCTGAGTCAGGTGGAAAAGGCAGGGGCTGCACCCTCAGATGCTGCTGCCACCCTGTCTGAGCAGCAGTGAGGATCTGTGGCAGGGCAGTGTCTCAGCTGTCTGATCCTGTTAGGGAATAAGGGCAGAGGTGACCACAGGGGGATGGAACTCGGCATCTCTGAAATGACCCATCCTGGGGGCCACAGAGCAGGGTGAGTCAAGGGAAAAAAATAGCAGAGCCTGGTGCTCAGAGGCACTGAAATATCTGCTTGCTTGGTCAGCAGGAGAAGGCTGTGCTGCCCTCCCTGTGCTCCTGCTGCATCCCTGCAGGTGCAGGGAGAGACCTTCCAGGCCAGCTCAGTCGCAGCACAGGACTGGTACCCGTCAGTCTCTGCTGCTGTGGAGTGAGGTGATCTGGGTGCTAGAAAATGCTCCCCCTTGGGCACTGCAGGGAAAGCAGAGACTGACTCAGGCAACAGCTGAGCCAGAGCCTTGGGTGGGATGGAGCTGCAGAGGGGTTTGGATCCACACCGAGGCACCACCGAGGCTCCGTTGTGGGACAGGCAATGCAGAACTTCCATCTCTGCATTCCTCAAAGTGACAGCTCCTTCTCTGCCTTTCTTATTTTTTTCTCAGTACCTAAAGGGGCTACAAGAAGGATGGAGGGACTTCTCACAAGGGCAGGGAATGACAGGACAAGGGGGAATGGTTTTAAGCCAAAGGAGGGTGGGTTTAGATGGGATATTGGGAATTCCTCCCCGTGAGAGTGGGAAGGCTCTGGCGCAGGTTGCCCAGAGAAGCTGTGGCTGCTCCAACCCTGGAAGTGTCCAAGGCCAGGTTGGACACGGCTTGGAGCCACCTGGGAGAGTAGAAGGTGTCCCTGCCCATCAGATGGGCTTTAAGGTCCCTTCCAACCCAAACCATTCTGGGATTCTATGATTCTTTTATAAGTGGAAGGCGTGGAAGGCTTTGGCTAAACTTGTACTTTGCTCATCCCTTTTTAATGCCTGATGAGCTGATAAGGCAAAAAGGCTCCAATTTTGAGGGGCTGATCACAACAACTTTCATTTTGTCTCTGTTTTATCTCAAACAGCAGAACACAAACGTGAGTATTGCTGGGTTTCTCTACGCTCTGCTGTGTTACTGCCTGGACATGATCACTGGAACCAAGCAGCAGTTACATGATCATGGTGATCCTTCAGCAGCTGGAGAAATGCTATTTCCTGGCAGTGCCAGCTCTGCCCCTCGGTGTTACACAGGATGGTCCCACCCTTTGTTCCTTTGATACAGCACCAAAATATGCAATTTGTTAAATACTGTCCTGGCACCCTGAGTGCTGGTGAGAACCCTCTGTGTGCTCTGCTTTGGTCCTTGCCTGTGACCATGTCCTGTGTGACACTCGATGGTGAGGTCCCTCCTTGGGCACCGATCCTTGCCCTGCTTCGTGTCGAGCTACCAAAACCTGTTCTCAGTGCCCCTGTGCTGCCATGCAAACATCTGCTTCTGGGAGATGCTGCCAGCAGAACCCTTGGGTTCTTGTTTTATGGGGTTTTGTTGGCAGTGGAAGGGCTTTTAACCTTCCTTGTCCTCCTCCATAAAACTCCAGCCAGCCCTGTGTCAATGGTGGCTTTGGCACCTTTGCAGTACGATGCACGTGGTGGGCTGGGAGCGCCCAGCTGGGATGGTGGGAGCGGAGTGCTCGGGCTGCCAGCTCTGCCCCCTCCATCCGCACCTCTGTCTCCCCCCTGACTGCTGCAGCAAGCGGATTTCAGGCTCCCTGGAGCTGTAAGGGCTCTGCCAATTTTCCCCTCTTCCACCCAGTACATGCTCCCATATCTGCCCTTCCCAAGGACCTGCTGCTCTCTGGGCCTTTTGGCAGCACTCTCGGCCTGTATTTACTTTTCCTGCCGTCCTGGGGATATCAAGGGATGTCTCCAGCCCACCAGGTGTGGCCCGGCCTTGCTGCAAATTTGGGAGGTGGCTCAGAGTCTTCTCTGGGATGTGGGGGCCACGAGGAAATGGCAGCTGAGCACAGAGCTGCCTGCAAGGGGCAGCTGCCTGTTCCAGGGGCTGGGAATCAGCTCCCTGTGGGACACTGAACTCCTGCTCCTTGCAGAGATGGACGAGTCCATGCGCTCCTTCGCCGAGAAGGTCTTTGCCTCCGAGGTGAAGGATGAGGAGGTCAGGGGAGAAATCTCTCCTTTTGATGTGGAAGAGATCTGCCCCATCTCCCGCCAGGAAATGACACTGCACATGATGCGCCAGGAGAGCAGTGCCACGGTGGAAAAGCGGTGAGTTCCTGGGAGCCTGGGCAAGGAGAGGAGCACAGCCTGCAGCCCCTGGCCAGAGCAAACAGGGGGATGTAAATCAGGGCCCTTGGGCACAGCTCACCACACCTGTGGAATAAATCCTTGATAATCCCAGGGCATCTGTCAGGTACTCCAGGGATTTCCTCTCCAACTGTTCCCGCTGCTGGACAGAAAGACACCCTTGGCCTGTTCCCTGGGTGTCAGCACAGCAATGGCCACAGAGCTGTTGGGGAGGGAGAACTGGGGACTCTGGAAAGATGCAAATTCCAAGGCCTGTGGCTACTTTGTGTGCTGTGGCCTGTGCTTCTGGCAGCGCCTGTTTAAGGCACTCAGAATCACCAGTGAGCTGGTTCGTGCTGTGCTCAGCAATCACCCGTGAGTTGATTCGTGTTGTGCACAGCAGGAACGTGGCTGTGGGAAGTTCCCCTGGCCCTGCACCTGTGTGTGACCATGGAATGGGGCTGTTTCCCTGAGCCTTTCCTCCGATGCAGGAAGAAGCTGATACGCCTGAAGACGATTGCGCTGGCAGTGCCCGTGGCTCCCAGGTCTGTGCCCAGCCAGGCTGCCACTGACGAGGCCAGCTCCACCTGCCCCCAGGACCAGACTGCGCCCGACTTCCAGCGGGTGCAGATCACTGGGGATTATGCCTCTGGGGTAGGTACTTCCCTGGCTGTTCCCTTCCCATGCTGGTCACCTCCGCTGGTCCCTGCCTGTCCCTCAGCAGTGCCCAGTGACACAGGAGTCTGTACCAGCTGCAGTGGGGAGAGTGTCTCCCAGCTCAGTCTGTGCCTCACGAGCATCTGGGAGTGCCCTGGAGGATCCAGAGCTGAATTCCTTAGCGGGAGCCGTGGGGTGTCGCATCCTTCCCATGGGATTCCCAGGGCAGGCCTGGCAGGGCGGGCTGTGCTCACGCTGTCACATTCTCTCTGCTTGCTCACAGCTCTATCTGTCAGAGGTCTGCACATCCAAGAACCCCAGAACAGCTGAGGGAGGTCACCAAGCCCCTGGCACAGGCAGGGTCACCTAGAGCCATTTGACCAGGACTGTTATCACACCCCGTGCTAATCTTGCCTCCCTCTCCTCCTCAGCCTCCTACTGCATTTGTGCTGCTTCTAAGAACACAACCTCCTCTAAGGGGGGTTGCTCAGCCTGGAGCTGCACTGCAGAGGGGATCTGGAAATCCCTCCCTGCTCAGGCACTCAGCATGCTCCCCCTGCCATGACTGTCCTAGCTGGGAGTGCTGGTTTCCCAGCCTCTTCTGACTGCCCAAAACACTTGTCTGTGCAGTAAATCAAAAATCCTTCACACACTGGATCAGTGTATGTTGTTGTTCCCGCTTCAGTTCCAGCCTGGGCTCCAAAAATAGCTTTAATGCTTTGCCCAGGCCTGGCTTCCATTTCAGGGCCAATTATTGATTGTAGTGAGGAATGTAACAGGGAGTGACACCAGAATTCATTGGTTCTGGCACCAGGAGCTTCCCTTTGCCCTGTCTGGGTCTCTGCCTATCATCCCTTTCTTGCCTTGCTCAGGCAGAGCAGTGGGACATTGATACGATATGATTTGATACGTGATATGATGAGATATATGATATATGATAGATATGATATATGAGATATGATATGACATGATATGATATATGATATGATATGATGATATGATATGATATGATATGACAAGAAAGTTGGAGAGGGACTTTTTACAAGAGTGTGTAGCAACAGGACACAGGGAATGGCCTCCCACTGCCAGAGGGCAGGGTTAGATGGGGTATTGGGAAGGAATTCTTCCCTGTGAGGGTGGAGAGGCCCTGGCACAGGGTGCCCAGAGCAGCTCTGGCTGCCCCATCCCTGGAAGTGTCCAAGGCCAGGTTGGATGGGACTTGGAGCAACCTGGGATAGTGGAAGGTCCCTGCTCATGGCAGGAGGTGGAACAAGATGAGATTTAGGATCCCTTGCAGCCCAAACCATTTTTTGACACGTACCTTGCTGTGACCNTATGATGAGATATATGATATATGACAGATATATGAGATATGATATGACATGATATGATATATGATATGATATGATGATATGACAAGAAAGTTGGAGAGGGACTTTTTACAAGAGCGTGTAGCAACAGGACACAGGGAATGGCCTCCCACTGCCAGAGGGCAGGGTTAGATGGGGTATTGGGAAGGAATTCTTCCCTGTGAGGGTGGAGAGGCCCTGGCACAGGGTGCCCAGAGCAGCTCTGGCTGCCCCATCCCTGGAAGTGTCCAAGGCCAGGTTGGATGGGACTTGGAGCAACCTGGGATAGTGGAAGGTCCCTGCTCATGGCAGGAGGGGGAACAAGATGAGATTTAGGATCCCTTCCAGCCCAAACCATTTTTTGACATGTACCTTGCTGTGACCAAAACCTCCCTCCACCTGGCTGCACCAGGGTGTCTCCTGGACACCCGTGTTCCGGCTGTGTGGCTGCCTTCAGCAACAACCCTCTCGCAGGTGACGGTGGAAGATTTTGAAGTGGTGTGCCGCGGCCTGTACCGGGCGCTGTGCATCCGGGAGAAGAACATGCAGCAGTCGCTGCAGAGGTTCCCCAAGACGCCCTCGCAGTACCTGCGCACCATCGAGGGCGAGCCCTGGAAACCGCGCGACATCGGCCCAGGTACCTCCAGGCACCCCAGGGGCTTCCTCTGGCCTCAGCACGGGGCAGGGCTCAGGAAAGGGCTGTGGAAGGCAGCCTGTGGAGGCCTTGCCCAGGCCTCCTCCTTGGTGTCACAGTGGTGGGGTGTCCCTGCCCGCTGCGTGGGGTGGGGGAGCAAGGCAGGACCGGGAGGTTGGGGCTGGCAGCCTTATGGAATTCTCCTTTTGGTGCAGTGTTCACCCCGCCAGTGAAGGACGGGCAGGATCCCTTTGACGCCGGGAATCTCCCTGAGGACCTGGGATACCATGTCCAGATGAAGGATGGGATAGTTTATGTCTATGCAGACAGGGCAGCGGCTGAGAGAAATGAGCCGAAGGACCTGCCCTACCCCAGCCTCGGGCACTTCATAGATGACATGAACTTCCTCTTGGTCCTGATTGCACAGGGGCCTGTGTAAGTGCACCACCCACCAGGTCCTGCCTCGGTGGGCAGAGGGAGGTCAGGGCAGCCCCCTCCCCTTCCTGGGAAGAGGGAGGAGCCCACTGATGACACACCTGGCTGCCCAAGTGTCCTCGGCCCTTGTCAGCCCTCTTGACTTGGGTCTTAAGCAAAGCAGCACTCAGGGATTGGAGACAGGACCTGTAGGTAGGCTCCCAGCTGGCCAGAGCTCTGTAACAGAGCCAGGGGAGGCACCTTAGGGAAGCAGGGCTGGCTGGCATGAGCTCCTCCACCCCAGGTGGAATCTATGTCCCCATGCCAAGGGGTGAGGAGCCCAGTGACTGTTCTGCCCTTTGCTCTCACCAGGAAGACCTACAGTCACCGGCGCCTCAAGTTCCTCTCATCCAAGTTCCAAGTGCACGAAATGCTCAATGAGATGGAGGAGGTGAAGGAGCTGAAGAACAACCCCCACCGGGACTTCTACAACTGCAGGAAGGTAAAGGGCAAGGCTTAGAGCCCCAGGGACCCTGGAGAGGAGCTGTCACGGTGCCTGCCCCTCCCTGGGAACCGGATGTTAGAGTCCCTGTCTGTAGCAGCAGCATTGCTCCTGTGAATGGGACTGTGCTGCCTGCGATGCTCTTGGCAAAGTTTTGCCCTCTGGTTGTGTTCACCTGCTGGGCTGAGCCCTGCTCCCCACACAGCGTGCTCACCTGAGGGGTTTGTTTGCCTCCCTGGGATGGTCCCCCAGCATCCCCACTTGAAGCTGTCCCTCTGCTGTCCCAGGTGGACACACACATCCATGCTGCAGCCTGCATGAACCAGAAGCACCTTCTGCGTTTCATCAAGAAA
This sequence comes from Edolisoma coerulescens, assembly GCA_013397115.1. NCBI lineage: Eukaryota > Metazoa > Chordata > Aves > Passeriformes > Campephagidae > Edolisoma > Edolisoma coerulescens. Next base: position 204,358 of record VWZW01000881.1, on the reverse strand, counting down.
TCCTACTGTGTGGATGCTGACCGCGTGGTCTACGATGCCAAGGGCAAACAGCTCACCCTGAAACAGCTTTTCCAGCAGCTCAACCTGCACCCCTATGACCTGACAGTGGATTCCCTGGATGTCCATGCTGTAAGTGGTAGCACATTTACTGTAAGATCACTCCTGGGCCACTCTGGCCCCCATGGCTTTTCCCTTCCCTGTGCACCCACACTTGTTGTGTGCATTAACATTTGTGTCAGGGTGCAGCAGCTCCTGGTTTTCCCATTTTGGGTGGTTTGGCTCAGTCCCTGCTCGCTGCCAAGCTGTGAAGGCAGTGCTTGAGCCTGATCTCCCCTCTCCAGGGCCGGCAGACATTCCAGCGCTTTGACAAGTTCAATGACAAGTACAACCCCGTGGGGGCCAGCGAGCTGCGGGACCTCTACCTGAAGACAGAGAACGCCATCAACGGCGAGTATTTTGCTACCATCATCAAGGTATGGAGAGAGGGGAGGAGAACGGGGTGAAGCTGTGGTGCTGCTGTGGCCTCCCTTGCCATGGTGTGCTCTGGTTTGCAGGAGGTTGGCTCTGACCTGGAGGACGCCAAGTACCAGCACACGGAGCCCCGGCTCTCCATCTACGGGCGGGCACCTGAGGAGTGGGCCAAGCTGGCCAAGTGGTTCAACACCCACCGGGTCTATTCCCCCAACATGAAGTGGATGATCCAAGTCCCCAGGATTTAGTATGTGCTGTGGGGCTGAGGGAGCACTGTGCCTTACAGATCCCTCATCCCTGAAAGGGTTTGGGGACAGTGGGCCGTGTTGTCCCTCTGGTAGCACCAAATCCCTGTCTCTGTCCACAGTGATGTGTTCAGGTCTAAGAATTTCCTCCCCCACTTTGGGAAAATGCTGGAAAACATCTTTGTTCCTGTGTTTGAGGCAACTATCAATCCCCAAGCCCACAAAGAGCTGAGTGTCTTTCTACGCCACGTGAGTGTCACCTGCTGATGTTGCCAGGTGTGGGGAGAACTCACATTCCTGTTTGTGCACAAGAGATGGGGTATTGGCCCTGGCACAGAAAATGGCATCAGTGGGCTCGTGGTCCTTCTGCCTCATTCTGGGAAGGAGGTGTGTGGCCAGAAGTGCGGGGAGGGGTCAGACTGCCTGAGCCGGCTGCGGTGGGGCTGTGATCGCTGCCCACTCACTCCTGGGGGAGGTGTGGGCTTTATTCCCAGTCCTGGACAGTGCCTGGGGAGTTGTGAGGAGCGAGGTCTGCAGCCTTGCCCGACCCTGCTCTTGGGGGTACAGGGGTACAGCCAGGCTCTGGTGAGCTGTGGTGGGGCAGAGTGAGCCCACCTGGGCATGATGAGGTGGGGAGTGTGAGATGCACCTTTTTTGTTCCCTTGCCAAGCAGATCACGGGCTTTGACAGTGTGGATGATGAATCCAAGCACAGTGGACACATGTTCAGCACTAAAAGCCCAAAGCCAGAGGAGTGGACTTCTCAGAAGAACCCATCCTACACCTACTACATCTACTATATGTATGCCAACATCTTGGTGCTGAACAACCTGCGCAGGTGAGGCCTGGGATCTGCCAAGGGGCTGCCTCGTGCCTCGCATCAGCTCTTTGACTGTTGGTGTGGAAGAAGTGGGGCTCTCCTTGCTCTGTATTTGGAGCATCATGTCCCAGAACAATCCAGACACCCCTTGGTAGGAAGCGTGATGGACTGGGGTGAAAGCTTAGGGATGGCAGAGATGCAATGCACAGAGGAGAAAAGAGAAGGAGCAATGTGCTCCTAGGTCAAGCTGGATTCTTGGGGACTCATGGTAGGGGCAGAGCTGGGCCTGAAGTCGGGTCCAGCCACCCAACCCTGCTGTTTGCCTGCTCTGAGTGCTCCTTCCCCGTGCCCAGGCAGCGTGGGATGAACACGTTCCTGTTCCGCCCGCACTGCGGCGAGGCCGGGGCCATCACACACCTGCTGGCAGCCTTCATGACAGCAGATAACATCTCCCACGGGCTCAACCTCAAGAAGGTACGTGGAGCAGGCTGCCAGGAGCAGCCCAGGCATGGAAGAGCAGAAGTGCTCCCAGCTGCCTCCATGTAGCTGGCAGTTACCTGTGCCTCTGCTTCCCACTGACACAGCCTGGCTTCAGGCAGATGTTAAATGGTTCTCTGGGTTTCTCCAGGCATGTCTGGGGGTGTGGCTGAGAAATGTATTAGATTTTGGGGGGGTTTAGCCTCACAGACCCATCATAAAATATGTTTGTTATCACTGGAGCCAGCTGAGTTCTGATATCAGACAGCTCCTTGGCCTCTTGTGTTCCTTGGCCTGAAGGATTGATTGCTGGCTTGCCCATCTCTTTCCTTGCACACAATTCCCTGGCTGGGGCCTGGCCTGATCTGAGGAGCGACCCTGGAGAGGTGGAAGGTGCAGCAACTCTATCCCTAACGTGGTACCTCTGCTCATCTTTGCAGAGCCCGGTGCTGCAGTATCTGTACTTCCTCGCCCAAATTCCCATTGCCATGTCCCCACTCAGCAACAACAGCCTCTTCCTGGAGTATGCCAAGAATCCCTTGCTTGACTTCCACCAGAAAGGGCTCATGGTGTCCCTTTCTACAGATGATCCCATGCAGTTTCACTACACCAAGGTACAGTGTGAGCTGAGCACTGGGGCTGGGACTGTGTGGGCCTCGGGTTTTTTGGAAGCCAGTGGCACTTGCAGAGGGTCCAGCATATGCTGGGCCATGTCCTCCTCCACCAGCAGAGGTTCAGGTAGGATATTAGGAAAAATTTCTTCACTGAAACAGGGATCAAGCACCTGAACAGGCTGCCCAATGCAGTGGTGCCTGGAAGTTTTCAAAAAATGAGAACATGTGGCACTCTGTGATATGGTTTAGTGGGCATGGGGGTGTTGGTCGAAGGTTGGACTTGATCTTGGAGAACTTCCAGCCCCAGTGATTCAGTGGTTGTGTGAGCTCTGGGACAGCCCCTGCAGAGCACGGGCTGTGCTGGCAGAGGCTGCTGGCCCCTAACCCTGTGCTGCAGGAGCCCCTCATGGAGGAGTATGCCATCGCCGCCCAGGTGTTCAAGCTCAGCACCTGTGACATGTGTGAGATCGCCAGGAACAGCGTCCTGCAGTGCGGCCTGTCCCACGAGGTGGGTGTCCTGTCCCAGGAGGGGTGTGTCCTGCAGTGTGTCCTGTCCCACAAGCTGGGTGTTCTGCAGTGTCTCACATCCCATGAGGTGTGTCCTGTTCCATGAAGTGGTGTCCTGCAGAGTGTTCTGTCCCATGAGATGTGTCCTGTCCCACAACGTGGGTGTCCTGTCCCACGAGGAGGGTGTCCTGCAGTGTGTCTTGTCCCATGAGGAGGGTGGCCTGTCCCACGAGGTGTGTGTCCTTCTGGGGTGGTCCTGCTCAGGGCCGGAGAATGGCAACCAATTCTGCCCATGGGATCAGGGACCCTCCACCAGCGCTTCCATCGGGCGCTGCCAGCGGGGGTTCTGAGGTCGGTACCGCTGTCTTTGCCTCTGGCAGGAGAAAGTGAAGTTCCTGGGTGAAAACTACCAGGAAGACGGGCCCGAAGGCAATGACATACGGAAGACGAACGTGGCCCAGATCCGCGTGGCCTATCGCTACGAGACCTGGTGCTACGAGCTCAACCTCATCGCCGAGGGGCTGAAGAACGAATAGGCGGGGGCCGGCCCGCGGGGCCGGGGCAGCGCCGGGGCCATCCCGGACTGTGAGGGGACCGGGGCCGGGCCGGACTCTGAGGGCGCCGGGGCCGTCCCGGACTGTGAAGGGGCCGGGGCAGCGCCGGGGCCGTCCCAGACTGTGAGGGGGCCGGGGCAACGCCGGGGCCGCCCCGGACTGTGAGGGCGCCGGGGCAACGCCGGGGCCGCCTCGGACTGTGAGGGCGCCGGGGCAGCGCAGTAAAACCCCATCTGTGAAGCGTGTCCGAGAGCCCTGAAGGGAGTGGGGGGGAACCGTCGCCTGAGTGACAGCCGCTCC
>VWZW01000881.1:175806-200311 GCA_013397115.1 Edolisoma coerulescens | reverse complement strand
CTGAGTGACAGCCACAGCAGCCAATGGACAGGGGCTCCGTGAGCGCCGGGAACGCCCTGCGGGAGCGGGCCGAGGCCGCGGAGAGACGGGACGGGGCGCGGCGGGGGCGGGGCCTTCTCTTGAGTGACGGNNCCGAGGGGTCCCCGTGTCCCGGCTGCGGGCAGGCGGGCAGCGGCCGGTGCAGCATCTTCCCCGTGTCTGACGGGCCGGAGGGAGCAGGTGCCCGCTGCGGCTGCCCTGGAGGAGACCCAGCTCGCGAGGGGAGCCGGGGCTCTGGTGGGCTCATCTCCCCCACTCGTCCAGATGCCCGCAAGGAAGGTGCGGGGCGGACCCAGCCGGGGGTGTCCGGTGGTGGGCACAGCCGGACACACGGGAGGGTCCCGCTGACCGTCGGGGAACGCTTCTCCCGGGGAGGGCGATGGAGCGTGGGCTGCCCAGGAGTGCGGCAGAGTCTCTCCCCGCGGGGATATCCAAAAGCCGTCCTGCTGTAGGTGCCCCTGCCTGAGCAGAGAAGCTCACACCTCCAGAGGGTCTCTCCCACCCTCCGCCACTCTGTGATTCTGTACAGAGTTTCTTCAGGGCAAATAACTCACTGCTAGGCTGGGCTGGTTTGGGTCTCACTGGGTATTTGTGCTTTGTTGCTCTGAGGTGCGTGGGGCTGAGTGGTTTCAGAGCTCCCAGGGCACGCTGGAGCAGTCTCCCGTTGCCTTGCCCGGTTCACTGCATACACACAGCCCTCTGTTCCAGTGACCGCGGCTGAACACGGCCTGGCTGGGAGGGTACCTGGCTGTGATAGAGCCCAGGCAGTGCTGGAGCGATTCCTGCTGGCAGCTGGGACTGGCATCAGCCAGTGATGGAAGGAAAGCAGAAGAGCGGTTGCAGGAAAACCAGCCCCTGGAAATGTGTGTTTGGGCAGTGGTGGCTGGAGGATGTGACCTGGATGTGACCTGGATCTGACCTTGAGTCCTAGTGCTGTCCCTTGCTGCTTGGCGAAATTTTTATCTCTGTCTTCCAGTTGTAATAATATAGTATAATATAACATGGATATGACTCAGTGTGCAGGTCTGCAACGCGTTATCTGGATGGTGTCTGAGAGGTTTTCTGGTGCTGCCTTGGTCTGCATCCTTTGAACCTCCTGGGACAGCTGCCTCGGTGCTGCTGGGACTTTCCCAAAGGAATGAGTGGTTGGTTGTGGCCCCACACAGCCTGGCTGGGGTGGCCTGTGTAAAGCCACACAGGCTTTGTGACTTCACTTTGGAGTCTCACCTCTGATGGTGGCACCAAGGAATTGCTTCAGGATAAGTCATATTTGATTTTTAACTCCATGCCCAGCTTGTGTCTGGGTTCTTGTGTGCAGCTGCAGCATTCCTGGGGCTGGCAGCCAGCCTGGGGTGTAGGGGCTGAGTCAACTGCTGTTGTCACTAGTGCTACCCTGGGCATTCAGATATTGTGAGTCAGGTTAAAAACCCACAACTTTAAAAATAGTACGTTGTGGGTTCTGTCCATGTGCCCTCTGGTGCAGAAGCCTTCAGGGCTTACATGTTGGAAGTGTTCTGGTTTGGGGTTTTATATCTTGAGGAAAAACTTGCTTTCAAGAAGTTGAATTTCGTCACTTTAGAAGAAGACAGTCAGTACAAAAGTCTTAGGACCCGTGGCAGAGGCCAGACTTAACCTCGTTTTGCTGTGTAATTGGGATTAGCAGCACATTTTCTGTGTCCAGGGGCTGTGGCCGTGGATCTAATGAGGCAGAACTGTTCCTCAGCAGGAGATGCAGCAGCACAGAAGGAGTTAATACCTCGTGGTTAGAGTAGCTTTGTATCGAGATGGAAATGACTAAGCACACTGCATTCCTGAAGAGTTACTTATTTTGATATAAAATCAGCTTGTTTGGTACTCCCCATGTCTTTGAGGCATCAGCATGGTAGAGTTGTTCAGAGGAGCTTCAGGACTGTTCCAGAGAGGAGCAGAATGAGAGTAGCTGAGAGCTCTGGAAGGGGTCCCTTCCCTCCAGGAATGAGCTGCCAGCTTCCCTAGGCTGCAGAAGACCAGCAACTGCTTTTTATTTGGCTCCTAACACAGGAGGCTTGGCGACAAGGACTCTGGGGTGGTTTAGGACTGCACAGCTTTCATAAAAGGATTGAGATTGCCTCAGAGCTGCACGGGCTGGTCCAGGCGGTGTCTGTGTTCCCAGGAGCAGGACAAGGTAAGGTGCTGTGCCAGTGCCTCTGTTCTCACTGTGCCTGTGCTGCAGGATGCTCAGGGGGCTGAGGGCTTCCAGTGGTGGGGCTCGACCTCAGCACTAGGCAGGGATTTATTCTGGAACAGCCCTGGCAGCTTTCTCTCCTTGAGAATGTGGTTTCAGGAAACGGAATTGTCTTGAGGCTTTGCATGGAAAATGTGTAGTGTGCTCTCTGGCTTTCAGGGCTGGAAAAAGAGTCAGGGCTACCTGTCATGTGCTGTGAACGTGCCATGTTCTGCTTTGGGAGCTTTCAAACAGCGTGGGTCAGAGAGGCAGTCTTTTGGCAGAAATGTGTGATGTTTTGTCTAGAAATTATGTGATTTCCCCCCAAACTGCTGCTTCCGATGAAATAATTCAGTATTCTTGACTACACCGATCTCCTCTAAGTCCTAATGCGGTGAGGATGATAAATTTGGCTTCTCTGGAAATCCTGGGAAGCACGCTGGGGCCACTGAAGGAGTTTGGAAGGGGAGGTCAGGATGGAAGCAGTCGCAAGTCTGGTTATTCTATGACAGGAATGATTTGTGTAGTGCTTGATACGAGTGCTGGCTGCCTGATCCAGGTGGTCCCTGCCAGCTCTGTGTCCCTGAACTGTATTTTAGCCTGTCCTGGACTGCATTTAAGGGTTACTTAACTTGGATCACACCACCCCAGTGTGCTCTTTCTTCACCAAAGATCAGTCTCTACTCTTGCCTTGGGCTCACGTGATGAGCTGAGATTAAACGCCTGGTTCTTGATAGCAAGCCTGGGCAGGAGAAAAGCTGCATTCCTCTCCTCCTTGGATGGATATTTTGGAAGAGACAGTCCAGGGAGCAGCACGGAGCAGGGGAGGAACTTTAAGCTTGTGCTTGGCTGTCCATGGATCCCATTCCTGCATGTTCAGGGCCAGGTTGGATGGGGCTTGGAGCAGCCTGGAGCAGTGGAAGGTGTCCCTGCCCATGGCAGGGGGTGGAAGGAGATGAGCTTTAGGGTCCCTTCCAACCCAACCCATTCTGGGATTCCATGTGCTGGCCAAGGCTGAGCTTCTCCTCTGTGTTTCTCCCATGGTTGTGCCTTACCATGGGAGCCTGGACATGGGCAGTGGGAGAGGGCAGGAGCACTAAGCCTTGACTTGGGCCCTGGCTTTATGGGAGGAAGCAGAAATGGGTCTGTCTGGCTGAGGAAGCTGCAGCACAGGCAGTTCTTGTTGCAGCCTTCCCAACGTGAGCCGTGGCGGGAAGGATGTGGGGCGGGCTGGCGGCCAGCACTGAGTCCAGCTTGGGCTCAGCAAGGATGGACCCACCTGGAAAGCTGTGCAGGGCTACTCAGCCTCCTCTGTGCAGTGATTTGTCCTCGTGGATGTTGGATGTCAGGAAAAAGTTCTTCCCCCCGAGGGTGGTGGGGCACTGAACAGGCTCCCCAGGGAATGGGCACTGCCCCAAGGCTGCCAGAGCTCCAGGACTGTCCTGTGCACGGCTAGGAGTTGGACTGGATGATCCTCGTGGGTCCCTTCCAAGCATGTTCTATGATTCTCTGCCAACGTTTTGCCAGGCTGCTCCCAGAGGAGCTCCCAGCTGGACTATTTGGAGGAGAAAGCAGCCAGTGCTGTTGGGAATCAGAGCAGCCATGGGCTGCTGTGGGCATGGGCTGCGTGTGCTCCATCAGTGCCCGTGCTGGGCCTGTTCCGTGCTGGGGATAAACCCTCGCTCTGCACCGCGGGGTCCTTTGGGTTCCTCTCCCCGTGCCAGTCCTGCAATTCCGTGTTTGAAGGCCTGGCGGGCACTGGAGGAGCCTGGTGTAAAGCTGGAGTGCTGAGGAGGCTGTTTGAGCCCTGTTTGGGCCCTGCTGTCCCCGGCAGAGCCCGGCCTGTGCCAGCCAGCTCCGTGGGAGCGTCCTGGAGCGCTGGTGCTGCAGCAGATGGGTGGCACAGCAGAGGGAAAGCTGCTTTCCTGTCTGCTAATCAGGGCTGTGCAGACACGGCGTGAGGAAGGATGGCTCTGCCCTGGCTCAGGATGTTTTGGCAACAGTGCCTATTTATAGGAGAGGGCAGGGGCCCGTCGCTGGTGCGGGAAGAGGGTCTCCAGCGGCTGCGGAAGCGTTGGGGGCAGGCTGGAATGCTGATGAGGGACAGAGGGCTGATGATGGAGCAAATATCCCCAGCTCGGTGCTTGCCCAGATTGTCCAAGTTTATCCCGTTCACTGCTGAGTGGGAGAGTTCCCAGCAGCCATCTGGGACAATGGGCTGAGCGATTCCAGCCTGCAGGAACCCACGCTGTGGAGACAGGGAGCTGCTTCCCACGGCAACAGAGCTGCTTTGGCAGAGGGGGAGAGTGCAGCACAGAGCCAAGGCTTGGTGCCATGTGTGCCCAAACCATCCCTGAACTGCCTGGGAGCCCTGGGATGTCCTTGACCACTGAGCTTTCTCACTAATGCTATCAAGTAGGTCTGCCAAGGCCAGTGCTTTGCTTTTAATTGCACCACAGATGCCTCTGCCAAGCAGCTCAGCAGCTCCAGGGACAGCCCCGAGCCCTGGAATTTGAGGTGTGGTACCAGCAGCGGGAAGGGTGCGGGTCTGCTCTGGTGGGGGCTCTCCACACCCAGCCTGGAGAGTGGGGCATGACCCCTTGCCAGGCAGGTTTGAGCTCCTCTGTGTCCCAGCTTGGCTTGCTGCCCGTCCCTGGCTCTGCCCGCTCTGCCAGGCTGTGGTGACTCAGTGCTGGCCGGGCGGGGTGGCCGTGGCTGTGGAGGACACGTGCCCAGGGTGGCAGTGGGAGCTGCCTGGCTCTGTCAGCTGGAGCCTGAGCACAGGCTTGGTGTGACTCTGGCCCCTGGTCCCACCTGGAGCAGGTCTGGCTGCTTCCTGCAGGGATCCTCTGCTTTTCTGCATGTGTGGAATGCTGCTGTTTCCCTGCCTTTTGCAGGGGGACTTCTCGGTGCCAAGGGAATGTTACCAAAGCCAGTGTGGCCCCTGGCCTGAGCTGAGCACTTGTCTCCTGATACAAATGGAGGTTGTTAAATACAGCTGGAGGGTTGGAACTTCTGAAATGGGATAATTGCCCAGAGAAGGGGATGAACAGGGCTTGTCAGAGCCTATGGGTGGCTGTCTTCTGTCCGGGATGAGTTTTCTCCTGTGCTGGCATATCTGGGAATATTGGGGATGGCATTTGAGCTACAGGTAGAGCCAAAGGGCTCCAAGGCTGGGGATTCCACACATGAAATGTCTGCACTGAGGCCATGCTGGACCTGCAGGTGCTGGGGTCTGTACAGCCACCCTAGTTCTCCCTGGTGGTTTCACCTGCATTCCTTGCTGGATTATCTGGAGGATGTGTGCTGTATCCCCTGGGTTACAGGTGTGGGAAGTCTCAAAGAGCACAGCTCCTGTTTGTGCAGGCTCTGCTTGGGTGGGAGAGTCCAAAGTGTTTCTCTAGCTTTCCTTCTCTGCTGATCTAAACACAGGCTGATTTTTCTCTTGAAGATGAGAACTCACCTCTTTCTTCTGCCTTTTGAAACTCCCCTGGCTGCAAGCCACAGGCTGGGCACCACTTCCCTCCAGTCTCTTGGATGGCAAATTTAGGTCAGGTGTTGACAAACAGAACACCAGGCAGGTTTTCACTTGTGTTGTGGAGCAAGAGAGCACTTCTGGGGGAGGATGCACTGCCAGAGTCGGGCTCTTCCCCAGCCACCACAGCTCTTCTTGTCCTGTGTGAAGCAGCAGGTCCTCTCTGGAGAAGCAGACGTGGTTCCTTTTTCTAGAGCTGCCCTGGTGCCTCGTGTCCTGCTGTGTCTCTGCTGAGTGGGGGGCTCAGGTGCCACAGGGATTTGTCTCCACTGCCTGAGCCTCAGGAGGAGCTGCACTCTTGCAGAAGGCCTGGCTGAGATCCACGCTGCTGTGTTCCTCTGCCATTAAATAATTTCCTTGAGTTGGGATGCTCGGGATCCCTCAGGGTGCTTTGTGCCTGTTGTGTTTGTTTTTTAAGCCGGCGAAGCCTCGGCTCCCTTTCGCTCGCCCTCCCAGATGTGTGCACAAGCAGCCCCTGTGGGGAGCGAGCTCTGCAAGCCTGTCCTGAGCACGTGCTGGATGTGATTTGGGGAGGAATGTTCTGCAGCCATTGCCAGGGAGCAGCTGGGAGTTCGGGGTGGGGAGCAGCATGGCTGGGGTGCAGCTGACGGCTCTGGTTCTCGCCCACAGGTCGGAGCAGCCAGCCCGGACTCTCCCGCGCCGCTGGGCACTTTGGAGTCTCGTGCCAGCTTTGGACACGGGAGGCCGTGGCCGGGGCTGGACATGGGCTGTGTGTGAGCACTCCGGGCCCTGCCATGCACCCCACGGGGGCTGGGGACAGCAGCTTCTCCCGCGCGGCCGCGCAGACCCTGTCCCGCAGCCACTGCCGCAACATCAGGCAGAAGATCTCGCAGTGGGAGGGCAGGACACGGGGCTGCCCCAGCAAGGAGAAGCAGCAGCCGAAGGACTTTGGGGTAAAGTATGACCCCAGCTGCAATGCACTACCCCAAGTGAAGCCAGAATGCCCAGAGAATGGCAGAAAGGCTGGGTCCAAAGATCCAAAGAGCCTGGGGTTGGATTTCAGGGAAGATGCACGGAGCTGCTGGCAGACTGGGGGCTGTGCTGGCCCAGCGTCCCGAGCCAAGGAGAAAGGAGAGGGGCAAACAGGCTTCCCGGCCCCAGGGGTGACGCTGCCCCCAGGGAATTTCTATACCTCACAAGCTCTGTGGAGGAGAGCAGATCCCCTCCTGCCTGGCAGAGCCCCTCCTGTTCCCTTGGACCTCCAGAGGAAGCGAGGCAGCCCTGGCTCCACGGAAAGAGAACTGCAAAGCAAAGGAGTGGACACTCTCTGCAGGGCAGAGAGGAGCTTGAGAAACATTTACTCTGAGGTTGAGGGGCAAGAGGAGGAGCCGGCTCCTGATCCACCACCCAAACCCCACAGGACTTTCCGCTACCTGGCAGAGAAGGGTGCTGGTGGTTGTGGAGATGCCAGTGCCACCAGGGAAGCTCCCCTGCAAAAGCAGCGTGGAAGGGACCTGGTGTCATCCTCCAACAACCCCGAGAAGAAAATAGCCAGCAGGAGGATCAGAGGGAGAGCCCAGAGGTACATAATTCATCTCTCGTGTCTGAAATGTTTCCTTAAATCACTTTCTAGATGGGTTTAAGCAGCTTGCTTGGCATGATGTCCTCGTGGAGGTGCTGCTAGTGGTGATGCCTCTTTTCATGGGGAAAGGATATTCCTGGGTGAAAGCATCCTGCTTTTGCTGCTGACAATCTTGCAAAGAAGGCTACAGGCTCCAAACAGATGTCAGCCCACACCTTAGAACAGAGCAGAGTGACAATATGCTGGCCCCGGGGAGAGATCTGCCTGCTCCCTGCCTGCTGGTTGCCCTCAGCTGCAATTTGTGGATGGCAGAGTAGCTTTCTCTAGGGGCACTGTGGCTGCTGAGTGTTTGGCTTTCCTGAGAGTGAAGGATTCTCTTGCTGCTTAAGGCTGGGGGCTGTGGGTGCTGCTGTTGCAGTAGGTTTGGCTGGTTCTCCCTCTTTCCCATACCTTTCTGAGGTGGCTTGATGCAAATCCTGCTCACAGGTGAGCTGCCTGTGGTAGACTGGTGTGCACAGTGCCAGCGGAGATGTGGCTTGAAGTTCTGAAACCTTCCACTGTGGCAAAGTGTGCAGCAACAACCCAAATTTGATGATGATGATGATGATGGGCTAAATCCCTGCAGCTCCTTTGTGATCTCTGTGCCCTAACTTTGAAACGGTGGCCAAGGGGATGGAAATGCCAACCCACAAATGCATGAGCACCCTGAGCACGAGTAGGAGAGGCCCAGCAGGAACCAGTGCCCTGGTTCTGAGCTGCTCCAAGTCTGCAAAACATGGTTTGGGTTCTTGCCTCTGACAGGATGGGTCTGGCCATGCCTGCTTGGAGTGTGCTTGGCCATGGAGCCTCCAGCACGCTTTTTAACTTAACAAATGTCCCAGAGTAAGTGAGCAGGCCTCACTTGGTGTGCTGGCTTTGACTGGGATCATTTTCTTCTTGGCATCTTGTGTGGTGCTGTGCTTTGGGGTTGTGATAAAATATTGATAACACAGCAGTGTGTGAGCTGTGCTCACACAGAGCTGGGAGGGAACACAGCAGGGACAGCTGACCCCAGCTGACCCCAGGGGTATTCCAGACCCTGTGATGTTGTGCTCAGCCGTAAAAATTCGGGAGGAAGCAGGAAGAGGGGGAACATTTGGAGTTTGTGTTCCCCAGTCACCGTTCTGCATGACTGAGCTCCTGGACATGGCTGAACTGAGGGAAATAGGGAATGAATCCCTTGGCTTGCTTTTCTTGCCTGTGCAGCTTTTGCTTTACCTTCCACACTGTCTTTATCTCGACCCATGCACGTGTTTTCTCTCTTTCACCCTCTGATTCCCTCCCCCATCCCACGGGGCGGGAGCGAGGGGCTGAGCTGCTGCCTGGGCTTAGACCTCAACCCTTGGAAATGCGAGTCCAGAGTGGAGCATCCGTGTGCTGGATGGTCCCGAGAAGGGCCACGCTGTGTGGGGACCGGAGACAGCAACTCAAGCAAGTGCCTTTAGAAGAAGTTACACTGGTTTTCCTCTAGGAAATCTTTTGAGTTTGAGGACATCCAGGGCTTCCGCAAGCGGCCGGCAGCCAGCAGCTCCCACAGACCTCGGGAAGAGACAAATGGCACTGCAGGATCCAGGCTGGTCTACACGCAGTCCGAAGACAACATCTACGAGGACATTATCTGTATGTGCCTGTGCTTCTGGGGGTGCCCTCACTTGTGTTTAAGGGTGGCAGTTTTGGGGAGGGAGGAGTGAAGGTGAGGATGCATTGAGGCCCTTTCCAGCTCGGTGACTTTTAAGGTCTTCCCCATCTGGGGTTCTTTGTTGGTGTTGGTGACATCTGCGCGTGAACAGCCTGATTTCAGATGTCATGGGAGGTCACTGGAGCTGGCCTGTGCTGAACTGATTTCTTTATTAGCTCTTGGAATGCTTTGCTTGAGTGCTGCACAGAGATCAATGTGAATACTGCCAAAACGAGCTGCTTTGCAATAGAGCTGCTTGCTCTGCAGGGGAAGAAGTGTTTTGTTCTGCTGAGTCCGTGTACAGTTTTCCAAGTTGATGGCAGTGGGTTAGAAGGATGTGGTGGGAACCTCATCCAACTTTAAACAGGTCTCTCAGACCCTGTTAAAGCTTGGCAGACAACTGCACACTCTCCCCACTTATATCCCTGGCAAAAAATACAGGGCTTTATCTCCTTTCATAAATCCCCCATCCAATGCTTTTTCCAGGTCCTACGAAAGAAAATCCCTATGAAGATATCAGAGCACTGCCCTTGCCCCTGTGGAAGGTCCCATCTGTGTGGAAGCTGCCCCCTCCCCGGAGCATCAGCAGGGCTCCCAAGGTAGGGTGGGGGGATTCAAGGGTCAGGTGTTTGCAGAATCGTTCTCACAGGGGCCCTCGTTTGTGCTCACCCCCAGCCTCACATTCCACACTGCAAGTCATTGGTTTTCCTTATGTTTTTATTGTTTGTTATTAATGTAAATAATGTATAATGTAAATAGTGAACGGCCATGGCAGCTGCTAAGGAGCAAAGGGTAGGTACAAGAGAGTGTTGGTGAGATGCTTGAGTGGGGAGTGGGATGGAGAGCTTGGTAGAGCAGATTCACCAGCTGTAATGTGACTCCTCTCCCTGTGACCTTGGACCAAAGCTTGATCTCACACTTAGCTATCTCCTCTGCTTCTGTTTTGTAGCCTCCCCCAAAACCTCCCTTCCTCAGTCGCAAGACGCTGGAGCTGAAGCCCTCCCAGACAAGTTTCCAAGGGAAGATGGGGAAGGAGACCTCCCTGCCTGTCACTCTGTCTGAGTGGAAGCTGTTCCGAGCAGTGGAGGCTGCGAGCAGGAGAAAGAACCTGCCCTGGGTGAGACTGAAGTGTGAAACTTCACTTCTTGCCTGGCATTTCAAGCTCTTGCTGCTTTGCAAGTGCTTTGTAAGTGGCCACAGAGCTGTGTGCCTGGCAGGTGATCGCTGTTTGGCACTGCTGCTCCAGCCATTCCCTCTCCAAGTGGCAGGGCTGGTGTTTGGGGATCTGAGTGCCAGTTCTAGCTGGGACAGTGGTGTTTTTGTTGGCCAAGGATCGGCAGACAAAGTGCTCAGTGTTGACCTGGAGGTCAGGGCTGTGTGTGAATACAAGCCCTGCCTCGTGCTTTGTCATCTAAGCCCTGTTCCCAGTGTTTCCATGGAGTGTGATGGTGCTGGGTTTGTGCTCCTGGTGAGCTACAGGGGCAGCTCTGTAACGCTGTGTGTGCGTGTCCCCTGCTCCCTGGGACTTCCCACACTGATCCTTGTGTTCCACTGCAGGCCCTGAGCTACTGAGTGGTTGTGGGGCCCTTGCTTACTTGGAATGTTGGCTTGGAGTTCTGCCCTGGCATCAGGAACAGCTGTTTTGTAGTTTAAAGGTGAAGAGGAACTCTCAGGGATAAGAGCATTTCACAAAGCCTTCACAGAGTTGTCCCTTCTGGCCTCTCCCTCCTGCCTGGCTGCAAAGACAATCCTGCTGTTGAGGCCAGAGGGGTGAGGAAGGCTTTTAACCCACCTTCGCACAGAGGACTGTTCTGATGCTCCTTTGGTGCCTTGGGAACCTTTCTAGATCCTTGTGTTGGTTACCAGCTCACATCCCTCAGTGACAGGAGGCACCACGTGCTGTAGAAGGGCAGCTGCAGCTGCCACTGTGGTGGCACTTTGTGCATGGGACTCAAATTCCAGTTGTGATATCGTGGCAAGGACTTATTTTTGCTGTGGTAAAATCATTTCACTTCAGTAGATCTTTATTTCATCTGAAAATCACGTGTGTCTGCTCAGCTTGCACAAGGCTGTGAGGTAGAGTTGGACAACTGCAAGGACTTCTCAAACCTTTAGAGTGCTTTGGAGTATCAAGTAACTCCTGTCTGTGTTTTTAAACAAACCCTAGGTCTGGAAAATCGGGAAGGAGATGGCAAGATTATAAAAGTGCTGTGATGGAGAGGATCTTTCGTTTGGAGAGGGAAAATAAAATGTTCTCCCAAAGCAAACCTATTCCAAAAATCTGGTAACAATTTACACGCAGGAAGAGCACTTTACTCTCTTTGCTCGTGAGGAATTGAGCCAAGATTGCTCCAGAGGTTGAGAAAAGGACTGGGGTCTAAAAAGATAAAACTTTTTGCTTAAGAAACACATGGCTGCCTTGAACACACCCAGGGTGGTGACTCAGCTGCACAAAAATCAGGACAGAAATGAAGTTCTTCTAGGTGAGGCTGGATAAAAAGGGAAAGAAGGCAGATTTGGCAGGAGAAGCACTGCTCTCTGCTGTGGGCTGTTTGTTCCCTGCAGCCTCCTCGTGCTGGGAGGACTGGCTGAGGCAGAAAATGGGGGAAAATCGATTGGAAAAGGAGAGCCTAAGCCTGGTTTGCTGATCTGGGGATTAAACGCTTGAGTGAACAAACAGGTTCTCTTTAAGATATTTCTTTTTATGCAGTATTTGTGATGACAAATGGCTGGGCCCCACCCTCCTGTGTTCAGTTTAATGAATTCTTGAGGCAGGAATGAACTTGACCTGCTCCCTGCGTTTAGGGTAAATCCCTCTTCACATGAAGCGAGAGCCGCCTTTGATGTGGGGAGTCAGGAGCCCCTGGGGTGCTGGCAGGTGAGGGGAAAGCCCAGAGCAGGCTGGGACAGGGACACAGAAAGTGTCAGGACTTTGGGTTTAAGGCTGTTGTGACCAGTGGAAGGAAGATGAACAGCATCAACTCAGGTTGTCAAAATGCTGACCCTTCTTTCCTGTCTGTGGCTTAGTCTGCACCGGGCTGTGCTTTTTCCCCACTTTTTTCTTCCAGTGGACCAGGTGTGTGGTCCTGCAGCACAGACCCATTGTTCTGTCCCACTGTCTGTCTTCATTTGTGCAAAATCACAGAATGGTTTGGGCAGAAAGGCCCTTAAATTCTGCCTCATTCCACCCCCTGCCGTGAGCACGGACACCTTCCACTATCCCAGGTTACTCCAGGTAAATCATCCTTTCATTGCAGCAAACACCTGGGCCAGGGCCTGTGCTTGGAGCAGCCTTGTTCTGTGCCTCACTTGTGCTTTAGGAGACTTGAGCTGACATCCAACTGCAGCAGCAAACTCAAAAACCAACCCAAAAACCAACCCCCAAGCTGCAGTGAGAGAGCTCTGCTTTTTCTGGCCTTGGAAGGAGTTGGGATGCTGGAGAGCATGTTCTGAGTCCTCTGTGGTGGAGGGTTTGTAAGATGTTCTTGCAAGTGCCTGTGCATAGAAAATGGAGATGTGATGCCAGACAGTTTGTCACTTCTATTTGGGAAGGCAAGTGTGACAATTTCCAGAATGCCTGCACGGTCTGGTGTCAGATTTGAGCTGTGCTGACAGTGATCCCTCTCTTGCAGCAGAAATCTGTGCTCGTTCTTTATCCAGTGAGCTGGGCTAGAAGGACTCCAGCCTCTGAGCCAGGGTTCCTGCAGGATTTGGGCAGCTTTCCCCAAGTCCTGGATAGTGGCTGTTGGGCTGCCCTCCTCGTGGCACCTGGACCCTTCTCTGGACCCCCACATTAACCTCTGCCTCTGCTTTGGGTTTCAGCTGGTACTAAAAATACAGGAGATCTTTGATTCCAAGCGTGGAAAGAAGAAGGTGAAGGTGCTCAGTCCTGCTGGGAGAGAAGCAGCTCCAGTGAAAGGTATTGGGGTCTCCAGCACCACTGTCTGTGCTCTAAACACCTTGAGTGGCACAATTCCTCTCCCCCCTGGCCTGGCACCACCACCTCATGCTGCCACAACTGTGCAGACCTCAGGCTTGTGGCTGGAATTGAGCTTTCAGCTCGAGGAACGCTTGCCTAGCCCAAAGTTAACACAGTCACAAGTGGGAGATTCTGAGCCTGGAGAGCTGGGCTGCTGGTTAAAAGTGCTTTTTTAAAAAAAGTGCAGCAGATTAAAGCAAAAATTCCTCAGAAAACCACTTGGCATGAGAACTACCTCTGATTGCTGCACTCATCGTCTGTGTGCCTTGTTCTGATTGTGTAGCCACAGTAGGGTCTTTATTTATAGTATATTCTGTTCAGCAACTCTGTTAAGTTTTACAGCAGCATCAAACAACCAGGTTTGTGTTCTTTGCCCGTGTTCAGCTGACCTGCAGGTCAGTCACTGGCAACACTGGCTTGATACCAGCTCTGCTTTTAAAAATTTGCTGTTGTAACACATTTTCCAGCTGCCCTTGGCTGATGCTTTGGGCAGGATTGGTGGGCAGCCCCGAGGGATGTTGATCTGATGAGTCTCAGGTTGTCTCTCTTTCCCAACTTTGGGTGTTGCCCATTTCCTTCTGCATGGCTAATAAGTGAAAACTATGTGTGTTTCAGGTGAAACCAGTGGGAATGAAAGCGATACGGAAAATCAGCCCAAAAGTGAGTGAATCACAGGGGCTGGTCCTGTCCCCACAGCACTGCACCCTTGGCTGAGGCCCTGGTGGGATGAGCCCTCTGACGTGTGGGATCTGCTGAGACAGGGACAGGGAGCCTCTGAGAGGCCAAATGGCCAAGTCTGGGAGCTGTTGCTGTGACAAACCAACCTCTTTTTTCTGCCACTTCCCCTGAGCCCTGAGGTTTAATGCCATTAATCTGCCAGTCACCAGAAGCAGATTCATTTTTGGGTGGCTTGTCGGAGGTTGTTCCTGATCACCTTTGCTGCTGCTGCTTGAGGTTATTTCCCTCCTGATTCTTTCCCTTGGTTCTGTTTTATGTGCTGCTGTGAAATGTCCTTTCCTCTGGGGAGAATTCACCTGGGTATTTGTCTGGTTCCAATGGCCTGAGTTTGATCATAGACCCAAACTCCAGACTTGAAACACCTACTTGGTTTTAGCTGGTTTTAGCTTCCATGTGAAGACGGGTTAAACTGGAGGATCTGGCACAGGGTGCCCAGAGAAGCTGTGGCTGCCTCATCCCTGGAAGGGTCCAAGGCCAGGTTGGAGGGGGCTTGGAGCAACCTGGGATGGTGGAAGGTGTCCCTGCCCATGGCAGGAGGTGGCACTGGATGAGCTTTGAGGTCTCTTCCAACCCAAACCATTCAAGGATTCTGTGAATTATTTTAGGTGTTTCATTGACTTGGAGGGAAACATTCAAAAAGCTTTAACTTGGAATGAAAAGTGAAGTTCCATTTTTTCATGTTAAGGAGAGTAGTGGAGAGTGAGGAATCTCAGCAGAAATACAGTGATTGAGTCACTGCCTGCTGGAAGAGTTGTTTGAAAGTGTCTAGGATGTGTCACGGTGCCTGGGCCGCAGGAATTCCTGTCGTCAGAGTGCTGTGCCTGTGCTTGTGAGTCTGTGCTGCCTGTCAGGACAGCCCAGTCCGGGGCTTTCTTGGCCAGGGAACTGCCTCTGCCTCTCCTGAGTGCCCTGGGTGGTGTTTGGAGTGGCTCCCCCAGTCCTGGCAGCTCCTGACCTAGTGGAGCTGGGCTTCCCTCCCCGGTACCCCGCTGTGTCTCTCTGAGATGTGTGAAAGAGCATCAGGGCAGCAGGAGAAATTTCAGTATCTGTCAGGGGGGATCTGCAGAGCTGCTGCAAGGCCACTGCTCCCTGTCTGAATCACAGAATCCTGGAATTGTTAAGGTTGGGAAAGACCTCTAAGGTCATCAGGTCCAGTCATCAACCCAACACCACCACCATGCTCACCACCAAACCACATCCTCAAGTGCCACATCCACACATTTTTTCAACACCTTCAGGGATGGTGACTCCACCACTGCCCTGGGCAGCCTGTTCCAGTGCTTAACAACCATTCCAGTGAAGAAATTGTCTCTAATATCCAATCTAAACCTCCCCTGGTGGAATCTGAGGTCACCTCCTCTCCTCCTGCCACTTGTTCCCTGGGAGAAGAGCAGCTCCGGGCATGAGGAGCTGACACAGGCGTCCCATATCCCATGGAGAGCAGCCGGATGTTGGGCAAATTCCCCCATCCCTTTTCCCCTTCTGATGGCAATGCTGAGTCCTCTTCTGTGCCCTGTAGGTGTGTGGCAGTGCCAGCCACAGGCTGGTTTGGGATTTATTCCTCTCTCCAGGTCGCCACAGGTGCCTGAGGCGCTCGGCCTCCAAGAGGAACCCGCACTACCAGACCTTGGAGAGGGATCTCATCGAGCTGCAGGAGCAGCGGCTGTTCGAGCTCTTTGTGGTGGTGTCCCTGCACAAGAAGGCATCTGAGGTCACCTACACACCACACATCATCCAGCAGTTCCCCAGCAAGGTAGGAGTTGCATGGAAACCTGCCCAGGGAGCTGCTCAGCTGTGCGTTTCCCTTCCTAAACGACACCGGTCAGGATCTGGGCTTGGAATGTGAAGCATCTTGCTCTGTTACAGACCTAATGTGTAGTGTCAGGAGGTTGTTGAATATGTGTCTTGACAATGAGTTTATTGTCTTTTTTGAGCTAGGAAGGCTCCTACTTGATTCAAATTTCCTGAAGCTGTAGGGTATTTGATACCAGCTGAGGGAGGGGAGGGAGTGCAGAGCTCTGTCCCAAAGCTGGCAGGAACCTCCTCCTGGCAGTCTGTGCTTTGTAAACAAGGAGTGAAGCACTGATGGTGCACAGGAACTGGAACCCCAGGGCTTTTATGCTTATTTATACTGTTTTGAAAAAGAATAACAATGAAACGGCAAAGCTGTTTGTACAAGCCCCCAGAACCAGGAGAGCTGTGGAAGTTGAAGTGCTGTAGCTGAACCAAGCCCTTTGAAATAAGCTGTTCAGCCCAAATGGGTGACAAAATCGGTGTGTGACTCTGAATTACAGCTCAGTGCCCACAGTTGGGAAGCTGAGATGGAGCCCTGGTGCTTCTGTGGTACCAGATTAAAATGAATATTCAGTTGTCACTGTCTGGGCTTGTACCTGCTGCCTTCCACTGAAAACAGGACAAAGCCAGGAATGCTGGCTGTGCCATCAGGAGAAAGCCAGGGATTATTAAGGACTCTGCATGTCACCCACATAGAGATGTCAGATTCATTCAGGGAGGTTATGAGGGACCCCAGCAGGTCCCACAGTGCCCCAGTTCCTGCTGCCTAAAGGACCTGTGTGCAAATAACTCCAGTGTCTCAAGTGTGTAAATGCCTTGGGTTCACAAGGTGAATAAGGAACTACAGCCAGAAAGAGTGCACAGTGTTAATTTAATAAAACTGAACACACACAAGTAATATCTGCTAAAAGTGCAAACTTTAGGGTGTTGGGAGGCAGAAGGAATGCAGCAGATTTGG
Organism: Edolisoma coerulescens; assembly: GCA_013397115.1. Classification (NCBI taxonomy): domain Eukaryota; kingdom Metazoa; phylum Chordata; class Aves; order Passeriformes; family Campephagidae; genus Edolisoma; species Edolisoma coerulescens. The sequence goes on along the minus strand of VWZW01000881.1, from coordinate 183,805 downwards.
CTTTTCCCTGGTGCAGCCTCTCAGTCTGTCCATTGCCTTTGGGAAGGGCACTGCAGGGTTCCCCCCCTGCTCTTTGCTGGCTTTTATAAAGGCACTGACACAACAAATTATTTTCTCAGTATTTATTTATCCTCTGCTCAAATGGAAGTGTTTTGGTGAGTGACTCTAGATGGGACAGTGTGTCACAGTGGGTGTCTCCCTTCTAATATTAGCTTTGTTTCCAAGTAATCTGCTGTCACCCTCTTCTTTGGGCTGTGTGCCCGAGGACATCTAAGCTTTTGTACAACTGTTACCCTGTGAAAATGCTGTTCTGTTTTCCTAACACTTTGTGCTGTCAAAGGGACACTGGAATAGCCTGGATGTGCTGAGTGCCTAAAATTAACTTTATGCAATAAACTTTCCACTTCTCGGGGGCATTTCCTACTTAAATGTATAAAATTTCCTTACATTTCTTATGGACCCTCTTATCTGAACACCTTTCTTTTGCCCTTTCTGGGCAGTTTTGAGCATGGAAAGTGTCCTGGAGTCCTTGAGGGATTTGATTTGAACCAACACGTGGCGTGGCTGGAACGTGGGATTCAGAGACACCGTTTTTGCACTCAAATTATGAGTGATCTGCACATCAAAAGCTGAACACATTCCTGTTCCTTTTAGTGTTTTCAAATCTCCCAGGGGTAGAACCAAGGCAGGCTGACCCAGCCATCATTTGGGGGGTCAGTTCTACCTTCATTTTCCAATAAACTTAGGCCACACTTGTAGATCCTTACTCTGTCCTTACCAAGAGCAGCTGGATCATTTTACAAAGGTCCAATCAGCAGGAAAAATGCAAGATGGGAACTGGGAATCTGTTAATAGTCAGAACATGTTCTCCTGTACCTGTGCATTAGCTGTGTGATGGATCAGCCTTTGGAAGTGTCAGGAAGGTGCTTTCTGTATTTTAAATGCTGCAGCTGTGCACCAACGTCAGTGCCTTCAAATGCATGTGTTACCCCTCCAGCCTGAACATCCCTTCAGACCGTCAAAGGATACTGAAGAGAGGCTAAAGGTCATTCCCAAATTCTGCTTTCCAGATCCCAAAGACTGGTTCCCTTCATCAGACCTTAAAAGGTAAAGACTTGGTTTTGAATACTCGGGACTGAAACAGGCAGTGCTGAAAGCTTTGGGGTGTGCCAGAGCAAGGGAGAAGGGGAAAGGATGAATCCCCTGTGGCAGGAGGGAAGATGAGGTATGGATTAGGGCTGGGGAGCTGCTTTTGCCTTTCCTGTAAGGAGGAAGAGTTTGTTCAAGGCCATCTCCTGGGGCTGGAAGTGCTTCTGCTGCTCCTTGGCTAAATGGAGAAGCAGCTGGGAAGGAGGAGAGATGGAAAAGCTCATGGGGTGCAAGTTTTTACCCTGAACAGATCCCAAAGTCCTTGTAATCATGCCTTGGCTCTTGTCAGCATGACCAGAAGGAGTTTGTGTGCTTTGTCAGTCTCTCCCCTGAGCTGTGGGGTGGATTTAACCCTGACTCTCCTTCGGTCCCCCAGTGAAACCTTTTCCTTCGTGCTGACGGGGGAGGACGGCAGCCGCTGGTTCGGGTACTGCAGGAAACTCCTGGTGAGCATCTCTGTGAGGGCTGGGGGTACAGAGAGCACTGTCTGGGCACTGTCAGGACATGACTCAGGGCTGCTTTCCCTCACGGGTCACCCATCCTGTGCTGCTGGGGTGGTGCCAACCCTTGGGATGCAGAGGGAAGGGTCACGATGGTGTCCAGAAATGGTGAAATGGGCTCTGGGCATGGACCTGGGCTCTGGGTGTTCCTCGAGAACCTTTGAAGTCATAAGTGTAGAGGGGACTGCAGCAGAAGGAATTCTGCAGATCAGCTGCAGTGTGGGTGCTGGGTTGTTCTTTTCCCCCCTGTTCTCAGCAGAGCTGTTGCTGTTGCCTTTCAGCCAGAAGGGAAAGGGAAGCGCCTGCCCGAGGTGTACTGCATCGTCAGCCGCCTGGGCTGCTTCAACCTCTTCTCCAAGGTGAGCTGGCACAGCCTGTTCCTCGAGCCCTGGCAGCCTGCAGGCTCCACAAAGTAACTGGATGCTTCTGTCAGGCTTAGTGATTGCAGCTCATCCCGACAGAGGGGTGCTTCCTCTCTGTCTTTGCTTTGAGAGGGGAAATAAAATACTGGTGCTGAGTCTTGTCAGCCAGTGCACAAATCCTCCAGCAACTACTGCCAGAAAGGGCTTCTAACACCTGGTGTTACTGAGGGTGCCCCTTCATCCTCTTCTTCTGTGACTTGGAAATGGAAAATCAGTTTGGGAGGGGGTTAGATCTCCCCTGGCTTTTTGTAGCACCATGAGGAGGGGAGATGAAGAGGTGAAGACTGGGGGAAGCTGCTGCAGATAAAGGGCAGTTACTGCAGAAGAATACAGGGACAAGCTTTGATGAAAGATGGCTCTGACTGCTGGAGCACAGTGTTTTCTAGAACAGCGTTTCAGGGAGGTTTCTTGGCGAGGGGGATGGGGTGTTGCTCCTCTTACTCCTCTAAATAATGAGAATTTGATTACTACATCCAAGACATTTCCTTCCAGTAGCAGGAGACTGGAGAATGGAGAGTTGTGCTCACAGGAAGCTGTTCCTGTTTGATTGTTCAGACGTTTGAGATGAATTTCACAGGGGTCCCAAGCGAGGTGGGAGAGGGCTGTGGGTCTGTGCTGGAGCCTTCTCCATGGGAATGCTCGGACAGATTCTCCCCTCTGGTCAGCAGCAGCAGTGACCCAAGGTCCCGTGTGTTTCCCTGCAGATCCTGGATGAGGTGGAGAAGAGGCGGGAGATGTCCCCAGCCCTCGTGCACCCCTTCATGCGCAGCGTGATGGAGGCCCCGTTCCCCGCCCCGGGTCGCACCATCACCGTCAGGAGCTTCCTGCCAGGAGCAGGAGATGAGGTAACAGAGGTCAGGATGGGCAGCCTGCTGGCTCTGGGGTCTCTGGGGCTCTTTGCAAACTGCACGGTGATGCCTGGAAGTAATTAGTCTGAAGAAAATATCCTGAAGTTGGAAGGGAGGCTGTCCCAGAACCCTGCTTGCTGTGGAATCATCCACAGTGGAAGTGATTCCCTGCTTTTTAATGAAGAGCTTCTTAGGCACTCTTCTGTGCTGCCCCATGCCAGCTGTCTGGGATTCTGTGTAGAATCATGGGTTCAGAGAATATCCTGAGCTGGAAGGGACCCCCAAGGATTATTGAGTCCAGCCCCTGGCCTGGCACAGGGCACCCCAAAATCCCACTCTGGGCATCCCTGGCAGCGCTGTCCAAACGTTCCTGTTGCTCTGGCAGCCTCGGGGCCGTGCCCATTCCCTGGGGAGCCTGGGCAGTGCCCAGCACCCTCTGGGGGAAGAGCCTTTCCCTGATCTCCAGCCTGAGCCTGCCCTGGCCCAGCTCCAGCCCTTCCCTGGCTCCTGTCCCTGGTCTTGCCCTTCAGGAGGAGCTGCAGCCTGCGGTGAGCTCTGCCCTCAGGCCCCTCTGCTGCAGGCTGAGGGTCCCTGCTCTGGGCTGCTCCCCCAGCTCTCCCTGTCCGTGTCTGCTCTCAGGTGATGGAGCTGTGCCGCCCCTTGGACTCCCGCCTGGAGCACGTTGACTTCGAGTGCCTCTTGCAGTGTCTGAGTGTCTCCCACACCATCCGGGTCTTCGCCTCTCTCCTGCTGGAAAGGAGGGTCATCTTCGTGGCTGACAACTTAAGGTAAGAGATGAGTCTGAGTAGTTCTTTCTGAGGGATACTATCACTGGATGTTATTGTTTCCTCTGTGTTTGGACCTGTCCCATGCCCAAGCTTGTCTAGTTTTGCAGTTAGTTCCATTTGGAAACCTTCTGCACTCTCCACACAGCATGTGCATGCCTAGAATTTGGAGTATGCTGTTTACACAGGAGGAGATAAGGGAATGTTCCCTTTTTACCTCTTTAGTCTGGGTTGAGGGTGGTTTTAGCTCCCCATAACTGAGTTCAGAAGTGGGTGCATGGGGCCTCTGCTGATGCACAGACTGTACCCAGTGACACCTGCCCTGGGCGTTCCTGGCCTGTCCTGAAGGAGACACTGACCACCCACCCTGTGCTTCTCCCACCTCTCCAGCACTCTGTCTAAATGTGGGCACGCTGCAGTGGCAACGCTTTACCCCTTCACCTGGCAGCACACCTACATCCCTGTCCTGCCAGCTTCCATGATTGATATCGTGTGCTCTCCGACCCCATTCCTCATTGGCATCCTCTCCTGCTCCTTGCCCCAGCTCCAGGACCTGCCCATAGAGGAGGTGAGGATATGTGAGACACAGACAATGTCAGTGGGATGAGGTTGACCTCTCTGGAATAATCTCTGGATTCTCTCTGAATATAAACTCTCAAACTTTTCCGAGCCACTTGGTGAATTTGCCAGATACATGTCAGGGTGTTCCAGTGTTATCAAAGATAAATAATACTCACTGTTCTCAGAGACAGGCTGCACTTATGCAGAACCTGTGTTTTGTGTGTGACATCCCTATTTAAAAAACATCCCACATTTAAAAAACAAATTAAAAACCTGGGTTTTTTTCTATACAGCAACATACCTGGTTATGAGTCAGTGTGTTTTTTACGTCTTTCCCCAGGTTCTGATTGTTGATCTGTGTGCTGACAAGTTCTTGCAAGAGGTGAGTGAAATAACTGTACCAGTAACTCATGGTTTTATGCCAGGAAAAGGCGTCGATGAAAGAAAATTATAAAAAGAAATCAGGAAAAGCTGGTGTTCATATGGAGACTCCAGGGGCTGAAGAAATACCTTGTAATCCTTTTGAACTGACAGAGGAGGGAACAGGCTTACAAATCCATGTTGCAAGGTTGAGGTTGCATGAGGTGGAGAGCTCTGCAAAGCCAAAGATGCTGCTTGTCTGAACTGAGTTCAAAAACTATTCCTCGGTTTATGATGTGAAGGGGATCCCTAAGATCCTCTGCTGCTTTTTGTCTGTCTCCCTCTGTGCTTGTCCTGTACAGCACTTTCTCCTCTCTCATCCAGCTGGGGTGTGTTTGTTGGTGTGGGTTGTTGTTTTTCCCAGGAGTGACAGTCTAGGGAACAAATTATCACAGTTCACTTGTGGTTCTCTGCTGAACTTCCCCAAAAGTGCTTCTGCATCCCCAGACAAGGAGCTATGAAAATACTGAGGATTTTATTACTAGTTCAGGGTATTTGCTCCTCCTTTTCCTTGCCTCACTGTTCTGTTTTGCATTGCAGCCTGCAACTGGAGAAAGGTATTAAAGGATTGGGGGATTTTTTTAACCACATTATTGAGACTTGTTGTATTTTCTCAACAGACTTTTATTGGTTTTGTGTGTTTCACTGGTGAAATAAGCCTGAGTCTGTGTGGTGGCCAGTTGTGTGTGTGACTCTAATAAAATGTACTTGGGGCATGCTGAGCAAGTGTTTTTAATTTCTGTGGCTGCAAGAGAAATATATTGTCTCCCTCGAGATACTCCGTATCACAGAATAACTCCCCTCTAACTGCTTTAGGCATGTTATGAATATTTCTAATCTATCCCCTGGTTCTCCTGCTGATGGGAATAACACAGAAGTCCTTCCTTGGCCATTTCTGTGTGTAGGTATCAGATGAGGACGAGATCCTGCCCCATAAACTCCAGGCTGCACTTGTACAAATCCTGGAAGAACGAAGTGAAATCCTGTCACACGGGCAGAGTGACACACAAGGTACTTTCTGTGGAAAGGTTTCTATGGAAAAGTGTTTTCCCATTAGCAGATCTCTACCATGGAGTTGATAAAAATGGGCAAATTGAAATAAATGCTGAGAAGTGACGTTTTAGCTGTTTCCCTGTGATCTTGCTGAGAACGTCTTCCTTGTAAATGTGGGAGAAGTTTGGTGTGCTGACAGTTCCTCTTTTCACAATTTGTGTGTGCAGAACTGTAGTTTCCTTTGGGCCAACAGCATCAGTTCCTGTGCTTTGAATTTTATTGTATTTTTCTAAGTGGCAGAGACAATGTTTTTCTCAGAGAATGTAGCAAGTTTCTGTATTTTAGAGGGTAATCTGGCAGATCATTTCCAAAGCTGAACTGCTTTATACATGATCCATCAGATAAGGAGGTGTGAGAAACTTGAAAAGCTCTGAGTGGCTTGCGAGAATGGCGCCAGGAAATTATATAATTCATAAAAACAAGGTTTGTTTTCCAGAGAGTTTGTCTTCTGTAGTTTGCCTGATTCTTGAAGAGAATTAAACTTAGCCTGTTATGAGCTGGCAGCACATTAGACACCAGATGTTTGACAGGGAAAATGAAATTATGAATGTTTTAACTCCTGGAAAAGCTTTAGAGCTGAACCTGTCCCAGCTGCAGCAGAAAGTTGACAATGGGAAACTGAATATTTGAGCTGAGACTTCTTTGCTACCAATCCCCTGGAATCTCCCAGTGTGAGACAGCCAGCACAGAAAGGGACTGAGGTCTCTGGAAAAGCTGCTCCTCCTTTGGGAGAGGAACGACCAAAGTGACAAATGTCCCCCCCACAGGTGACATGACCCTGAACTCCCTGGTGTCCGAGGCCTTTGTGCGGTTCTTCGTGGAGGTTGTGGGGCACTACTCCCTGCACATGAGCGTCACGGAGAAGGGGGAGCGGGTGTTCCAGCGGGAGCCCTTCCGCAAATCCCACGGCTCCCGCACCGTGCGCCACTTCCTGCACTTCTTCATGGAAACCCAGATGTTCGCGGGCTTCATCCAGGACCGGGAGCTGAGCAAGAACATGGTCAAAGGTAGCTTTGGCATCACCCTCTGCTTCCGCACAGTCGCTTCCGAAGTACGACGCCACGATGATCCCCCTCAGTGGGATTTTGTCGCATGGAAGAGTGACAAATTCTAATTGCCTTCTAATTGCTCAAAAGAATTCTGTTTATAAAGCAAAGAATTTCTGCGTCTCTCCTTGATCCTGCAGCTTACACGCCCTACATGCAGGATTTCGTTTCATGGCCTTGTTAATCGTGATGCCACATGCTAAAAGATGGAGTAACTCATTTCGTGAGGGATTTTTAATTTTTTAATTTTTTTTTTTCTCTTTAGGCCTTTTTGAGGTCCGTGCCTTGGAGTATTTGGAGAGTATTCCAGAGACGGAACGAACTGGAATGAACAAAATCCTTCGCAGTCTTGGTAAAGGAACACCTTTGCTTTTGTTCATTGTTAAATTTTTTAAAATTAATTTTAGCTATTGAATAATTCATTTGATACAGAGGAGGGCCCCTTCTCTGCCTAGTGCACCTGTGTTCCCTTGTTTACATTTACAGCTTCAGGGGACACCAAACATTGTGTGAGATTTTGCTTTTATTTTTAAGCTTTTGTATCTTTATCTAAAGTTTGGGGGAGTTGCTGCTCTGAGAGCTGTCCAGGCTTGTTCCTTAACTTTGGTGCTGGCTGAGGACACGCTCAGGGGATGGAAGTTGTGTCTGCTGGCAGAGGTGGCCATGGGTGGCTTTCCACCTTAGGTTCCTCAGCCTGATGAGTCCGGGAGTGTGTCCAGCTCACAGAATCCCACGAGGATTTGGGTGCGAAGGGAGCAGTTCCTGCCATGGGCAGGGACACCTTCCACTGTCCCAGGCTGCTCCAAGCCCCGTCCAGCCTGGCCTTGGGCACTGCCAGGGATCCAGGGGCAGCCACAGCTTCTCTGGGCACCCTGTGCCAGGGCCTGCCCACCCTCGCCTAAAGCTCCTAATGCTGTTTTTTCTCTGCAGGCAGTAAAATGAAATTCCTCCAGAAGAAGTGAGTGGGTGCTGCTGCGGGAGAACGGCTGGACCCCGCCCGGGGCCGGACTGCGCTGTGCCGCGGGAGCGCCGCGCCGGGGCTCCGCGTGTGCTGCGTTACCAGCCAGCGCACGGACCGATAACAGCTCATGGACCGATACCCGGTTCCATGGATCGATAACAGCTCGTGGATCAATAACAGCTCATGGATCGATAATAGCTCATGGATCGATAACCAGTTCCATGGATCGATAACCAGTTCCATGGATCGATAAC
>VWZW01000881.1:121836-170086 GCA_013397115.1 Edolisoma coerulescens | reverse complement strand
TGCCGCGGGTCCGGCCCGCCCGCTGCTGCGGAGGGCAGGGGCGGCTGGAGCTTGGGGAGTTGTTGGGATGAGGAGTGTGGATCGCGTTTCCGTCGCGGGAAGGAAGGACAGGGACCTGTTGGAGCGGGCACCAAGTTGATCAGAGGGATGGAGCAGCTCTGCTGTGAGGGAAGGCTCGGGGGGGTTGGGATTGTTCAGCCTGGAGAAGAGAAGGCTCCAGGGAGACCCTAAAGCTCCTTCCAGTGCTTAAAGAGGATCTGTAAGAAAGATGGGGACAGACTTTTTAGCAGCACCTGTTGCGGTAGGACGGGGGTGATGGTTTTAAACTGGAGGAGGATCGGTTTAGATTAAGTGTAAAAAAGAAGTGTTTTGCCGTAAGGGTGTTAAAACACTGGAACAAGTTGCTCAGGGAGGCGGTGGAAACATTCAGTGTCAGGCTGGACCAGGCTCTGAGCAACCTGGTCTCGCCAAAGATGTCCCTGCTCGTGGCAGGGGAGTTGGACTAAAGACCTTTAAAGGCCCTTTCCAACCCCAAATATTCTGTCATTCTCTCCTTCTGTCTGTTTTGTTTTGGCTCTCGGGGGTGACACAGCGGAGGCGAGTCAGGAAGGGGGTGGGCAGCTGCTCGGTTCTACAGCACTGGGATAAAACGTGTCTAATTAAATTGAAATTCACTGTTGTTGCAGTGTTACCTGCCCAGGTGGGAACGCTGTGTGCACTGCACCTGCTTTGCTGTGCACTGAGATAAATCCTTGCAGTACTGTTTGTCAGCTGTGCCCAGGGGCTCTGCCTGTACATAACTCGTGCCAGGGAGCAGGAGTACACTGCTCCTTCCACGTGTTCTTATCAGAATCACAGCTTGGGGTGTATTTTCCTTTTATATTATATGTTCAGGGATGGAACTGAAAAGCTTCTGGAGCTTTAGCTGGGGTGACTCACGTGCTGTGGTGCACAGACCAAAGTAGGGCCCTGGTAAGTGGTTTTGCAGGTCCTAAATGGGCTCTGTGGTCAGGGAGACCTTGTTTGGTGACATCTTTGCACCCAAGCCTTTCCTGTGTTCCCCAGTGAAGGAATTAACCTGGCTTGGTAGAGAAATTTTCATCCAGACTGTTCAGAAGTTCATCTAGGATGTGCTCTTACAAAGTTTATTGGTTTTTAAAAGATGATGTATTAAATATAGTTTGACAGTGCACTCAGTAAAGCACTCAGATGGTCTTGTGAGCCATGTTTTTAAATTCCAGATTCTACATTTTGTGTTACAGAGTGACAGAGTGATTTGGTTTGGAGGGGACTTTAAAGCTCATCCAGTCCCACCCCTGCCATGGGCAGGGACATCTTCCACTATCCCAGGTTGCTCCAAGCCACGTCCAGCCTGGCCTTGGACACTTCCAGGGATGGGGCATCCACAGCTTCTCTGGGCACCCTGTGCCAGGGCCTCCCCACCCTCACAGGGCAGTGATATGCCAGTGAAATACACAGAATTTGGGAAGCAGGGTTTATTTTATTAGCAGTTAGCAGGATTATCTGGGTCCTGCTGTGTCTGTAGGACCCTGTGCCAGGAAACTGGAATACTTCTTGTTGTAATAAATACTTCTGGTTGTAGACATTTTAAGAACACTTTGTGTGCTTTGGTGTAGGAGGAGTTCATCTTTGGATTGTTGCAGTAAAAAGTTTTAGATGATGTGAGCAAGGTGCAGGGGACTGGAGCATCTTTCTTGTGAGGAGAGACTGCGGGGCTGGGCCTGGTTAGTCTGGAGAAGGGAAGACTGAGAGGGGATCCCATCAATCTGTATGAATATCTCCAGGAGGTGTCAGAGGATGGTGTCAGACTCTTTTCGGTGGTGCCCAGGGGCAGGACAAGGAGCAGTGGCCATAAATTGTAACACCAGAAGTTCCACCTCAATGAGGAAGAAATTTTTTCCATGGAGGGTGGCAGAGCACTGGAACAGCTGCACAGGGAGGTTGTGGAGTCTCCCACTCTGGAGATATCCCAAACCCACCTGGACACGTTCCTGTGTCTCCTGCTCTGGGTGATCTTGCCTTGGCAGGAGAGGGGGTTGGACTGGGCGATCTGCAGAGGTCCCTTCCAGCCCCAGCTGTTCTGGGATTGTGGGAGTGTCCTGGCAGGGATGTGTGATCCAGCTGTGCTGGTACCTCAGCCTGCACGAACACAGGAGCTGGCAGCACCTCAGCTGAGGATGGGCCATGGACCAGCAGAGGCATTTTTGTGGGCACCTCTCCGTGCACCTTGAGAGTGGAATCAGTTGAGTGGCACAGGGGATGGTTACCAGTAAATCAGATGGAAAATGGACATTCTGAGCCTCCAGAGAAGCACCACAGTGCTTAGTCATGCAGGTTCCTTCCCTGTTTTAATAGTCACAAAGTGTTACTTCCACTTCTGCTGCTTCTCAAGTCTCCTCCACCACGAGCAGGTACTTTTTCATGAAGGAAGAATTAAAGAGAAGTGGCACCTGTAGCTGTACCTGAGGCAGGTTGCACTTTGCTGCAGGCTCTCACTGCTGGATCGTGTGCCTGCTGTCTTTCAGCATCTCTTCACGTAGATAAGAGAATTACAAGTGATATTTTCCTGGCTGTTTTCTTAATTAGTCTCAGAGTTTGCTCCGTGAGAGTTCTCAGGACTTTAAATAGTAGATATGTGTATTTTTTGGGTGAAAACTGTGGAAATTGAGTGTGAGGTTCATGCCCACAGAGCAGTTCTCTGACTGACAGCACCTTTCCTGATGAAGCTCCCTCTGCCCTCCTGGAGAGAGCAGTGAGGATGCTGGAGACAGTGGTGTTGGGTCTGCATCAGCATCTGTCCTCCTGCCAGGATCCCACTCCCTTCAGAGGCACTGCTAAAGAAGACAGAAGAATCATCTCAGTTCCTAAAAGTTTGAGAAGCCCTGGCTAAAGCTTAAAAGAATTATCTGAAGTTGTGATTTGCTGTATAAGAAACAAGTGCTTGGTGGGTTCATACCTGTTTTGCTGGTGAAAGAGGTTTATTTTGCTGTTGATTACATTTATGTAGGCAAAAAATAGAATATTCTTGGTTTATATACTAAAACATATGCATTTGTTTAACATGAAAAGTAGCATCCCATATTCAGTTTAATGTCTTAATTGGTTATTGGAATGTGCATTTTATTTGGTGGATAGATGATTTCTTAGTGGTGTTTCAGCTGTTGAGCTGGACTCCTTTCAGGTTGAATAGGTTACATGCAGGCATTTTCTTGTATTTGTATCACAGTATTCTGAAAAAAAAAAAGCTTGTTTCTAAGTTAGAGATTTTAGACTGTAACTGATACTGTAAAACAACTTTTCCTGCACCCGCTGCTGCTCCTGCTCCTGGAGGAGAGGTTGTTCTGTGGTTTCACTGCCTGGATGAGATATTTACAATCTCTCTTAAGAAGATTATCTCAGCAGAGAGAGCGTGGGGCTCTCCCAGCTCCTTGGGAATGTCACAGTTATGATTAGGCCAAAAAAGCAAACGAGCTGAAAAACCTCCACAGCTGCCTGTGTGTGTAAACTGAGGAGCAGCACATTGACTACCCAGAGCTGTGGTGATGTGTGGTACCACAAACTGGTTTGATATGCTGAATTCAGCTCCTTTGCCCAGTGTTGCTGTGTTGTATTAATCACACTTTAAGTTTTTTTTAATTAGTTTTTTTAATTTGCTGTGAAAGGGGGACATAAAAGGTCTGATGTGTGTGAGAATGTGACATGTCCCTTACACTGAATTTGGTGCTGGTTACTGTATTTTGAGTCTAGAAGAATAAAAATTCCTGCATCGAATAAGGCTGTGTAAATGCAGCATCTTAAGTTTCTGTGGATGTGAGTAGACATCACCTGAACGCTCTTGATTCTTTACTTTTCTCCTGTGTTAGTACGTGAGGCTCGTGAATACATGCTGGAGCCCAGTATGAGTCCTGGAAAATGGTCAGTTCGTATTCTGGACTTACTAAAATCTTTCTGTGAAACTTAAATTTCAGTCTAAATTAATAGTGTATTGTAAAATATTTCCATCTGAGAACATTAAGGCATGTGTTATTTTTATAAGAATTAATGTCTGTGGCAGCTGTAATTTTTTTTTTCTTATTAAATATAATGCATTGTCAGTTAAGAGTGTGGTAATTGCGATATAATCAAGAATTGTTCAAAAAACAAAAAGCTGAGTTAGGAGTGGACCTTGAGAGCAGTTAATTTTTTTTAATGTATTTTTATTCTGACAGATTTCAATCTGATTGTGTTGCTCCCTTGACCTGTGAGAGTTTGTTTCAAGGTCTAATCACTGGAATTAGAGCAAGGGTTTGATGTATGGCCGTGTAGAAAGATGCTTGGACCCTTCCAGCTCTGAGAGAAAGAAATATTGTGCACATGGAGTAACTACTATTGGTGTTCTCACCCAATAAATGGGACCTGGCAGAGATTTCATTCCTGAGAGGGCTGATTCCCTGCCAGGTCTGACCCCAGGACGGAAGCTGGAGTTACTGGATTGCACAAGTGCTTGCAAATATTTCCTGAACGGGGAAGTTTCATTGTCGTCGTAACAATATAAACATCTGACAGGACTTTAATTATCTTGCAGTCACTCAGTACTTTTGTGGGGGGAATCAGTCTGATACTGCAACCCAACCCAAGCCTGTGTGTGGAGCCAGATGTCTCAAACGAGGCTGCTTGCTCAACAGAAATTGGGTTTTGGGAGGTTGATTGTCAGGGGATGATGTGACAGAGTTTTAGGCTTGTGCTAATTGCTGTCTCACGTGTGTCAGCAGAATCTGAAGCCATTCTTTAACACGAGCGTGGTTGGAGTGGAGCATCACGAGGGGTGGCAGGGCCAGGTGTGTCCGGCCCCACCCCTGGCCCGGAGCCGGTCTGGTGAGAGGAGGTCAGAGGAGGCTCCTCGGAGCCGTGTCCGGGTGCGTGGTGGCTGTGCCTGGATGAGCAGGGTTGGGCCATCCTCCCTGGACCACGGGGAATGGGAATTGCCTTTATTCCTGCCTGCACTTTGCTGTGCACCCCTGGCTCTGCCTCCTGCCCCTCAGGCAGTGCTGAGGTCTCTCCTCACACCGGGTGTGCTCCGGCCCTGACCGCTTTGGTCACCACCACAGGGTTTGCCCCAGTTTGAACAACGCCTGGAGCAGCTCCTCAAAGCCCCACGTGCAGAATGATTTAGGTTGGAAAAGACCTTTAAGAGCAGTGCTTCCTGAATGCCATAAAACCCTCCGGTATTGGGGTTTCTTTGCTAATAGTGCCTGTTTCTATCTTCCATGAGCTCCTAGTAACAAGCACTGTCTGAAGAGTTTGTTTTATCCACCTGCCCAAAGTTTCAATCTGAAAACCAGCAGGAATGCTGCCAGCCCTGCTTTCTGCAGGGAAGGGCTTGCAAACTTCCTTTACTTACACACGAACACTGGCAAAGGACCTCTCCCTCACTCTTGTGAGTCTGTCCCATACTGGGAGCCCTGTGGTGGCCCCGTGGGGTCCCCTGAGTGCTGAGCAGGAGGAGGGATGGCTGTCCTTGTCCTGCTTCTGCAGCCTGGGACACACTGCTCTCTTGGTGAAGGATGTGCTGTTGGCTCCTGTTCAACTTGTTGTCCATAACACACTTCAAACATTTTATTTTAGGGTATTAAGTGAGGTCAAAGTTACTTCTTTATCCTCGTGTTTTTACAGTTCTCTTGGATGTTATGAAGCAACGAAAGAACTGCTAAAGATTTTTGTGCCACACGTCAGAGCTGATGTTAAAGGAGTTGGATCGTACAAAAATCGGAATTTTAGTATGCAAGTAGAGATGTTTAGGAACACAAGTGTTTGGGGTCAATGTTTGAATAAACTCTGAATTTATAAATGCAAACTATTGGAAAGACTCCCTATGATGTCCCAGTGATGGAGAGGATCCATTGGGTGCTGCTGAGGTGCAAAGTGATTTTTGGATCATGTTCATCACGTGCATGCTGTGCCCTCCCATGTTCACATCCATGATCTCATCAGATCCATGTGATCCTCATTCAGATCAATAACTTTTTTAATTATTCCATTGCTGCTGTTTGTTCTCTGTAAGGTTGCAGTGGGATTGGGTTGGGCTGTGATGTGTTTATTTTAATTTGATTGAAGTCAGCTTGGACTTGAAGCCAACAATTGAATGTGGAGCCCACAGTGTGGAGCTTCTTATAAAAGTTCCTTATTTTGCTTTAGCTCCTGTGGTGGTTTTAGCCAGTAGATGAATTTCCATGGCTCCTTGTGTGTTCCCCTTTCCTTCCAACCCACCTCCCCCTTCTCTGTCCCCAGGGCTGGAGCCTCCCAGGAGGCCTCTGTAAGTGTTTGTAAACAAAAACTAAAAAACCAGATCAGAGGATAGTTGCAGGTGGGTTTGGTGAGGGAACAGGTTAATTCCTACTGGCTTAGGGAGCCTTGTTGTTCTAGAGCTGGTCTCTGAAACATCTGAGGGAATTCCAGAAGGAAATGTCCAGAAGGGTGGGTAGGGAGCAAAGAAGATCCAGAAAATTCCAGGTTTTTTCTTGTGCAAAAGCAACGGGTACGAGTTGAGCACGCCCTGATTCCTGAATATCGAGCTGGAGGGGGGACAGTAGCCAAAGACTTGACATGAGTTTTCACTGGAGAGTGTCTCTGTTTTGATCCTACAAGACTGGAAATACAGAGAATCAACCTTTCCCCTTCCATCTCTGTAGCTCTCAAGCATCCTTGAAGTTTGGGAGTATTTTAGTATCGTTGGTATTGATATATCAGCCTGGAGAAAGCAATTCTGAGCAGGTTTTTAATATTTCTCTTATTGAAACTGGTTCAAGATGAAACCTGTTGAAAAAATCACCTGTTTAGAGATGCATTCAGAGGAACATGGTTGCCCTTGGGAAATTTTAAACTTAAATGTATAAAAGAGTTCTGAGTTACAATTAAGAAAAACACTTGTATTGTGGCTTTAGGTGCAAGTTGGGAGTGGTAGATTAAAAGCATCTTCCCCTTGAAATCTGAAGGTTTTGCAGTGTTCCACAGTGATTTGCTGCTGGATTATGATGCAGGGTTTTTAGCAGCCTTTCTGTTTTTAGGGAAAGAAACTTAACTTTCCTCCTCAGTTTACTTCAGTTTGGTGCTTTCTGACCTGCTTTGATGTCTGTGGTCTGGTTCAGTGTGCTTTATCTGCACCATAAGCAGTTAAAAGGATCACAGAGATGCTGCTCTCATCAGTGTTCTCCAAGTCTTTGACAAATCAGAAGGTCTAATGTGCAATGTAAGGAGCTGTGCCTGCATTGTGTAACCGATGGTTCAACAGGAGTGGTAAATCTGTGTGCTGGCATCTCCCTGCTCGGACAGAACCTCCTCCTGGGGTGTTGTGTGGGCTGGCTTGGTGACAAGTGCGGTTCCTGGCCTCGGCAGAAGCTGCCCAGGGAGCTGGAGCCTCCAGGAAGGTTCTTGCTGTGTCCTTGGTTTCACCGTCAGGTCCTGCCCTGCAGTGACCTGGGCTCCCACTGGGGCAGGAGCAGCCCTTCCCAGCACAGGGATCATTCTTGGATGAACATTCCCATTTCCCTCAGTGTGGGCTCTGTCCCAGATCCCATCCGTGTGCTGGGGAGAGCCCCTCCCAGGGCAGGTTCTTGGAGTTCCTACAGATCCATCCCTGACCACATTCCTGTGTTTCTGTCAGTTCTTTGTGTTGGTCCTCAGCTCCTGAATGGCTCTGTCTGTCTCAGGAGACTCCATGGGAGTGTGTCACAAGGAACCTGGGAATCTCCTTCCTCCCTGAATCACAGGCTGGGAAGCTCTGGCAGGGAGGAATGGCTCAGGTGAGAGGATGAAACCCATGTCCCTTTGAGCTGGGTTGGCAATGCCAGGCTGGCTTTTCCTACCTGCTGGATTGGAGACTCCTAATCCAGATTTCCATGTAGGAAATGATTCCTGCTTCTCCCTTCAGTCAGCCTTAGGCAGTGCGAGAGGAAAAACAAAACTCCATTTAGGCTGAGTGTTGTGTGTAGCAGCAGATGGGGGACAGGAAATGTGTATGATTGAAAATATTTTTGCTGTTCTGCAGAAGTGTGGGACCAAAAGCAGAATCTGATCTGAACTGCATCATTAATTGGGAATAGGATGGAAGGGAAGGGAAAATTTGGTGCATGTAGCTGTGTCTGTTGAGTGCTGTGGAAGAGGGGTAATGAATATTTGTGCTCATGGTTGTTACAGGTCTTACACATTTAAGGTGTGTGATAGAAACAACTGGAAAAATGGGTAATGTGAGTCCTCTAAAGCACAACAAAAGAGGCTTGAAAGGCTGCTCCTGTTATCTGCAGCTCCTGTAAAATAGTTCATCCTTTCCCGTGGCCTTTTAGGTCCGAAGGATGATTTTTCCTGCGTTTCTTCATGGAAGTGGTGATATCCACAGGAGCATCTGTGGGTGGCTGGTGAAGTTTGTAGGGTGCTTAATTGTTCTTTTTTCGGGGCCTGAAGCATAACTGTGTTCCTGTAGTTAATGCTGAGGGCAGGATTTTGGTGCCTCTGTTCTGTAAGGCAGAAAGGAACTGCTGTGCAAAGTGTTTCAGACCCTCAGTGCAGGGTTTCACGTGGTGTGGTCAGAACTTCCTGAAAGAAACTTCCCTTTTCTCAGCTCTTTGCTTCAGTGCTGCTCTTGACCTCTGCAGCATCGATTTATGGCTGCAAAATAACACGAAGCCATCTCTGAGGACATAGGAAATCTTGATGGTAACAATTAGGGTTGAGGGAGATCATAAACCAGCCTGACCTTCATAATTTGTGTGAATGTGTCTTGTTCTAACTCAGCTGTGATTTAAAAAATACCATTGATCTTTAAACAATAGTTTTTACTGTGAGCTAATGCTTGTTGGAAAGCAGAGTTACAGTGGGAATGTTTGTACCAGGACTGATGTGTTTGATTTGTTTGATGCAGAAAACCAATGCAGTAACTTCTGCTGGAGTATAAATAGGATGATACTTTTATATTTACTTTTGTTTTCTTATTTAAGATTTTTTTTATTGAAACTGACAGTGAAACATTGTTTTTCTCAGAGGTTATATAAACATTTGAGCCTTAGTTTGTCCTGAAATACATTCTCACTAAATTTTTGCCATAAACTCTGTTAGCTTACAAATTATCTCAAGTTTTGGCAGGTAAGGATTTCTTTTTTTCTATGTAAATGCTATTTCAGTGTGATTTTCTCTACTTTTCCCTCCTGCCTCACAAAATTAGCCACATCTGTATCTTTTCAGTACATTCGGTTTCTAGTACAAATGGTGCTGCAGTAATTTGTTTTATATTAGATTAAAAGACCAGGATATGAGATGTTTAGTGGCTCATATATTACTGGAAAGCTACTGTTGGAAATAAAGGGTGTTGAGAAGTGAAAAAGGAGTGTAATGTGCTAAATGAGAATTTCAGGGCCTTATCTTTGGGTTGTGATCTCTCGAGGTGTGTGCAGAACACTGGGGGCACTTTGTGTGCAGGTTTTATTTGAATGTGGAGGTGCAGAAACTGGGTGTTGGACTGTGAGAGCAGGACTTGGGAGTGCCCATTCCCTGTGTCCTCTCTGACAGGGGCAGGCTGGAATTACCCCTGGCCAGAATCCATCCTGTGGGCTGTCACTTGGATCAAAAAGCTTGATTTTATTCAAGCTTTCATTGGTCTGGCTACTTCAAAACCAACCCAAAAGTTGCCTTACAGAAAGGGGTTTGCATCTGTAGAATTTGACTCGCTGTTGTCTGGAGATTATAGATCTTGAGCTTCTTCTGTTTTGTTGTTTTCTTGGAATATTTTGTGTGTTTGACCCAAGACTGCTAAAAATGGGGTTTAGGTTTTGTTTGGTTTGGATGGAGTAGTTTTAATGGTAAATATCTGAAATGTTTGTTCTGTAAGTATATCCACATCAGCTGCTAGGTGACTTTCAGCTGGTATTCCCTAAAGAATTTTGTCTCTCAGTTGTCAGAAAACCTCAAAGTTCTGCAAATGGGGAAGGTTTCACTGTGTGTGTGAAAGCTCTTGTATATGTAGCTGTGCAGTACTGGTTATTTTTCACATCCTGCTCTTGAGATGTGTTTGGTTTGGTGAGACAGGGAGTTTTTAGTTGGATTATTGTTGCTCTGCAGTGAATCTCCTGTGTTCTGAAGCCATCATTAATTTTAGCACTTGAAAAAATTAATGCTACTCCACTACTAATGTAATTAATCTCCCTGAAATAAGTCCTACTGTCCTAATTGAATATCCACAAAGGAGCTGAGCATCATTTAATTACACTTCTCAAAGTTGTTTCAGTGTATAAAAATACCCAATGGCTTGGAAAGCTTCTTGGAGATTATATTCTCAATAAATTGTATAGGAATTTGATTTAAGATCAAATGACACTTCTGTGAAGTGTGAGCCACTACCTAAGTTATAAATAGGTTTTCAAACCTTTATGGGGGTTGTTCATAGACATCTTTAAATGTCAATTTGGTTCATGTAGTAACTTCTTTGCAGCCCTGCTGAGGATTTAAAACTAATTTAGTGATTACAAAGGATAACAAAGCAGGATGCTGGTATTTTATTGCTTCATCTACCTCCCTGACCTCATGGAAATAGGTTATGTTAGAAATCTTCTTGTGTTGTAGCTGGGAGAGCACTGGGACACGCTACTGCCATGGCATTTTCAGGAACATCACTGAAGTCACCCCAGCTATCTGGGCACACCCCTCTTAATGCTTGTCTTGAGACAGGCTGGACCACAGACTGTTCTAAAAAATAATTAAGGAGTGCCTTGAGTTTTGTAATCTGAAATGAGCAGGACAAAAACGTAAATATTTGCTTAGGGACAACAAATGCCTTGGCTAAAAATACATATTGTTTGGTGAAGAAATAATTAGGAAAAACTGAGTATGGTGTAGAAATTATCACAACTGGGTGAGGGATCCTTTTCTGTTGAGGGCTGTGGGGGTTTTTTGGGTTTAGTTGAGGGAGTGTATTTTGGGGTGAAACCTGTTCTACACCTTTAATGTCTGGTTTTTAATGGTAATGTCAACCACAGAATCCTTTCCCAGGTGAAACGAGGAGTGTGCTTTGTGTTTTGTGCTTCTGGGCGTGTTGGTTTGTGAGTTTCGTTGCCCTAAGAGCGTGGGGAATGCTGTGTTTTGCAGTGGGGGTGATCCGGTGCCCGATCTGCCGCCAGGAGTGCCGGCAGATCGACCTGGTGGACAACTACTTTGTGAAGGACACCTCGGAGACACCCAGCAGCTCGGACGAGAAGTCAGAACAGGTAGGGACCGTCCTGCCTGCCCCAGCCTCTGCTCTCTGGCCCTGCCAGTGCTCCCCAGGATGATGCTGATGCCTTTTCCCCAACACTTGCTGCTCTCTGGGCCTGTCAGTGCTCCCCAGGATGGTAATGATGCCTTTTCCCCAGCCCAGCTCTGATTTCTGGGTCTGTCAGTGCTCCCCAGGATGGTAATGATGCCTTTTCCCCAGCCCAGCTCTGATTTCTGGGTCTGTCAGTGCTCCCCAGGATGGTAATGATGCCTTTTCCCCAGCCCAGCTCTGATTTCTGGGTCTGTCAGTGCTCCCCAGGATGGTAATGATGCCTTTTCCCCAGCCCAGCTCTGATTTCTGGGTCTGTCAGTGCTCCCCAGGATGGTAATGATGCCTTTTCCCCAGCCCAGCTCTGATTTCTGGGTCTGTCAGTGCTCCCCAGGATGGTAATGATGCCTTTTCCCCAGCCCAGCTCTGATTTCTGGGTCTGTCAGTGCTCCCCAGGATGGTAATGATGCCTTTTCCCCAGCCCAGCTCTGATTTCTGGGTCTGTCAGTGCTCCCCAGGATGGTAATGATGCCTTTTCCCCAGCCCAGCTCTGATTTCTGGGTCTGTCAGTGCTCCCCAGGATGGTAATGATGCCTTTTCCCCAGCCCAGCTCTGATTTCTGGGTCTGTCAGTGCTCCCCAGGATGGTAATGATGCCTTTTCCCCAGCCCAGCTCTGATTTCTGGGTCTGTCAGTGCTCCCCAGGATGATGCTGGTGGCTTTTCCCCAACCCTCCTCTGCTCTCTGGGCCTGCCAGTGCTCCCCAGGATGATGCTGATGCCTTTTCCCCAGCCCAGCTCTGATTTCTGGGTCTGTCAGTGCTCCCCAGGATGATGCTGATGCCTTTTCCCCAGCCCAGCTCTGATTTCTGGGTCTGTCAGTGCTCCCCAGGATGATGCTGATGCCTTTTCCCCAGCCCAGCTCTGATTTCTGGGTCTGTCAGTGCTCCCCAGGATGATGCTGATGCCTTTTCCCCAGCCCAGCTCTGATTTCTGGGTCTGTCAGTGCTCCCCAGGATGATGCTGATGCCTTTTCCCCAGCCCAGCTCTGATTTCTGGGTCTGTCAGTGCTCCCCAGGACAATGCTGGTGCCTTTTCCCCACCCCTCCTGCTCTCTGGCCCTGTCACTGCTCCCCAGGACGATGCTGGTGCCTTTGCCCCTGCAGGTGTGTACCAGCTGCGAGGACAACGCCAGTGCCGTGGGTTTCTGTGTGGAGTGTGGGGAGTGGCTGTGTAAGACCTGCATAGAAGCTCACCAGCGAGTAAAGTTTACTAAAGACCACATGATCAGGAAAAAAGAGGACGTGTCGTCAGGTGAGTGTTGGGTATCACTTTGTCCTGCCTGTCCCAAGAGCCTTTTCTATTTATGTGTTAAAAGAGAGGGGGAGGAAGATGGAGGTAACCACCAGCTGTGTGGTTTTCCCCCCAGTATTTGGGAAAAGTTCAGTAAAATGTTAGCAGTTCAACATCAGTAGCTGTAAAAATAGTAGCAAATGAGTAGCTGTAAAAATAGAGGAAAAACTAAAATTTAAAACAGTTGTACTTTATGCAATGTCCAATGCCTTTGGAAAGGATTTAGATCCATTCTTAATAATCTTTCTATTTGGTAGAAGAAGTAACTAAACAGAGGGGTTGGAATCTGGAGAGCAGTAGCATGTCGATAATCTTATCCATTGTCCAAGGAAATTAAATTCCACATTTTGCTGTATTTCGTTATAAGGAGCAATTATACTTCTCCCTGTAGGAAAATATGTACATATAAATTTATAGTTACCTTCAATATATGATGTTATTTTGCATTGGTATTGCTGAGTAAATGTAGAATTTGAATCTATTTTAGGTTTAATCTCTCAGTGAGAAAAATTTAACATGTGAAGTGTGTGTAGGGTTTGTTTAGATGTGCAGCCTTATTAGAAGTAAATTCTTAAACTGTTGTTTGATCATATATCATTTGTAGCCTATTGAGGTAATGTGGAAAATCATGTCAGAACACGTCCAAGGTATCTGGATTTCATAATTTGTAGCCTTTTGAGGTAACGTGGCAAATGTTCTCCAAACAGGCCCAGGGTATCTGGATTTTAGTTTAGAAAATTCTATTTGTAAATGGATTAAAAGTTCTGATTTGAAGACCTGTAGGTTCTCCACAATCTGGATGTGTCTGAAGAATGATCATATTGAGGAAGAGAGATCTCAACACTTTGTTCTCTTCATTTAAATTAATTTAAAATGAATTAAGACCTTCATCATTGTTTTGTTGTATCCTTTCAAAGGAATAAACACTACTTTTCTTTCTCAAAACTGTTTAATAATTAAAAAGTTTGCTGTTGAGCTTAGTTCTTTTAGACAAGGATCATATTTCATTTGCTCTGTCAAATAAACCTCATTTTGGAGAGGTTTCTCTTTATGTCTTAATGAGTATTTTTAATAAGAAATACTATCCATTTAAGATTGAATATATTAAGCCTCATAGATGAGAAACCCTTAAGTTCAATCAAATTATAGGGACCAAGAAAGAATTAGTGATGTTTTTACAAGGAATGCTAAATTGTGACCCTCAGTGTGATATTTCAGCTCAGCTTCCCCTTTGATACCTGTTGGGAAGGGGCTGAAAAATGACTGTTCCAACAAAATACACTTTCTATCAGAAATATTATTTACTGTGATTGTGGGGAAGGGCTGGTCATTGTCTTTTTTTCTCCTTAGACTCAAAGATGTGCCCTGGAGACTTAAAGTTTCTCTCAGTGAGTGGCAGCTGTAGGTTCATCAGCTCTTTCTTTGCAATAACTTGCATGATATAACCAGCTTCAGAAGCGTTGGAGAGTGAGGAAAGTGTTCATGTTTTAAACCCTACCTGCTGTACCTCCCAAATGCTGCTTCCCTCTTTGCTAAGCTCAAAATATCTTCAGAACACTATGCAGCACTTTTTTAGTAAACCCAGAACTGGTTTTTGGCATTATTTGTTATTTGCTCAAGTGGAAAATCTAAGCAGTTCAGGAAGGGTTTAAGTAACTCTTAACACAGGCAACATTTGCTTTGCAGTTCCCACTTCAGTTGTGTTTGACTGAATGAGGTGTGTAAGGGTTTGAAGGGATAACCTAGAAAACCCATGGGGTAGAAGATAAAAAGGTTTGAGAGGTTTGACCCATCCTTCAGCGTGTCAAGGTGAAATTGTATGGAATTAAATCTTTGTAAACACATACACAGCGTGCTGGTGTTTGTGTGCAATCTTACAGGGCCTTTTGGGTGCTTGTGAGAAAAGAGGAATTCCTCCTTCTCCTTGGATGAATAAAGTGAAAACAGCTGTTAACCACTGGCACTGTAAATCACAGAATCATTAAGGTTGGGAAAGACCTCTGAGATCATCAAATCCAGCCCCTGACCTGACGTGTTCACAGTAACTTGAGCGTGAGAACAGATCTGGAGGTGCCTTTGCAAGTCCTCAGTTGTTACTGGAAGTTAGTTGTTTTGCTCTTCAGATTGTCAAAATTTTATTTTAAAATGCACAAATGGTTTATTTTTAAAAACAGAGGCCGTGGGAGCATCTGGTCAACGTCCTGTTTTCTGCCCTGTCCACAAACAAGAGCAGTTAAAACTTTTCTGTGAGACCTGTGACAGGCTGACATGCAGAGACTGTCAGTTACTGGAACACAAAGAACACAGGTACAAATATTCCCATGTCTTAACTCCTGTGCTGTGCTGTCTCAGAGGATGAAGTGGCATTGATGTGAACCAGTTGTGTTGGAAATACTGCTGCATTTACTCCTTGTTGGACTGAAACCATCCCTTGTAAAGGAGAACCCGTGTGGAGTGAGGGAAACTTCATCAGTTGGTTGAGCTTTGTTAAGTCCCTTAAGATCAGATTCAAACCAGCATGGGCTGAGCAGGTTTGGTGGGATTCAGGTGTTAATTTGCCTGGCAGTTCCCAGTGCTGTCACTCTGTTCAGGACTTCAATGGAAATTCCTGCAGCCCTGAACACCTGGTGGTGTAAAAGAAGCAAAAGTGATAGAGTGAGTCATGGGTGAGGTAATTTTCTGGAAGGGCATATTTGATTGTGCAACAGTCTTTAGGGGAATTTTGTAAAGGAAAGTCTAAATTTTGCCTCTTGCATTAATATATTCTTCTGGTGCAGAGGGGAAAAATGGTTTGGTTTTAGTTGTTTAAAAGTTGGTTATTCCAGGTTAAAAGAAATGCTGGGTTTGTCTCTGGTAGAAAAAGAGTTGAAACCCCTTTAAGACACATTCCAACTTCCTGCTCTTTAGCAGCTCTGTTGTGTAGTTGTTTGAATGTCTGAACAAATATTTTTCAGTGTTACAATAGAGAATCTGGGGATAATACATATTTATCAACCACTGCACCACTTCCTAGTCAGGCTGCAGGTAACTCTTCTCTGTAAAGGTGCAATATTGAATTTAGTGTTGTTTTTCTCAGAATAGTGATTATTCTCAGACTGCTGCAGCAGCCTATGGAGAAATTACTGTTATTAAAATATTAACAACCTCAAATATTCCTGCTCTGTTCTTTCATAGGCCTGATCATAAATATCCTGGATGACTCCCTTGTCACAAAGGGTCCTCTCCTGGGATATATTCACTAACTTCTTCTAGTTGGTTTCTTTGCATTTGTTTTGTGCATGTTGCTAATGGATTAACAGATGGATCTTGTCCCACTTACCTGTGCTCCTCCAGAAGGAGAATTCATTGCTATTAACGTGCTTTTTTTTGCAGAATATTCCTTCCATATGGTTCTGTGTGCAGGTGTGAGTGACAGATGATTAAGGCACTGCTTTGTCTGCCTGGAGTACAGCTGAGATTTTGTGGAGAATCATGCCGAGTGGAAAAAGAATTGATTTTAATCCCCTGTTTTCTTCTTACCTGAAATCCTGATAGTTTACACCAGAGGAGGGTGATTCACCATTTCAGTAGCTCCATGGTCCAGTGTTCAGAGTTTCAGTCATAGAATTCCAAATGGTTTGGGGTTGGAAGGGACCTTAAATATCATCCAGTTCCACCCCCTGCCATGGAGGGGATGCTGTAGAAAGCTGACAATTCTTTTAGCAGCCTAATGCTGTGTGATTCCTCTAATTTGGGCAGTTTTCAGTCCACACACTTGGGGAGCTGGAAGTACAATATTGAAAAAAGAAAAGCATTTTGGCTGTAGCAAGAGCTACAGCAAAATTTTAGCAGTACAAGCTGAATGTAGATTTTCATTTCTCCTTCAAGTGGAAATATGATTTTGAACTCAAAGAAAATGATTTCAGAAAATCAGCAGCTCCCAAACATTTCAAATTTTGTTGTCTTTGGGCTTTAGGAGTGCTACTTTTTTTGTATTATAGTATCTAAAACCTTGTGCTGCTGTCTGTCTGCAGGAACTTTAGACTGTTCTTAGAAAAAGCCAAATTCCAACACTGAGACTGAAGAATCTGAACTCTTGGAGTTCAGACTTGTCTGTTGCTGGTACAAACTGAATTAACAGAGCTTTGTTGTGAATGATGTTCTTTGTCTGAGTCCCTGTTACTATGATTGTGAGTTATTTAAATAAAAAACCTGTGTTGCTGTAAGTTTGGTGACAATCCAGACAATCTTTTCCTGTTGGATTGTAACATTCTGGATTGTGACAGACAACAACACTACTTTCTTTTTCATTTTCTCTGAGAGATGGTGTAAGTTGCTTCTAGTGCAGCTTATAGGATCTTCATTAATTGTAGGAGTCTTCTGTCAATTTGAATATTGGGAAAACATTGCCAAGGTGTTCTGGGACCTTAAGTTTTCCCTGTTGTTATTTTAAATTATATTTCAGAAGCATGAAGTTTTATTTATTGCAAGGACAAGACTTAGCAAGTGACTGGTAGGAATCCTGGTTTTTGAGCAGTTGATCAGAAAAGATGGAAACTTGTGCAGCTGCTTAATTCAGGGGCATTTTGCTTCTGTTGCATTGATAATTCCAATGTTAGGAAAAGGCACCTAATCCTGTTATTTTCCCTCAGTGTTGGTACTTGCCCTCTTTTCAGATGAAGTAATGGAAGGTACCTCTGGTAGCAGCTGTTTAGTTGAAGAGCTTGGAAGGGAATGTTCTTCACTTGGAAGTGTCAGAGGTGGAAAAAACCTGAAGTTTTTTAATAGGAACATTTTCTTCAGATTAAACTAATGTAGTCAAATGTGAACAGTATAGTCTCAGCTGAAAAACTGGAGAATTTGGGATAGTTTAGGGGGTTGGTTTTTGGTATCCCTTAATGTGTGTTTAATCTATTGGTGCATTTTCCTCATCAAACTTTGAGGTTCCTGGTTTCTCCTGGAGCTGTTCCATTGCCTGCTGTCCTGGGAAATGAGGCAGTGCATCCCTGTTTGATTGGAATTGATAATTTCCCACAGAGGTTCAGTCTCCTGGACAGCAGCAAAAGACTTTATCAGCACTTAAACATTTTGCACACTGGTCAGAGAATGCAGAGTCTGATTTTTCTCAGTGTTTTGTCACATTTTCTCAAAATTTCATGGCTTTCCACCTGAACTGGGAGCCCTGAGTTCCAGCCCACTGCTCCTCGGTAATCGGTGTCTCCTCTTGCGTGTTGAAAAGGTACCAGTTCCTGGAGGAAGCTTTTCAGAACCAGAAGGGTGCAATTGAGAACCTGTTGGCCAAACTTCTTGAGAAGAAGAATTATGTAAATTTTGCAGCTGCCCAAGTTCAAAATAGGTGAGTTGCCCAAAATGATCAGCTATTACCTGTCTTTTTAATGACTCACAGTAAGGTGAATGATGGGGCCAGAATAACACATTGGAGTTAATTCTATGTATTAATTACTTTTCATAATCTTTATTTCCCCTACAAGACTGTGCATCTCTTGGAAGTTGTTACAAGAAACAAATATAAAGTTTATGTCTTTTGTGGCAACTTTGACTAGAACCAGAGATGTGACACATTTATTACACTTTTAGGTTGGGGGAGGGAAAAAAAAAGGAATAAAAAAGGCAAGGAAACCCATCCTATGGTTTCTTCTAAGTTACCTCTGGGCGACAGAAGAGTTGAAATATTAAAATATTTTTGTGTTTCTTATGAAGGCCTCTGATAACTGTGTAACAAAAAACTTCGTGTGAATTTGAATAGGAAACTGTGGTTGGTTGTGGGGGTTTTGATTGGGTTTTTTTTTTTTTAGGTAGCTTCACTTAAGATTTCCAGGGTTATCTGAAATTCTACGTCACGTTCAGTACTGAGCAGAGAGGCAGAGGGAGCACGTGCTCTCTGCTGGCTTTTCACCCGCCGGGGTGACGTGGTTGTGCTGCAGCTCAGGGAATTCCACCCTGATTCTCGGTGGTTTTGTGAGCCTCCTGCAGCTTTTAGGTCATTTGCAAAATGACACATCGGCTGGGGGTGGAAAGTACGAGGGCAGGAGGATGTGCACCGAAGATAGAGAAGTTCTAATGCAAATTTTTAACTCCTTTTGGTGCCGTTTACATTTTAAAAAAAAAAAAAAAAAGGCAGTGTAAGGGAAGAAGAATATACAACATGACAGAGGCAAATGTGGGAAGAGGGAAGCAATGAAAATTGATATTTTTATGTGCTGATTTTCCATGGAAGTCTTCGAAAGGTCCAAAAACACAACGCCATTGTGAAGCACAGGGTTTTTACATGCTTGAAGAGACAGAAACGCAGTCACATAGGAAATAATTAAACTGAAAACTCAGGAAATGTCACAAAACCTTCTCTGATAAGAATTCCAGGAATGGATGATGCACATATGAATAACACATTGTAATGGTGGGGGGTTTTTTGCCCAAGAGTTTCTGGCTTCAGTGAATTCAGTGAATTGCTGCAGCATGGGATTGAATTGTGTCAAGATCTCAATTTTCTGCTGAGCCAAATAGCTGGTGCAGGTGAGACAATTCATTCCACTGCTGTGCTGGCGTGTAGGACACAAAATCCATCATCCCAAAGACTTCAGGGAATGGGGAGAAAAAAAGATATTGCAATCTTGTTGTCAGTGTTGGCAGATGGTGCGGAATTGCCGTCGTCTGTGATCGTGGAGCATAAAAGTGTTGAAGGAACAGCTCTGCTGGAATAATTGTTGGGTGCCAAAGCCAAGGGGGGATTCCACAGCCTTAATGAAGGGTTGGTTGGGTGTTTTTTGGAGTAGGAGACCACGTTGTGCTGTCATGAAAAACCACGTGTGTCCAAGATGCTTTAAAGGGCTTTGGCCCCAGCAGTGCTCATCATCAGCCAGTGAGTGCTGGTCCTGTGGCTGAATGACATCAGATCCTTGATCTAGCAGCAAAAAAGCTCTTTGAAAAAGGGCAACTTAAGTCTTTACATTGGCTCGTGGCAAAGAATTCTGCTGCAATGTGATCTTGTTTGATTAAGGCAGTGTAGGATCAAATAAACCCAGAATTTCCATGAGTTTAAGAAACTGTATTTCAAATTCTGTGGACAGAGCTCCAGATGATTGGCTTGAGTCTGAAGAAGCTGAAAATATACTAAAATGGAGGAAAAATGGCAGTGATGAAGAGGGTATAAAAATGTGACAGGCGGTAGTAGTAAAGCTCAAGAGAATAATCTAGACTAATACCAGGCAAATCATTAATGAAAATTTTACATCTTTATTGTGTATTAATTACAGGTCTGTAATAACTTTTTTGTTAGAAGGGAGGAATTATTTTGAAATTCGGGGTTGATTTCTTTTCTGGTTAATATAAATTATTTTAGAAGTTTAAAGCATCAGATACGAATTTTTCATAGTGAGAGGCACGATATGGATATAAATATATAAATGCACATACAGACACACATGTGGTTGAGGCTGGTTTTTTCTCTATATATAAAGTGTAAACTACAAGGGCTTTCATATTATTTGAAGTAAAACAAGTTGTGAATTTGTATTTGGCAGTGAAGTGTAAAGTGACTGACAATCCATTGTGTTTTGGTTTTTTTTTTTAGGATAAAAGAAGTAAATGAAACCAACAAACGAGTAGAACAGGAAATCAAAGTGGCTATATTCACCCTCATCAATGAAATCAATAAAAAGGGAAAATCTCTCCTACAGCACCTTGAGGTACACTTAAAATAAAAAGTAATGGTGGTGTTGAGTTTCCAGTCCCCTGCTGAGGACCCACATGTTTGGTGTGGCTGCAGGTGTTGTGGTACTGATATTGCCTCTGAGTGGTGTGGTGGAGTTACATCTCTTGTTTCTCCTCTCATTAGAGCCCGTGGGTCCTTCAGTTTTATGTCTATGCCTCGTATTCAGAATTGGGCTCATTGTAAAGGAGTGTCTGAAAATCTCCTTTCCATGTTCTGTTTGCCATATTTCTGTGTAACATAATTCCCAGGTGTGTGTAATTGAATAATTTCCTCAAATAGTTTTGTAAAGGTTTGTGTAAGAACAGACAGGGCAGTCTCATGTATTTGTACATGAAGGTGTAATGCTGGTATTTAAAGTTGTGTAGTACAGCATAATAAAGGAGACCATGAGATCAAGCATCCTTTCCAGACTGCACATTGTGAATAATTGCATTCTGACTTTTATTAAAATCCATGAAAATTTCACTTACTGTTTTATCTGAAGAGAGGAAATCCATTGTAAGAAGTTAGTTCAGTGCATGTGGCCAGCCTGCCATGACATGAAAAATTTAAGATCAAATGCATCACAATAGATTTTTCCTGGTTAAGGAACAATTACTTGGCAAGGAAATCAAATGTTCCTGGAAGAAAAGAGTAACTTGATCATGAGTAAAAGAAATAATTTAAAATTACATGAATTTTGGCTTTTCTTGTTTACCTAGCATTTGTTAAAATTTTCTTGGGACGTTTTCCTTTTGATCCAAAACCTGACAGCAGTTTGCATTTACCTCCTGAATCTGAAAGCCCCATTGTAATAAAGTTTCTGTTTCTTTGCAGAATGTAACAAAGGAGAGACAGATGAAGTTAATACAGCAGCAGAATGACATCACTGGTCTGTCACGACAAGTGAAGCACGTGATGAACTTCACTAATTGGGCGATCGCGAGTGGCAGCAGCACTGCCCTGCTCTACAGCAAGCGGCTGGTGAGGGGCATCCTGGGGCTGGGAATTGTGGAATGTCCCGAGCTGGAAGGGATTCACCCACAGAGATCACCCAGTCCAACCCCTGCCCTGCACAGCCACCCCCAAATCCCACCCTGGGCATCCCTGGCAGCGCTGTCCAAACGCTCCTGGAGCTCTGGCAGCCTCGGGGCCGTGCCCATTCCCTGGGGAGCCTGGGCAGTGCCCAGCACCCTCTGGGGATGAACCTTTCCCTGATCTCCAGCCTGAGCCTGCCCTGGCCCAGCTCCAGCCGCTCCCTCGGGTCCTGTCCCTGCTCCCAGAGGTCAGAGCCGCCCCTCTGCTGCTCCTGAGGAAGAAGCTGCAGCCCCCAGTGAGGTCTGAGCTCAGGCCCCTCTTCTCCAGCCGACCAAAGTGCCCTCAGCCACTCCTCATGTGGCTGCACAGACTGGGCTGTGCAGTTCTGTCCCAATCCCTATGTCCAGAGCAGGGAAAAGTTCCAATATACCTGTAGCGAGATAAGACACAAACAAGTCAAGTGTTGGTAACCAAAATGATAATTCTCATACCAAAGTGCAGGTACACCCCAGTTCTGCACGTGCAGGTCGCTCACCTGCAGGGCCAGGGCTGTGCTCACCACTGGTACTGTAGACCATCATCCTGACACCAAATTTCTGTCCCAATCTGGGAACGTGTCCTGAGCCACGAACACAGGGGGGCAGGGGAATGAACTGTACCCAGAGGGAGATTAAGACACAAATGAGGTCAAATGCTGGTAATTAAAAGGATCCACACAGTTCTGCCATGTGGGTCCTTCATTGGCACCATCATGGCCCATTGTGGCACCATGTCTTCAACTTTAGGTCTTACAACAGAGCCAAGCAATTGTGCAACAATTCACCCTTTACCATAAGGGTTTAGGAGTGTTAGTGTAGAAGGAATGGGGTCAAGCTCTGTAAAGGCACCCCAGTGCTTCACTGGAGTCATTGCAGCAGTGCTGTGGTGTCGCAGTGCTGCTCTGTAATCCTCAGAGTAAAGAAGTTGTACAATGTGGGATTTTCCTGGTGAACTGAGGAGTTCCCAGCCTATGAACCAAACTTGCTGTTGCCAGTCCTTGTTGGTGTTCCACGGCCTGAACTCTCTGGGCAAATGCTCACTTCTCATTGCTCATTCTGTATTTCTTTGTCACCAACTGAGTGTTTTTGGTTTCTCTCAGATAACGTTCCAGCTACGGCACATTCTGAAGGCACGATGCGATCCTGTCCCGGCTGCCAACGGAGCCATCCGCTTCCATTGTGACCCCACCTTCTGGGCCAAGAACGTCGTCAATTTGGGTGAGAAATTTGGTGTTTGTCTATTCTGTGGCACTGGAAAAACTCGGTTGAATTGGGGGTGTTCATCCAACAGGAGTGTGTGCAGTGCAGTACATCTCTTAATGCAGGAGACAAAAACTCTCTTGACGTAACCCATCCAGTCCTGATTCTCCTCATTATCTGCTCTGTTCTTTCTGTTAGCAAAGCTTTCTCTAAATGGATATTGTTTTCCAGGGGAATGGTTCTAGGAATGGCCCTGATCACAGAATTAGAGTGGTTTGGGTTGAAAGGGATCTTAAAGCTCCTTCTGTTCCACCCCCTGCCATGGCAGGGACACCTTCCACTATCCCAGGTTGTTCCAAGCCCCATCCAACCTGGCCTTGGACACTTCCAGGGCTGGGGCAGCCACAGCTTCTCTGGGCACCCTGTGCCGTTTCCAGTATATTAAATATAATCACTCAGAGTTTGCAAAGTTCAGGTTTTGAATGAGAGAAGGGGGGAGAGCACAGTGAGACAGAGGTACCCGCTAGCACCTGCTTGCGAAGTTGTCTGTTGGATAAAAATCTCATAGAAAATCTGATAAAAATACCAGCTTTTGTGTGTACTCACTTCTTGCTCTGAGTGCACCATCCAGGTTGGGGTATTCCCATCTTCAGCCCAGGATGTTGATTCTCTGGGAAACAGAAAGGAAACTGTCAACCTTAATAAAAAGGGACGTGCAGGCTCCAACAAGTGCACATTCACAGACAAAAATCAACGATTTTGCCTTTTCCATATAAAAATAGGACAGGAGTTATCTAGAGAGGCAATATGGTCCAACACACTGGAGCAAGACAGGACTTGCTTGTAGCAGTGTTTGTGTCATGTTTGTATAACCCAAGTCACTCAGTGATGGGACACTCTGCACCATCCCCCAGGTATCTCTTCCCAGGCTTTGCTTCTTTAGGCATAGAAACTTCATGCTCAACATGTTTGTTTTCTGTTTTATTTCTCATTTTGTCCATTTCTTGTGAAGGCAGAGAAGTAATTTCTGACTGTTGTGGCTTTTAGGCTGTGTAGTTCCAGTTCTTTCACTCTTCCCTCACAGATAGTTTTTTTTAAAGTTTGCAGTTAGTTCTTGTAGTTCTCTTTTTGCTTTTCTTGTCTATGGTTATTGAAGACTTAAAGTGGAAATTTCAAGCTTAAATTGCTCTGAGGAAGCTGCATTAGAAACATCTGAATATTCCATGTATACCAACCTTTGGAGGATGATGAGATCTAACTGTTGA
The DNA here is from genome assembly GCA_013397115.1 of Edolisoma coerulescens. Lineage (NCBI taxonomy): Eukaryota > Metazoa > Chordata > Aves > Passeriformes > Campephagidae > Edolisoma > Edolisoma coerulescens. Next base: position 146,220 of record VWZW01000881.1, on the reverse strand, counting down.
TTGCTTCTTTTGGTTTTTTTTAGGTAACCTGGTCATTGAAAATAAACCAACCCCTAGTTACACTCCCAATGTCGTGGTTGGGCAAACTCCTCCAGGAACAAACCACATCAACAAAGCTCCAGGACAAATCAATCTGGCCCAGCTTCGACTCCAGCACATGCAGCAGCAAGTGTATGCCCAAAAACACCAGCAGCTGCAGCAGATGAGGATGGCCCAGCCATCTGCATCCGTGCCCAGGCAGAGCAGCCCCCAAGTCCTGCAGCAGCAGGTGAGTCCCTTACGTGTTCTTGTTTCACCTTCTACCGTAACACTGAGATGTAAAATTGCCCTGTCAAATCTAAACTTACAAAACAATTTATAAACTAAAGTCTTTTGAGATTTGAGATACTTTAATGTGACAGCTGTTGGCTTTGCTTGATGTTATGTTACTACTACTGTGGAAAGAGATGGGCTTCTTTTCTCCATGTTAAAAGCACAAATTTTAAAAAACACAAACCCTTGCAGCCTCCCAGGTTGATCAGCATGCAGACCATGCAGAGGGGTAACATGAACTGTGGGGCTTTCCAAGCACATCAGATGAGAATGGCTCAGAATGCTGCTCGTATACCAGGAATCCCACGCCACAATGGACCTCAATACTCCATGATGCAACCTCACCTTCAAAGACAAGTATATCCTGTGTACACGCTTCATTTGTGCCATTGTGCCAGACTTTCATTCCAGTAGATGGTACCTCCAGCTGTAAATGTGTTTATCTGTTCCCCTGTAGCTCACAGCTACACACATTTATATGCTTCTGTTCCATGTTGCATTACTGTGCTGTGACAGTTTTGCTGAACGTAAGGAAATTCAAACCTTAGGGGTGAAAATGAAATCTGACGTTTGTATTGCAGTTTAGGTCTGGGAAGCAAAACGTTTCCTTTTGCACTTTTCAGTGGCATTCAGCTGAAAAGAACATTCAGAGGGTTATTAGAGAATAGTGAGGAGTAGTGAAGTTCAAAGTGATGTAGTTGAGGGGTTTTGATTAAATCAACTGCTGAAGTGTTTTTAAATTCACACCTGAAGCATTGATGCAGAGCTCTGCATGCCATTAAGAATAAAAATCCTTGACAATGAATGTTAATGTGACTGAAATACCAAAAGTGACTTTATATTACTTGAAACAGTTACTTTCATCTTAAAAAAAAAAAATTCGACAGATGTGTAAACTCTAAAGCTATCTTTGGAGGGAGGAATTGCTTTAAGAAAATACAACTACATACGAAATAATTTGGTGGAAGAAGTGCTGTCTATTTACTATCTAGCCACATAAAGGATTTTTTCCCTTCCAAGTGAAGCAGAGTAGCAGTTGCTCTGCCCTCAGTGCTGGCAGGTGCTGTGCTAGCTGGGAGTGTGTGTTTTGCCCCAGGTGGGTTGAGGTCTCTCCCCAGGGCAGCGTTGCCGTGCGAGCTGCGGCGCCCGGCCCGGTGACCCAGCCCGGTGTCTCTGTCTCCCCAGCACTCCAACCCCGGCCACGCGGGGCCCTTCCCGGTGGTGTCCGTGCACAACACCACCATCAACCCCACCAGCCCCACCACGGCCACCATGGCCAGCGCCAACCGCGGCCCCACCAGCCCGTCCGTGTCGGCCATCGAGCTCATCCCGTCCGTCACCAACCCGGAGAACCTGCCCTCCCTGCCTGACATCCCTCCCATCCAGGTCAGTCTGCTTCCCTTTCTCTGTGGGTTTTTTTTTTTGTTTTCCTTTGGGTACCAGAACCTCTCTGAGGAATGGTGTAATTATCACTTAAAGTTGTAGAATTAAAATCTTCAGCCCTTCTCTTAGGCGTGCAACTGTTTTCTCCACATAGGGCTGACCTGCTTCACCTGTTAACCTTTAGATTAATCAATATTTAATGTGTCCTGTAGTAAAATTGAGACTTTAGGTACTGTGTTCACTTCCTTTCTTCCACAAGACCGTCCTATGGGAAGATATCAATAGAATAATTAACAGTGATGTATTTTGAGTGCCCTGAATGGTGATTTATTCAGAGTTAAAATTGCCTGGAGTTTCTCTCTGATGTTCCCAGAAGAAATAGGGAGCACAGAGGGGACATGTCCCATTGTCCCACAGAGAGGGGGCACAAGCTGAGGTAGATTTTGAAGGCGAGCTCATTTGGAGAGGTGAAAAGCACAATTTAATGTACACATGGAAGCAAGGAAAGTAAAAGTTATGTGTTTTCTGCAGGATGTTTGGGAGGGGAGGAGGATGATGGCTTCATCCTGAGAACATCGTGTGCATTGAAATGCCCCTGTAAAACACAGGAGATTTGGTCACGATACAGGAAACAGAAGTAAATTTCACCCAAGATGGTCTGCTGGAATACCAGCTGCAGCTCTGCAACTCTAAAATGGTCAGGGCTTGTATGTTCAGTGTTCTCAGGAGGCTGCAGGTCACTTGCTGATGTGAGAATGGTGGGGAAGGAGGGATCCCATCTCAGTGTGAGCAATCTGCAGTGCTGAGGCTTTAGAACAAAACACCAGAGGGAGTGTGAGTGGTTGTGGCTGATTCAGCTGTGACACCGAGTTAGAAATTGGGGGATGGTCCACAGCATTACCATGCAACTTCCAGGTGCACTGAAAATGCAGAATTCTGTCCAGATTGGTTTTTTTGTACCTGTTCATGTGATAGCTGTTAGGGATTTCAGTTGGATTTAGGGGATAGGAAGTGTTAGTCCTTCATGCTGCTGGCACAGTCATTAAAACCCACTTGGAATGCAGTGTGCTTCAAACACATTATTGCAGTTCTGTTGTCTTGCAGTTCATGGCTTTCAGCAGTTACAGCAGCAGGGTCCCAGTTTCCTTGGGTTTAACAGGTACTAAAATCTGTGTGAAAAGTGAGTGGGAGATTTCCCATCAAGTTAAGGAAAAGCAAGATTATGGCTTCCCTTAATATCTTAATTATGGAATAACTTTTGCAGCCTCAGTAGTCTGGTAGTTCATGACTAACACCATGTGTGTGACCAGCACACTGAGCAGCTGGGAGCCAGAAAGTTTGCAGTGACCTTGAGTAAGTGCAGCCCAGGACCATGTTGGAAGAGCTCAGATTTTAGGAGCTTTTGGAAAATGTTACTACTTGAAGTTTCTGGTTTGAAAGCCTGATCTCTGTATGAAACTGATAAAAATATTTGCTGATGTTCTGAATCCTTGAAGGGAGAGTGAACAATTCCAGTAAAGATACTGATCACAATTTAAAGATACGAAAGTTGAATTAGACCTCTCTGATTCAGATTTTTGTTTTTCCTCCTTAGCTGGAAGATGCTGGTTCCAGTAGTTTAGATAATCTGCTAAGTAGATACATCACAGGCAGCCACCTCCCCCCACAGCCTACAAGCACCATGAATCCCTCCCCAGGACCTTCAGCTCTATCTCCAGGGTCATCAGGTAAATCTGATGGGTTTTTCCAGACATTCCAGAAAGTGGTGGGTATTTCTGGTGTTTAAGTTGAAAGTAATTGCCTGCCATTTCCTGCCAGAAGGGAAGTGATGTTTTGTTTAAAATTTGTTTTGCTCAGAAATAGATTCTTCTGGAAATTTAAATTTTACCCTCCTTCAGAAATGTCTTTATAGTAACAAACTGCCAGCACATGAATGCAGTGTTCCAGCTCCATGGAGAGACACTGTCAGGGTCATTCTGAGTATAACCAATTAATGGTAGAGCTTTTCTTGTGCATGTGAACAAATTAAGTCACCAGTACCTAATTTTGAATAATTTAAACATTGAAAATATCTATTTCTATAAGTAAGAAGATTATTTCAGTCAATAGGAAGAAATCTTTCCCTGTGAGGGTGGGGAGGCCCTGCCACAGGGTGCCCAGAGCAGCTGTGGCTGCCCCTGGATCCCTGGCAGTGTCCAAGGCCAGGCTGGACAGGGCTTGGAGCACCCTGGGACAGTGGAAGGTGTCCCTGCCCATGGCAGGGGGGGAACTGGATGATCTTTAAGGTTCTTTTCCAACCCAAACCATTCTGGGACTTGATGTTCCTCTTGGTTTTCTCTACAGGACTTTTAAGATCCTGTGAATGAATGGGTGCAGCAGTGGGGCTTCCTGTGTTTCTCAAAACCTGCATGCAAACCATGCAGAGGCTGCTGGTTTGACTTTATTGGTGGCTCTCAGTGCATAAAATTTGAGGATGTAATGGGCTGAAGGCTTTAGCAGTGTTTGGAGGAGGTGAAGTAATTACTGGGACTCCAGGAACTGTGTGTTGTCACTTTTTTATTTAACGTGATGTGCTGGACTTTGTGGTGATCACAAGAGTGAGAGAACAGCTGACTTAGGTGACTTATTAAATCAGGATATTCCTGCAGCACTTCTGGGGTTACTCAGCACTAGTCAGTGAATGTAAACTTGTACTAAATCAACTTCTGTGCTGCTTCTTTGCAGGTTTATCCAACTCCCACACTCCTGTGAGGCCCCCCAGCACCTCCAGCACAGGCAGCAGAGGAAGGTGAGTGTCACATTAACACTGTCAGGCTAAAAAGATCAGGCATGAAGAACTCAGAAGCAGAGTTGGCAGCTGGCAAATTGTGCTTTGACATAATTGTGACCTAGGAATGGCAGAATGCTAACATGAAGATTTATATTTTTAATTTTTTTTCCTGCACTATGATTCCCCTCTGTCTTGTAAACTGGAGCTGTTGTAAATGTTCTGACACCCTTTGTCTTTCATTTGGGAAACAGTTACCTGAATTTCCTTGCCCTGGTGATTTATCCCCTTATTTATGTGCTGATGTCTTTCCAGCTGTGGCTCCTCGGGCAGAACTGCTGACAAAACTGGCATTAACTTCAAGGCTGACCAAGTGAAAGTAAAGCAAGAACCAGGCACAGAGGAAGAGATCTGCAGTTTCTCAGGAACAGTAAAGCAGGAAAAAACAGAGGATGGCAGAAGGAGTGCTTGCATGGTAAAGTTAGTTTATGCCTGGTGTGTTGTGGTTTTCCTGGCAGCATGTTTAAGAATTTGGAAAAGAAAAAAAAAGCAATTTTACTGTAAAGCTTCATTCTAAGAGATGTTTTCTCCCTGGCAATGCTCTGCCAGGCACAGGGTGGTCTGTGATGTAAATTTTATTGTTGACTATTAAAATGAAGTGTAATACAGTGTATTTGCTGCTGTTAATCCCTAATTAATAAAAGCTGTGAGTCACCCATTGGTAGTGGGCATTCCCACGTAGGTAATTGCATTCAGAAATCCTCCAGTCAGTCAGAAGTTCTTAGACCAAAGTATAAATCAAATAGTTAACAAATGAATATTTTTCAGTGTTTCCCAGCTGTGCTTGATTGAACAGGATTGTGTACAGGGAGCAGGGTGGTGGAGTTGAGGATTTTTCCTAATGACAATGAAGTTGTCATTAACAGCTTTTAATGACTAATCAGCGTGTTTGGCTCGTTATGTCAGAAGAAACGACTGTGTTCTTCAAAGAAAGGACATGTGAAAAAGTAGTTTTCAATACTGGGTGCGACTCAGCTCTCCTGATGATTTCCCTTGGTTTTTGGGATATGAGTATGGTGTGTGGATGGTGGGAGGCTTTTGAATTCCAACACAGGCAGGAAGATGCTGGTGTAAAACCAACTCTGATTTCCCGTGTGCTGCTTTCATTCCAGCTCAGCAGCCCAGAGAGCAGCTTGACACCACCACTGTCCACTAACTTACACCTGGAGAGTGAACTGGAGGCCCTGGGAAGCCTGGAGAACCACGTGAAGACAGAGCCAGCAGATCTGAGTGAGAGCTGCAAACAGTCTGGGCACGGCCTGGTGAACGGGAAGTCGCCCGTGCGGAGCCTCATGCACCGCTCAGCTCGAGTGGGGGCAGAAGGGAACAACAAGGATGACGACCCCAACGAGGACTGGTGTGCTGTGTGCCAGAACGGGGGGGACCTGCTGTGCTGTGAGAAGTGCCCCAAGGTCTTCCACCTCACCTGCCACGTCCCCACACTCCTCAGCTTCCCCAGGTACCGGCGGCGGCGCGGTGCGGGCTGAGGTTGTGGATGGAACCCAAACTGGTGTTTCCTCCACAATCAGCTTGTTCTGGGTGATTCCTTGGAGTGCAGAAATGTGACATTTCCAAGGCCTTGCCCAAATTGTTTGTGTGTAGCTGGTCAGTGGTTATCTGATAACAGAATCCCGTTCTGGTTATCTGTTTGTGTGAAGTCTCACAGTGCGATTCTGTTGGGTAAAGTTCATTTTAAGGCAAGGTGAGAAAGGTGTTCTAAAGTATTAAAACATCATCTGAGGGCAGGAAAAATGGCCTTGACTGGCAGAAATTTTGTGAGCATTAAGAGTTATTCCTTAGCTTTGGGTATCTCCAGGTCTTTACTGTGGTAGAATGTGAATGTGTAAGGGTGAGTAAAAACCCTTTGTAGCCATCACTGATGAGAATTTATCCCTGGATGTCTGGAATAATTGTGTTTTTCTCTTTAGTGGAGAGTGGATATGTACATTCTGCAGAGACCTGAGCAAACCTGAAGTAGAATATGATTGTGACAATTCCCAGCACAGCAAGAAGGGGAAGACAGCACAAGGCCTGAGTCCTGTGGACCAAAGGGTGGGTCTCAAACCTGCAGGAATCTGCTTCCCAGGAAAAAGTGCTTTCTCACATCAGCTACCCTCCACTGTCTGGAGCTGGTTTTGCTTTGGCTGAAGCAAATTAAATGTAACTATGGCTTTGCAAAACACCCCAAAATGATTACTGAGATTTTTCCTGCTGTGGCCACACCTCCAGGTGTTGGTGACTGTGGGAGTGCCCCAGTGCATTGGGACTGTAATCACTTAGTAGCTAAAATTTAGCTTTAACACATATTCTTATATAAAGGCATCATTTACCATGCACTTAATTGAAAGTCCTTTGCATTTAGCATTGATGTCACCTTCATGAAATAGTTCTGTGAGTTTGGTGTGTTTAAGTGCTCTAAGAGAGAGCTGGGAGTATTCAGGTGCATTCCTGGGGAATTGTAATGACCTTGACAATCAGAATTATTTTTAGCTTTATCAATCAGCCTCTGTGTAGTGTTATGAGTATTATCAAATCAAATTCCTCTAAAGGAATTCACAAGCAAAGCAAAGAAGAATATTTCAACAGGGAATTTATGGAAACATTGGCTTTGCTTTCAGATTGTTCAGTTTTGTCTTGTGGGGAAAAGTCTACAGCTCAGTCCTTTCCTGTTACATATGGGTGTGATTGGACAAAAGCAGTAAAAGTGGTTGTAGTTGGTATTTTATTTTTTAATTTGCAGTATATTAGCATGTCTCTCCATGCTTGACTTTAGCCTGAGGCTTTTGGTTAGGAGGGGGAAAACAAAGAGGAAATCTGTGAACAGTAAATGGGGTTCGGCCTCTCAACTCTGCCCTCCTGAGAACTTTACCATTTTAATTAAGTTGAGGGGGTTGCATTTAAATTTTCTAGTACTAAGCTGTTAAAGTACAAGCCTATTTACAGTAGGGGGGGTATGAACTTCTGGGCTAGGGATAAATTAAGAATATTAATCTGACCCTGTTTATTTCTTTATAAGAAATGTGAACGCCTCCTGCTTTACCTGTACTGCCATGAGCTGAGCATTGAGTTCCAAGAGCCAGTCCCAGCCTCGGTGAGTCTCCTGAAAAACAGCTTGTGGTTTGTATTTGGTATCACATCCCTGAGAGTCTGGAGTTGAGTTTGGGAAAGAACTGACTGCTTTCACTGGATCAGTCTAAAAGTCCTGGCAGCCATCCAGCGTTTCAGGGGTCTGAGAGGGAAAGCAGCTGATCCTGGAGCTTCTCCAGGCAGATGCTTCACTCCCAGTCTCAAAACCAGATATTTAAAAATACTTCCAATTAGCAGTTATTGAATTGGAACACGATGTCTCAGGATACCCATGAAACTCAGAATGCTGTAGGAGGGCTTTTTGTTTCTTTTTGGACAAACTTTTGAATGAGATGAGGGGAGAAACTGCTTTGACTCTTCTGCTTTCAGCTGTAAAAGAAGTAAAGCTTTGCTGTGCTGTGAGAGATGCTGAAGGTTAGAAAGAATCCCACAATCCCAGAGGGGTTTGGGTTGGAAAGGACCTCAAAGCTCATCCAGTCCCACCCCTGCCATGGGCAGGGACACCTCCCACTGTCCCAGGGTCCTCCAAGCCCCATCCAGCCTGGCCTTGGACACTGCCAGGGATCCAGGGGCAGCCACAGCTGCTCTGGGCACCCTGTGGCAGGGCCTCCCCACCCTCACAGGGAAGGATTTCTCCCCAATATCCCATCTAAATCTACCCTCCTTCAATTTAAAGCCAATCCCCCTTGTCCTGTCACTCCCATACCCTTATAAAGAACTTTTTAAACAATTTGAGGAAAGGAAATTGTTCTGCTTTGCTGAACATGCCTGAAGCGTGTGATGAGATCGAGTGATTGATATCTTAGAGCAGAAATTCAGCTGTGAACTCTGTCCATTCAGTGATAATTCAGCATTGGTTTTTTACAGATACCAAACTACTATAAAATTATAAAGAAACCAATGGATTTATCCACGGTGAAGAAGAAACTGCAGAAGAAGCATTCCCAACACTACCAGACCCCCGAGGACTTCGTGGCTGATGTCCGGTTGATCTTCAAGAACTGTGAAAGGTTTAATGAAGTATGTTAACTTCCAATCTCAACACCATTTTTAATTTTAGATGAAGATTTATTTCAACCTGGTTGTGCAGCTTCTGCAGTGAAAGGCTCTGCTTCCAGCTGTAACTTCTGCTTTTGGAGCAGATGCTGAATCAGACACTTAAAAACCAAAGAAAACTCAAGGCAATTGCAGAATAACTTCTCATTTTTAGCTAAATTGGGAGAACAGAGGGAACTTCTAAAAAGCATTCAGTGGTGTCTGTGAGTGAGGAGCAGGGTGACCTGGTTACTGTGCATTGAATTGATTGTAGAAGTGCTCAGGAAGTGCCATAAAGACAACCAAAGAGTCCTTGAAAGTGTCTCAAGCTTCCCAGGTAATTGTTTTACCCTCCTGGAACATGGTAGAATCCACTGAGAAACTTCCTCTACTGAGGAGAAATCTGCCTTTCTGAAGATATTCTGGTTTTAGTACCTCACACAGGCTGAATCCAGCAAAGCTTTGGGGCCACTATGGAATTTATTAACCTTCCTGCTTTAACTCCTGGGTAGCTGGGCTCTCCCAAAAATCAGTTTTCAGTGGATAACTTGGGTATGGGGTCATATTTTTTTACTAATTTTGCAGTGATCCCATCTGATAATGAAATATCCCTTACATGTGACTTGGGGAGATAAATGTGAGTGTTACTGCTAGTGGAGCAATGGAAAAAATAATCTCAGTATTAGAAAAAAAAAAAAAAAAGGTGATGTTGTGCTGAAACAGAGCAGGAGCTAAGAGGGTTCCTGATCTTTGAGATGCTTTAAAGCAAGGAAAACAAAAGGCATCACAGGGAATGGCTTTCTTCTGACCTTAGAAATGCAGGAAGCAGCCAATATTCCTCTGTAAAATGTAACCTGAACTTGCAGGGTTTGGGCTGCATTTTTGGCTCTGTGCAGAAGGAAACTGAAGGAAGTGCACAAAGCTACAATTAAAACCTCGCTAGGAGAAGTCAGGGTTAATGATGTGGTGCTGGAAGTGCTCACAAGCATTTGGGACTTTGACAGCCCTGATTCCTTTATGTCCCTGCATTAGGGGAGGTTCATGAGCACTGGGGAAGGAGTTGTAATTATGTGAACTTCTCAATCAAGGGAATTAATGAAGCATCCACTGTAGAGGAAAACATGCTGCAGCTCTTAGAGACCAGAGTAAAACAAGAGAGGAAGGACTGAGGGATGTGGTGATTTTTTTCTTATTTTTTTTAAAAAAGAAAAAAACGTGTTTCAGCTTGCCTGGCTCATGGCAAAGGTTGAGTCACTCTGACCTCTCACAGCAGCATCATGTCGAGTGCCTCTAAGCCAAATGCTTTTCCAAAGCAGAAATCCAGGTGGGGTAATCCCCAGGAAAGCAATCTCCTGGAGCACTTCCCTCCAGAGGAGACTTTCCCACAATCATGTCCAGGCAAGTCAAATTTATTGTGAAGAAAGCAGTCATGAGTAGAAAATGGCTGGGAGCCACTTACTTGTACAAAAGTTGTGTGTTCTGTTGAAGGTTTATTTAGCACCTAAGACTGTTTTAAACCTGCTGCCTAAGTTTGGGAACTAAAGCTAACAAACCATAACAAACTGTGTCGTTGTTATGGCTGACTTTAGTCATCCAATCCTGTGCGATCTCGTAACTTTAGAAAGGATTATAATTTCATTTTTTTTGACTCTGGTATCCTTTTTAGATGATGAAAGTTGTTCAAGTTTATGCAGAAACACAAGAGATTAATTTGAAGGTAAGCGTTTCAGACCATGCACACTTGGTGAAGGGATGTGCATTTCCAACAGGTGAATATTCCTGTCTTCTTTCATCCACAGGCTGATTCAGAAGTAGCACAGGCAGGGAAGGCAGTTGCATTGTACTTTGAAGATAAACTTACAGAGATCTACTCAGACAGGACCTTCCAGCCTTTGCCTGAATTTGAGCAGGAAGAGGATGATGGTGAAATAACTGAGGACTCCGATGAAGATTTTATACAGCCACGTAGAAAACGCCTAAAATCAGATGAGAGACCAGTGCATATAAAGTAATCTAATGATATGGACCTAAAATTTATTGTAAAAACTGTTATTTAAGTGTTCCTGGAATATTATCATGCCTACAGTGGCCATCTTGAAGAAGCTGATAGCTTTTTAAACAGTATTAGATAACAAAAAACACTTGTACAGAAAAACATTCGCATCAAAAGGGGAAAAAAACTGTATTGTAAATTCTTGGTGGTTTGTATTTTTTTTTTTTCCTTGATTACTTGCGATATTCTTTCTTTTCCTGATGGAGGGGACACGCTCATCCTGGTCTCACAGACAGAGGTGGAGGAATGTTGAAGAGAAGCAGAGTTGATAAGAGATGTTCCATGTGCAGATAAGACTGTGTAGTGACACGTTCTGCAGGACTGGACCAGTTCAGTGACTGTATCTTGCATTACACTGCAGTGTAAACTGTGAGCAGAGCTCCTGAAATCCCCTCTCTGTGTCCACTCAAGTGTGTGTTGGTCGTTGCTTTGATCATCTCATTGAAGCAGGATTGTGAATATCTGATCTTCTGTGTCGATCCAATCGTTGACATTTTGCTTTCTTTACTCCATTTTATGTATAGCAAAAGGAAAAAGAAAGAAAAATCATTAAACTGTTCTGAATTGGCGAGTGCAGGAATGTGAGTTTTTGGCAGATGAAAGGCTCAGCTGGTGGCTACAATCCCCTTGAGTAGGACAAGGTGTACTTATTAAAGTCCTGTGCCCAGAACATTTTAATGGCATCCATGGCAGAAGTCTCAGCGTTGTCATCTGTCCCTGACCCCCTGACGAGGCAGAATGTTCTCTCCAGTATTCATTCTCTACTTTTCTGTACTTAAAATATAGACTGAAGAGGTAATAACTGGTTGGGGTGTTTTTCCAGTCTTCCTAAATATCAGTTTCTAATAGACCACTCGGCAAACAATAACCTATTAACTACCAAATGTGTAAAATTTCCTGTATTCACTTTGTCTTATTTGTAAATAGTGAATTGAGATTTCTTGCAGATCAGCAACATTTGCTGAACTGTTTTTAAGCTAATATGTATTCTTATTGATTGTTCCTATCAAGAAAAGATTTGTAATATATGCTATTTCTAACATTGCATTCATTTTGAGGTTCTGTCTTATTTTTCTTAGAGTACTTCTCAGAACTTTCTTCAGAAGCAGCTTGTGAGGGAAACGTGCAGGAAGATTGGAATCAGTCTGAGTTTGGGTTGCCTGTCCATCCATTGAACAAAACACTTGCACGGGGTTTGGCCTTGAGTGGTTTCTGGTCAAAGAGTGAAATCAGAACAATTTCCCAATTCCCTCACTAACCCCCGAGGCACCTCTGCAGTGCCTTCCCTTGCACTGCCTCCATCCCAGCATTCCTGGTTAGAAATCCTGGAATCACAAGGAGTTACAGCTTGAGCAGTTGTTTTCTTTACTGACACAAGTCAGTACTAGAAATAACAAATATAATTTCTGGCCTTCCTATTGATCTTGTTAAAGGAAGTTGAAGAATTCGTGTACCCAGTGAGCTCGAGATGGCAGACTCTCCATTTGCCATCGTTTGTGTGGATCCTGCAATTCTGTGGGAGATCCCTGGGGGTTTGGAGTGCTCAGCATTGCAGTCCCTGTGACACTGAACACGCTTTACCATAATGGTAAAGAGAAATATTTTAGCACAATATCAAATTGAGAAATGCTCTCAGCAGTTTTTATGCAAATCACTGCAGATTTGGTTTCTTTCCTAAGAACCAGGTCTGTACCTTGGGATTCTCTCTCTCTCTTGCAATAAATGAGGGGACTGAAGCTGTTTGTAACTTCCAGCTCACTTCTTTACTCAAATGTTATACTTCAAGCTCAAACTGGTTGGGTTTTTTTCATTTCTCAGACATGAACAGTGCCGTTTTAAGTTTATTTTTTAGCAGTTTGTATGTGAGAGGAAAAGTTCCACTTCAACATATTAAATTGACAAAGAGCAGCAACTTTGCCCATGGAAAGGCTGACGTGTGAATAGGACACTGGTAGTGACAAGGGATCATTTCATGGCTCTGTGTATTGCCTATTTATGCATTTCTAGTTTCTCAGCTTCGTTTTGCAAAAGGAATACTATTAAAATTATCATGAAAATAAGATTCTGTGAACTCTCTTCACTCGGGGCTCCTTTTTTATGGCGCTTCTGGTACCTTCAGGCCTCCCCTTTTGAGCTGTTCCCTGGGCAGCAGCCGTGGGTTGGATCCTGCAGAGCCCCCGGGGCTGAGCCAGAGCAGGGGATGGGCACGGGGGGATCCCAGCAGAGCACAGGGGAAGGACTCACCCCAAACCCTCCAGGGAGGCTCGTGCCCCCCGGCTGCTGCAGGAACAGGACCCTCTGCTCCCCACCCAGACCCCAGAGCAGTTTCCAGTGTTTTGGGACAGCCTCTCCTTTGAGGTGGCCTCTCCAACCCTTCACTCCAGGTGGAGAACTTGTCCAGCTCGTGCTCAGCAGCTTCTGCACACCAGGAGTGAAGCTGAGCTGGACCCTGCTGAGCCCAGACCCTTGCACAGACCCCACTGAACCTCCAGAGCTGCTCCTCCCATCCAGTTCCCGGTGCTCAGGAGGATTATGTGGAATTTTGAATGTGTGCAAGAAATCTCAAGTGTTTCTTTTGTACAGGGAAACAAAACATTCTCTTCCTCTTCTTCTTCCCCTTTAGTTTCGAACTCCCAAAGCAGCAATTCAGTGATTGTTCTGAAAGCAGCAAAGTTCTATTTGAAATTATTTAAAAGGGTAGATAAGCTCTGCTAATCCATTCCCTGATCCTGTAGTCTGGGTGTTCATCACAGAACTGGGAAGGGTTTGCTCAGTGGAAACAATTTTTGGTGCCTCACTGTTTGGAACTCGTTCAGGAGCAAATTACTGGGTCTGTGTTAATGAGCCACTAATTCTCTGGGCATCTTCTCCGTGCCAGCTGCTGGGTGTGCAATGTGTGAGTGGCTTTAGCTGGGGAATCAGAGCACAGCTTCCATCAGGAAATCCTGCAGGAGGAGCCTGGCACTTGGTGTAACTCTGCTCTCATTTAAAATACTCCCAAAAACTCATCTCTCCATTTTGGTTGAGAATTTTTGTTGCCCCTGAAGTTTCAAGTTAATCCAAAGAAGGAAAAGGGAATTTGCTTTTGAAATGAGAATGCAAAGTGCCCAGTGTCAGCTGCTGGATGACCTCAGCAGCTTTCCTGCCATGGAATTCCTGGTGATTAGTGTGAATTCCACAGCTAAACGGGCTCAGGGCTTTTATTTAGCTGTGCCCTGAGATTGAGTGGCCTAGAGCACAACAAGGCAGAGTTATTATCCAGAAAAAGGGGGTTTCCCCAACTTCTGCAAACAGAAATGCTCAGTTAAGTGTAGAGGTTGTTCCCCTGCGTGGGATGTCACCACTGTGACACTTCACTGTCACACTCCTCATGCTGGATCAAACATTTCTTCAAGCCACTGGCGAAGAAGTCCTTAAAATGAGCCCAAATTTCTGTTTTATCACCTGCTTTTGGCTGACCTGCAAAAGTTTAGGTTATTGCGACAGTGTTTTGAAGCCGTGTGTGTGGGATACTGGGAACTGGCTTTTCCCAGTTGGCTTTTCCTTGTTTTTCTCACTCTCTTCCTCGGAAAAAGCAATAAAACTGCTTTGTCAGCTGCCTGCCAGCATGACAGGAATCCTTTCCTTTGGATAATGATTTTATAGGCAAGTTTGTATGCAAATCACCAAGCCTAGCTTTTAAAAACAAAGTGTGCAGCAGTTCCTGACAATACAGAGTGTGGCATTTTATTTTAAAAAAATTAGGGGAAAGTCCCATATTTTTTTAAGAAGTAGGTGTTTGAGCAAATAACGGAGGTACTTTTTTAAAATAAAAATGTAAATGCCACAGTTTATGTAGATGGCACATATGGATTGTATCTTTGGGTATGGTGATTTATTCTGTCTTCTCAAAGTGTGTGTACAGTAACTCTTCCATCTGCTTCCACTTGGCTTACGGGGATCCTGCTTTCTGTGCTTTCCAATGTATCAGGATGTAATCAGCTTTCCAAAATTGCAGTTAATTTGGGAATCTTTATTATAAAGTGGACTATAAAATGTATGAAATGCAGGGTTTGGCCTTTTCCTGTTGAGTGAAATCACAGCTCGAGGCTGCTGTCTTTAGGATTTATGGAATTTCTACAACGAGAGGTACTGAAATATTTTGTAAGCTGGACTTGGGCAGGATTCAGGCTGGAGGGAGCTCCCCTGGCACGTCTGTGCTCACCTGCAATGGGGGATTTTTAGGCTCAGAACACCAGGACACATGTAAATAATCCTGTACAGATCTGTGCAGTGCAAAGCTTGTTTTACACGTAAACGTTCTCCTGGAAGGGTTAAATCATGGCATTCTTTGATTCTTCAATTATTTCCTGCTTCCAGGACTGGAACTGGCTCATTTTGCACATAATAAACTCGGCTCATCTTTTAATATGATTCTTCAAAAAAAACAAGTGCTGTTTCTGTGATATGTATTATCTGAATCATCCTATTTAACTTTTTTTTAAAAAAAGTTATTGTTTCTAATTGTTCTGTTCCTGTGTTCTTTTGCTGGTGTGTAATTAAAAACCAGAAATTTTTCTTTCCCTGGTTATTTAATACTTTAGCTGCCTGTAAATATTTCTTGTTAAGTGCTCTGGAATGTGCTGTAGAAGTTGTATTAGCTCAGTTTAAAGCATTGTTTGGAACCCATTTTGGTTGGTTATTTCTATTAAATCAGAAAAATCATTCTTTCAACTGGAGTTTCTTTCTTGCCCATCATCAGATACGGATTCACACCTGGCTAAAGGCTTTCCTGACAACACCTGCAGTGTGGAAATGGGGTGAAATTTGGGCTGCAGGAGCCGAGGTGAACCCAGCTGAGGCTGCAGAGAAGGATTTGGGTGTGAAACACAAGGGTTTGGAGGTCTCTGGACCTTTTGCACGCAGTGAAAAAGCTGCACACCTGGAATTCTGCTGTGTTCCCCCACCCTGGAGCTGCAGTTTGGTGGGTGTGCCTTGAGCTGCTCCCCAGCACTGATAAATCCATGGTTTTTTGTGGATGTTGCTGCTGGGGCAGTGTCCTGAGTGTCCTGCTCGGAACTGAAGGCAGAACTGAGCCTTGCAGAGCTGGGGCCGTGACCCAGCTCAGCTGCAGCTCTGCAGCTGGGAGCAGGAGCTTCTCTGGCTGGTCCTGACAGGAGCCCAGAAACGACTGCAGCTCCTGGAGTGCCCCAGCTGAGCACAGACCTGCGGGAAGGAGTGGGGTGAGTTTGCACCTCAGCTAAAATTCCCTTGGAATGATTTTTCTGCAGCCAGTGAGGGAGAGCTCTGGCAAGCTGGAACGCCTCCCAGCTTGGAGGTGTGTCCAAACTTCCAAAACCCAAGTGAAGGCTCTGATCCAGGCAGGTCTGTCACCTACCACTAGTTCCCTTCAGGCTGTGCCTCGTAACAAACCCGAATTTTTCTCTCACTCTTTGTTTATTCTTTAAGTGCCTGCGGTGGTTTAGAGGCTCCTTGCTGGGAGCTGTGTCCCAGGAAAAGGTTCAGTGAGCTTCACTGAAGCTTCTGTTCTTGCTAAAGCAAAGAACACCTGCACTCCCTGCTGCACTTCTGGGCTCTGCTCCTGCCCGAAGGAACAGGTGGTTTGCACCCAAACCTTTGCATTTCCAGCCCAAACTGGTGGTTTGGGGCTGTGGGTTCCAGCCCACAGCGTGGTGCTGGCCCTGCAGGTGCTGGGCACGAGGGGCTGGCTGAGTGCCCTGCTCAGCCTGCCCTGGAGCTGGCAGAGGGGCAGGGAGGAGGTCTTGGAGGGGGTTTTGTTTCTCTTTGCCAGGTGCTGCCTGGCTGTGCCCAGAGCACTCCCAGCTCCCCCAGCCCATCTGCTCCAGCTCCTCGGGTGGTTGGGGCTGGCCTTTGTGGCTGGACTGGCATCTGGCATTTGCAGCTCCTCTGTTTGACTCCGCTCACTCCCTGCATTTCCTCCATAGGTTTGCTTGGATTGTTTTTCCCTCTTAATGCCCTGCCTTTAATTCTCCTGCCTTTAATTCTCCTGGCTTGCTGCAGTGACACTGAGCTGTTCACCCCATCACACAGTGCTGCACTTCAGCTGCCAGTTTTCATTTCACCCCAGGGTGAAAAATCCCATCCCAAAATTCTACCAAGGATTAGAAACGGCTGCTAAACTGTTCAACCCCTTGCTGCCGTTGCAGAATTCACATCTGTTATAGAACCCCAGACCGGTTTGGGTTGGAAGAGACTTTAAAGCTCATCCAGTTCCACCCCCTGCCATGGCAGGGACACCTTCCACTAGCCCAGGTTGCTCCAAGCCCTGCCTAACCTGGCCCTGGACACTTCCAGGGGTGTGGATATCTCTGTAGACACAGATTATTTTGGAGTTACTGCTGTCTGAGGGCTGAGATGATGAGTCTGGATCTTCTCCAGAGCACTGGCCTTCCTTTCCCTTATTAATCTCCCTCACCACGTGAGCTCTCTGGATCACTCCAGTGCCTGAACAGGCTCACAGGGGCTGAACTGCATTCCTGACTGTTCCCGTGTCCTTTGCTCCATGTTAGTGGAGCAGATGGAGCAGAACAAAGCACTTAAGGCTGAGTAAACTGCTCCTTGCCAAATTATCTTCCACTGGTTCCCTTGGGCTGCAGCGCAGCGCTGGGTGATCTCCACCTGGGTTAATGCTTAGGAGCTGGGATAATGTTTGCTAAATTAGCAGGGTTTAAAAGCAGGGATATAAATTCCTGCTCCTTTCATTAACACATCAGAGATGAGCACGTTTAGCACAGAACTCCGGTGAGCAGATGGCACAAGGCTGGGTCACAGTGGCTGAGGGTGCTGGGGGACTCCTCACCAAGGAACAGGCAGAGTGTGCAGGGCTCTGTCTGCTGCTTCTTCCTGGCACTGATGTTCACCTTCCATCCCTGGCAGTGTCCAAGGCCAGGCTGGAAAGGGCTTGGAGCAGCCTGCGATAGTGGAAGGTGTCCCTGCCCGTGGCAGGGGTTAGAACGGGATGAGCTTTAAGGTTCCTTCAAAAACAAACTATTTTGGGATTCTGTGATCAGCTGACTGGCCCTTTTTGCACCCCCCAGCATTGCCCAGGGGCAGAACTTGCTGCTGTTTGTGCAGCTCAGCCCCTGCCCTCGCTCAGGGCCCCAGACACAACCGAGGCCTCTGGGGCTGGGCAGGGTGCAGCCACCCCAACCAAACCTGTCCAGCAGCTGCTGCAGAGAGAATCTTTGGTTTTTTGCCTTGTATGTCAGAGAAAAAACCAAAAGCCTTTTGTGGAGAAAGAATTGCTCAGAAGTGTTTGGAAATCACATCTTTTGAAGATTTCCACCACTGTGGGAATATGGGGCTGGGACACACCTTTGGGCTGTGCTGTGGACAACGGGGTCTGCGTGGCAGTGTGTATCCATTTCAGATCACTGTCCTGTCAGGAAAGAGAGAGCTCTGGAAGTGGCTGGAACTCCCATTCATCTGGAATTTTCTTTCGGAGCCATGTTTGGTGCAGTTCTGCAGCTGCCACAGGTCTGTGCCCTGGCTCTGACGGGGGGGTTGCAGTTGGCTGCAGAACAAGATGCAAAATTCCAAACTGAAGTCTGTTTCCTCTTGGAGTTTGTGTCTCCAGGCAATCTCAAATGTAAATTCTTTATCTTCTCTGTTTCCCAAGGAAGGAGATGTTGCAGCAACCAGTGCTGGCAGCAGGGCCCGGGCTCGGGGTGAGTTCTGCTTCTAAATGAAGACAGATCATCCTCCAGCCTGGGGTTCAACCCGCGCAGGAGCCCAGGGGAGGTGCAGGAAGTTCAGAGCTGGGATGGGAAGCATGGAGAGCTCCGGGTAACCAACCACACCCCCCGAGTGAAGGCAGGGACCACGGCGTGCAATTCATGCATCACCCTGCCAGGAATCCGCAAAGGATCCGCTCGCTGCCTGAAATCCCCCGCGCGGGTGGCGTCACCAGGTGGTGCTGCGAACACAGCCCTGCACGCCGGGCTCGGAGCGAGCGGCGAGGTTATTCTGGGCAAGAAACTTTGGGGTTTGGGCTCCACAGGTGGGGAGGGACCTGCTGAGGGCACTTGTGGTGCGCCGGGCTCTGAGCGTCCGGAGATGCCCCAGCACTGCAGTGGCACCCGTGGGATGCCTGGGAAGGAGGTTTGGAAAGAGAGATTTACCCAGAGGGAAGGGCTGTGCTCTGTCTGCACCGTCTGCCGCCGCTCCCAGGGGTGGGATGTGCAGACCGGGGGCTTCAGGCTCAGTCATTTCTCTCCCTGCCTCAGCCTCAGAGAGCTCCGGGTGTGCGAGCGGAGCTGAGCCCTGCACGGGCAGAGCTGGGGATGTTTGCGCCGGGCAGCAGCAATGATCCATCCCCTCCCTGCCTCCTGCCCTGGGGAGCTCCATGAGCCCCGTCTGCTGAGGAGGGGAGAGGGTGGGATGTGAGAGCAGCCCCTGTGTCCCCTCCTCATTGCTGTGACCACAGGGGGCTGGGGGAGCTCCCGGCCGGCAGGAGCTCTGTGGAGGTCACCAGCTTTGTCCCCTGCCTCTGGAAAGTGTAAATGAACCACTCACACTGAAAAATGTCTTATGTGGGAATGTCACCAGACAGTGCCAAAGAGCAGAATCACAGAATATCCCGAGCTGGAAGGGACCCACTGGATCATCCAGTCCAACCCCTGGCCCTGCACAGACACCCCAAAATCCCACCCTGGGCATCCCTGGCAGCGCTGTCCAAACGCTCCTGGAGCTCTGGCAGCCTCGGGGCCGTGCCCATTCCCTGGGGAGCCTGGGCAGTGCCCAGCACCCTCTGGGGGAAGAACCTTTCCCTGATCTCCAGCCTGAGCCTGCCCTGACACAGCTCCAGCCCTTCCCTGGGTCCTGTCCCTGCTCACAGAGAGCAGAGATCAGCATCTGCTCCTCTTCTCCCCACGAGGAAGCTGTAACTGCAATGAGGTCTCTCCTCAGTCTCCTCCAGGCTGAGAAGCACCAAGGAACTTCTCATTTGAAATCTTCTCCTGGACTTCTCACTTGAGCCAGGCATGCAGGATAGCTCTGGGTGCTCTCTGCACTGCTGAGACCTGTGCAGGAAGGAGATGCTCCTCAGGCACCCTCTGTCTCTAAAAGTTTTGGTTTGGGATCCTTCCTATGAGCAGAGCAGGTGCCCAAGGCAGTCACTGCTGCTGCTGCCAGAGGTTTGCTCTGAGGTCTGAGCTCACCTGCAGGCAGGAGCCTGGATCTGATGTTCCTCTTGGGCTGTTTTGTTCTTGAAGCTGAGCAGAGCTGAGGGCAGCTGAGATCTCAGCCTGCCAGGGATCTCAGCCCTGGATTTCTGTGTCAGATCAGGCCCTGCAATGGATGTTGGGGGTGTTGATCCTGCTTGGAGCTCAGGACACCGAGTATTAATAACAACTGTGGGGTGGGCTGGACTTTCCCTGTCCATCTCTTGTCCTGCTGCCCTGCACTGAATAGAAAGGAAGGGTACAAGCACCTGGAATGAGTTAAGGAACAGTGATTAATGCTGGAAAGACAGAGCCAAAAATGGGAATACTGAGACATTTTGGTTCTTCCTTCATTACCCATTGGAAGAGCTGAGGGGCTGTGGGTACCTGTGTGTGGTCCTGGTCTCCTGGTAGAGTTGCAGCTTGTTCCTGGTTTCACCAGCCTTGTGCAATGCTCTCCTGCCCTCTGGAAAACCTGATTAATCAGAGTGTGCTGTCAGCATTCAGTCCTCTGCTGTGCTGTCTGGGAGTTCTCTTTCCCAGTTAGGTGTCCAGAGCTCAGCCTGGTCTTTGTTAACTCCCCAATTCCCCAGTTCCCTTTCCCAGCAGCAGATCTGGTGCTCGATGTGCTGCTGGTTCAGGGGGTGACTGTGGACATGTCAAACCAGTTTAATCTTCTGCCCAATTATAATCAGCCTAATTCTCCTCCAGATACAGACCCAGGCTCCTTCTAGTGGCTGAGCAGAACATCAGTGTGCCAGGCCACATCTTATTTGCTGCTGACTGTTGAAAACTAAATTCTGTGGGCAGTAATTCAGTTATGCTGGCGGGTCTGGAGACTCTGTCCTGCCCTGTGGTTCCAAGGATCTCTCTCCTTCTTGCCTTTCCTGGGTGATGGGCACAGCAAGTGGCTTCGCAGGAGGTTCTCCTGGGTGCAGAATCACGGCTGAAATGTGATTTATTGGGGCCATATGTGTTTATTGGGGCCATATTTGTTCTCTGACAAAGCTTCATCCAAGCTTTGGATGAAGACCTGTTCCCTAAGTTACTTGATGAGTTGCTTCTTCCTTTTAACCAAACAATGTTATTTCCTGTTTGCTCCTGAGTTCTCACAGTCACAGAATCACAGAGTGGTTTGCGTTGAAGGGACCTTAAAGTTCATCTCGTTGCACCCCTGCCCTGGGTGCTGGGTTCTGGGGGCAGTGCTGGGGGGATGTCTGGCTGTTATCTCAGCAGATGAACTCAGCAGAGTGTCCTTGCCTCTTGGCATTTAGAGCCTTGGGAAATAATGTTATCAGTAAATAAAGATACTTAGACCAAAAAAAAGTCCCAGTGAACTCTTCGGGCCCTGAGATCTGATGCTGGCAGGAGCAGCCAACACCCTACAGAGAGGGTCCCCTACACCATCCTCTTCCCCACCGTCCCAGCCTTTTCTCCAGGGTGAGTCCTCGTGGGCTGGGAACCTTTGTGCCTGGTACAGCAGCCTGGAAGTTTTCTTCTGGGAGTGCTCAGGGCCAGGCTGGACGGGGCTTGGAGCACCCTGGGGCAGTGGGAGGTGTCCCTGGCCATGGCAGGGTGGGACTGGATGGGCTTCAAGGGCCCTTCCCTCCCAAACCATTCCATGTTTCTGTGACTGTTGTGGGTTCTGCTCTGCCCGTGGGCAGCTGGCAAGGACACCCTTATTCCAAACTGCAGGGCCTGGTGCTCCTCTTTTGGGGAATGTGGAGCTCTGGGAGAGAAGATGCAGCAGAAACCAAAGCTGGGAAAGGCCCACGTGCTGCAAGGCTCAGCTGAATCCGGTTATTTCTCCGTGAAGGTCCTTGGGGATAGGACTGCCAGCACATCTGTCATTTAGGATTCTGTCTGCTGTCACCTGTGGAAGGAGATTATTAAGTAGTGAAGTGACTGACAAGGGCTTTCTCTTTTTTCTCTTTATTAATAGGAGTATTGCAAATGCTGCTCTGGGCTCCCAGGGGAGCTGCCTGCAGAGGATGCTCTGAGGGTGAGCTGGATGTGTAAACAGCTCCTCCATGCAGATCCACACGTCTCTAACCAGGAAAAACCACTTGGATTGTTGGCTGTGGGTGTCGTGGAGGAGGTTTGGGATGGTGGAACGGGATGAGCTGGGAATGGCTGTGACCCACACCACATTCCCAAGGGCTGGAAAGTGCCCAGGAGAGTAGGAGAGATGGGATAAGGAGACTTGGCCAAAGACTTGGCCCCTTTAGGGTGTTGGGTGGGAAGCACCAGCCCAGGGAAAGCAGCTCCTGCACATCCACGCTGCTCTCTGGAGGCTGCTGGAGCAGGTTAATCAAAGAGTTTTTTTCTTTTCACATGTTAATATTCTCCTGAAATAAAAACATTACAGCATTTTCTCTCCGAGGCACAATTGTGCACCATAGGTTTTGTTTTCCCTCCTATAAAATACTGCTATTTTTATTACTTGCATTTCCACTGGGAGGGATAAAAATAATCAGAATACAGCAAATACTTTGTTAGCACACTGAGGGGGAAAAAACCCAGCTTACAACTCCTTATTTCCCATTACAGACAGCAACTTAGAGTGGTTCTTCCAGAGGGTTGAGATTGAGTATATTCTGCTTTGCTTTTCGGTTTCCATGAAAACACCTGTGGTTTAAAGCCTGGGTTAATTCCAAGGAGTGCTGGGGCTCAGGACCTCCTGCCCTCTCTGCCAGGTGTTACTGCAAGGTGGCTGCAGATGGATGTGTTCAATCTCTGCCTGTGCAGACACATGGAATTTTTCCAGGGCCTTTTATCCAGCTCTCTCTTCTTTCCTGATGGAAATGGTGCTGAGATAAAGCCATATGCTGTGTGGACTGAGGATGTTTCAAGTCTAAAGACCCCTCATTCCATGGCTGCTGGAGCTGGGAATCAATGGCCAAAGCCTTGTCCTGCTCTGGAAGCCCTTAATGCCACCTGGAGCCTGCTGGGATTCAATGTCAAAGGGCTCCTCCTGCTTCCCTGAGCTGCAGTGGCTGAGGAGGATGTGAGAGCAAAGGCTTCCCGGGAATCTTCAGCACTTTATAACCAGAGACAAATTTTAATCTCTCTTCTGGGTTCTGACACCAGCACTTTATTGGCCTTCAAAGAAAGTGCAGTCTTTTAAAAATAAATTATGCAGTGATGCTGATGACAGTGTCCACGGCACAGAGGCTGAAATGAGACCCTAAAAGCAGCAGTTTTTTATCTGCTCTCGCAGAAAGGATGTGTTAATATTGATCATTAACATTTAGGCAAAGGCCAGCTTGAGCCTTCTGGCAGCCCTGTACCAACAGCAGCCCCTCTCACGTGGGGGAGGTTGGATTAACTGTTTGAAAATCAGGATAAGGAATTGAAATGGGTCTAATCCCAGCCTACTGCTCATTCCAGGTATTTGCTGCCGTAATCTTCCTGAAATTCATGTCCTAAATAAGCCCAGCTTGCCAGGCTGACAGAGGCTGACAGCCCTGGGTGGCACCAGGGTGCCAAGTCATGGAATTATAGAGTATCCCGAGCTGGAAGGGACCCACATGGATCATCCAGTCCAACCCCTGCCCTGCACAGACACCCCAACAACCCCACCCTGGGCATCCCTGGCAGCGCTGTCCAAACGCTCCTGGAGCTCTGGCAGCCTCGGGGCCGTGCCCATTCCCTGGGGAGCCTAGGCAGTGCCCAGCACCTCTGGGGGAAGAACCTTTCCCTGATCTCCAGCCTGAGCCTGCCCTGGCCCAGCCCCAGCCCTTCCCTGGGTGCTTGGGCAGGTGCCTCAGTGGGACGAGGCTCTCACTTCGTTCATGTTACTGAGGTTGTGCCCTGTGTTGAAGGCAGCTGTGGAAGGTCAGAGCTCCCTGAGCTCTCTGGACAATGGCTTTGAGCACAGCTCATCCTTCACCTCCCCGAGCCCAGCTCAGCTGGTATCAGCAGCCATCTGATGCTGCTGGAGCAGAAATGGCTTTTTAGAGCTTCCATCCCTGCCAAATCAGGCTCCGACTCTTCACCGTGAGCATATGCAAAGATTACAGGTCAATAAAATGTATTTCAGAAGTCTCATGCCCAGGAAAGAGCTTTTGGTGGAAGTCCTGCCTCTGGAACTCTTCCTGCCTGGATGCACAGAGCTCCGAAGCTGCCTGGCTCCGGCTCCAGCTTTGTGTGCAACACAGCATATTCCGAGATGCCTCTTGGAATCGGAGCTTTTCAGGACACAAAGCCACATTCCCTTGCCCTGAATCCACTGAAGCCAGCCCTGCACAGAATGCCTTGCTGGCACTGCAGGACAGGAGCTGGCAGCAGGGACTGCCACCCCCCGCCACGGTGGCCTTTGGGCTGAGCAGTTTCCTCCCAGGCTGTGCCCAGGAGGGAAACGTGTTATTTATCTTTAAACTCCTCATCTCGGAGTGTGCTCGTGGTGCAGTCCAGGGATTTTCATTTAGGGCTACAAATTCAGCATGATCCTTCCTTCCTTCCTTCCTTCCTTCCTTCCTTCCTTCCTTCCTTCCTTCCTTCCT
>VWZW01000881.1:93229-121743 GCA_013397115.1 Edolisoma coerulescens | reverse complement strand
GGACTGGAGTGTCTAGAATTGAATAACTCCTCCCAAACCCCAAGTTTCCACAGGGACTGAACAGCCAGGAGAGACTCAGAACACACGAGGAGGGAACCAGCATCTCCTTTATATTTCTGCCGTTGCTCCGTGCAGCAGGTTTGATACTTAGCACAAAGTAATTGGTTTTTAAACTGGTTGTGTTGGACTCAAACTAATTCTTACCCCCCTGCCTCCACCGGATAAGGTGCTCTCCTCCTCTGTGCAGGCAGGGGTGAGGTGAGGATTTTGGGTTCCTTGCTGTTCTCACTCCTACAGCCGGGCTGTGTGGGGGGGCCCAGCCATGCACGGAGGGTTTATCCACAGATGACTCGGTGCCGTTGCCAAAGGATCCAGATCCACGTCATTTTTCCTGGCAAGGAGCTCTGAATCCTTTGTGAGCTGTTTCCAATTATTATATTAACTGGGAAAGTAAACAATGCCATGCTATTAGATAGAGCTGGCATTAATAAATGCTGCTTGCTCCCTCTCCAGACTTGATTATTATTAAGAAATAAAAATATCAGCTTCGAATAGATCCTAATGTGGATTAAATGAACAGCATGTTCTGTCTCAGCTGGACAAATATATCTGTGATTCCAACTTAGGGGCACGCATTCATGGAATCATGGGATGGGTTGGGCTGGAAGGGATCTCAGAGCTCATCCCATTCCCACTCCCACGGGCAGGGACACCTTCCCCTGTCCCAGGGTGCTCCAAGCCCCAAGTAAATCCCCTCCAGTGGGTGTGTCAGGAGCACACCACCCTCCTTAATCCAATTTGCAGCGTGCTACGAAACTTCCCAGTTACTCAAATGTTTGTACAATGTTCTCTCTGGTGCTTGGCTTCTGCTTTACTGCAGAAAATGATCCTCTTTCATCCCTCTCAGATTTTGGGAATTTTCCCACCCCCTGCCTTGCTCACTGAGCAGCCTCGAGCTGCCACAAGCTGCAGTTTTCCTTCTTTCCTTGCATTTTTCATTCATTTCGTGCTCTTGTCCGCAGGGATTATTTCAGAGGTAATTCAAGAGCTGCTGTGTTGCCTGTAGCTCATTTCTTTGTTGAGGCTGTCGAGCCACTTTCCCCCAAAGTTTATTCTGCTTCCAGCCCTTCTGGGGTAGCTGCTGTTGTGTTTAACTCTTGGCTCTGCCTCTCCAAGTGTGACATCAGGGCACTGGGCAGGAGCAGGGGGGAGATAAATGCTGCCCTGTGAGGGAAAGGAATCCACGCTTCCCCAAATGCCAAGGGGATGCAGCTGCAGGGAAAAGCCCTGCCAGACTCGGGAAGTCCAAAACACCCGGGTGGATGTGGGTGAGACAGCACCACTGAGCCCCTGCAGAGGCCACCAGCTCTGCCAGGTCCCTGGGATTCGGGGAATTGTCTCTCCTTCTCATCCTGGGAGGTGGAAACACAGCTTTGGGAGCAGTTTGGCCTCCAAGTGCCAGCTCCGTCTGAGGCAGCTGGAAAAGGAGGCTCTGGCCAGCCCCAGAGCTGTGCTGGGCTGCCCTGGGGGGTGGAGGGAGCTGCAGGGTCTGGGGATGAGGTCCAGCTTCTGCAGGGCTTTTCCTGGGCTGCTCCATGGGACTCTTATCAGGACATGAGAGGGAAAATCTGTGTCCCAACTGCTGGGTGGGGGGGTGTGGGAGAGGAGAATTGGGAACCAGAGCTCCTGCTTGGGAAAAGAAATCCTGCCTGGATTTTCAGCTGCCACCTGGCTCCTTTCCAGCCACCTGTGTTGGACAGTAAAGAGTCTGTATGACATAAATTCAAAGGTACAAGGTGAAAAAAAGTCTGGATTTTGTTCTGAAGGAATATTTGTCGAGATTATGGATGCTAATACCAGGATCTTCTGTTATTGGTATCCAGCGAGCCTGGAATCCTCTGATATGTAAATCAAGGTGAGTATTTGACCCAAGGTGACTTCAAATTTAAAAGTAAAAGTTCTTGGTATTACCTTTGTAATAAAATTAGCCTTTTTTGCCCCAAATAATTGAATTTTATTATTGATTTCTGTGTTACAAGCTCTCAATTGGGCATTAACCTTTTTCAAAGAGTTTAGCTGGGGTGTTTTTTTGTCTGTTGAAATCTCTTTAAGATAAATTCAAATTTCCAGTGCAATACTTGACTGATATATTCCAGGAACTCCTCTCGTGGTGCCAGTTTTGGTGGCTCAGGCAGAAACTGTTGCTGTGCTGGAGACATGACGTGATGCCTGGGGCTCTCTTGCATCCCCTTGGGTACAAATCCTTTGGTTTTGGGACTCTGGGGCACAAATGCCCCAGGGGAGGCAGTGAAAGGAGGAGCAGAGAAGAAGAGCTGTTCCTTCCCCAGCTCCTGCTCTTCTTGCCAAGTAAATGTTGCATGGACCCAAATCTCAGGTTTGGGGCATAATTTGAGCCTCAAGTTTCTTAAAAAATAAACACGGTGGGGTGGGTTTAGGGAATTTGCCATCTGGATGTGATGCCAACTCTACCTGAGCTTGAGCTCTGGGAAATTACTGGGGATTGAGCTCTGGGGAATTAACTGGGTTTGGCTCCCAGGGTCTGGATCTCTCCCCAGCAAACACAGACCTCTGGGGCTGCTGGTGTTGGCTTGCAGGTGACCAGCACCTTGAGGAGCAGTTCTCAGTGTGCAGTTCTGCCCCAGCCGGGCTGGAGGGGTGTCTCATTAAAAGTCTCCCTTTGTGACCAGTTGCTGGGTTAATAAAAGGTTTCACTCACGTTGTCGTGGCAACAGAAGTTTTTGGGAGGAGCAGAGCTCGGCGGGTGAGTTGCTCTGCCAGGCACAGGTGCCATGTGGGGACAGCACGGTGGCAGGAGGGACGTGCTGCTGACGTGTCCACAACACGTTGGGCTGGCCAAGGAGGGACCAGGGTGGCCAAAAGGGCCTTGAGCAGCTCCCCAGGGGTTTGGGCAACGCCTTTGTGCTCCTCAGGTGCCAACCAGACCCTCTGTGTCACAGGGAGTCACCAGCCCAGCAGCTGGAGGGATTATCCAGCCCGGGAATGGGGCATGGAGCTGGTTCTGTGCTCAGGGGAGCCCTGTGCTGCTCTGGGTGCTGGGTCACCCCTGGGACACGCGTGGTGTGACAGCTCCCAGTGCTCCAGCAGGTGATTAACGGGGAACATAAGCACGATCCAAGCACGCCCTGCTGTGGTGTGGGGCCGAGGGACCTGTGCAGCCTCGGCCCTGGCTCTCCACACCGCTCATTAGGTTTGTACAAGCTGCAAGAAGCCATCCTGCTGTACATAATTTTAATTGCCTGCTCCACAGTTGCTGCTCGGGCCGTGCCTGTCAAATATGTGCTCTGTCGGGTGGCATGACCTGCCTGCTAAATTGCAACAGGAATAAAAAAATACGGCAGAAAGTAAAAGAAAAAAATCTAATTATGGACTGGAATGGCATTCTCAATCTCTATTGCCATCTGCAGCCTGGTGCGTTAGGACCAGCACAGACAGATCAATAAAGCCTGCAGCTTTTCTTGTGCTGCCTTTGGCAGTTGTAAGCAGTTTGTGCAGGGTTTGTGGGAGCACTCTGGTTCCTCCTCTCTGCTGATGTGCTGTCCTCAGCCAGGAGTTTTCACCACTCGTTTCATTTGCAGAATCCAGGGTTGGGACGTGAAACTCCTCACCTGGATGTTATAAACGGCAATGACCAACCTTAAGAGCCAATCCAAATCTTGGTTCATCAAAATACCGTTTTATTAAAGCAAGCAGCAAACAAGCAAAACGGCGCTGGGCGGCCGGGGAGTCCCCGCTCCACCAACGGCGCGCAATTTCCTCCTCCCAAGTCCCCTTCCTTTCCGTCCCTTAGTTCCGGGATGTGGGACACGTCCTGTGGTCCTCTGCAGCTGCGCGAGTTGTTGCGAGGGGGTCGTCTCAGGCTCTCTGGTGGTCGGGGGATGAAGGCTGTAGTCTTCCTCTGCGTTGTAGGCCGTGACCTTTTATGTCTAAAGCGTGCGTATCTTACGCTAACTCGCATAATATCAGCGTGTTTCCTTATGTGGATACACATGCTTGCTTTACAGGATATTGTGGTTGGAAACTTCTCTGACAGTGGGGATTCGTTTAGCTGACGTATTTCACAGCAGGCTCGCATGTTGGTTTGATTAACAAATACCAAGTGCAGTTCTATTACAAATCCCCCTTTTTGTCTTTACCCTTATTTTGTTCATCAAACCGGGCAACCGTTCGTTGAACTAGAGTGAGTGCCGGGTTCTCACTCTCTTCTATTTGTACATATTGTCTTCTTAATTACATCAAATGGGCTGCTTCTAACTGATTCTTTACGAATCCAATAACTTTGTTTAATATACACAGTCCAAATGTCAATGTTAGTATCAATAACACTAAAGGCCCAGCTATTGTTGATAACAAAGTAGTTAACCAAGGAGAATGACTGAACCACGATTCATACCATCCTTGCTGAGCCTCTCTTTCTTTCTTCCGCTTTTCTAATCCTTCCCGTAATTTAGCCATATTATCCTGTACTACGCCGGTGTGATCAGCATAAAAGCAGCATTCTTCTCCTAGCGCGGCACAAACTCCTCCTTGTTGTAAGGAAAGGATGTCCTTCTCTCTCCTGTTTTGTAATACTACTTCAGATAGGGAAGTTAAGGATTTCTCTAAAGCTGATATTGACTTCTCTGTTCTTTCTAAGTGTACATCTATCGCAGCTCTTAAAGAATTGAAACCTTGGTGTTGCTGAATAAGTGAAGTGATCTCAGTACCTGCTCCTGTTGTTCCAGTGCCTAGCAAGGTGGCTATTGTAGTAGCAGTTCTAGGTTGTCTCTTAACTCTATAAGGGGTCTCGGTGTCCCAGTGATCATAAATTGCATTATCTTGATGGTACAGGACTCTTGGTATAATAGCGACCTGGATACAGTATTCTCGAGAGGCATCAAATATTTTTGATACACATGGGGTTAGCCCTGTTTTAGAACATATCCATTCAGCTCCTTCGGATGGTATAACCCACTGATTATCTCCTAAGGTTATATTCACTTCGAGAGAGCTACAAAGTGTTTGCTTAGATTTCGGTACTTTGCCTATACAAGCCCCCTTTCCCATAACATTTTGCATGGTGATCCCTTTTTTCCTATCAGCCCACTTGCAACGGGAAGGATTTTGTTCTGTACTTATATTATAGGTTTGGTCCACTCCAAGAGCTTCATAGAAAGGGGGTCTTGTATCATAACACAACCAACAATGATTAGTCACACTAGGTGAAGTTTTGTTCAGCGTGTCATAAACTGCCTGCATGACCTTCCACAAAGGATTTTCATCTACTGTCTCTGTCGGAGCAAGTGGGACATTGCTCATAACTACAGGGAGATCAGTAACATTTGGGTCTGGAGCACTTTGAACTGAGCGGATTTGGGGTTGTCTTCCTTGTCCCTTAATGACTGGGTTTGGACCAATCCCTTGGGGAGGGTTTTGCACTACTTCTTTTTTTATGAAAATTAGGCCCCCCCTATCAGTCCCAGGTTCCCAATATCTCACTCCCCAAGTTTTCCCTACTTGCCAGGTCGGGTCTGAAGGGTTAGTTACATTGATATATATGTGTTTGCAGTCTCCATGTGGCAATAATGTCCCTCCACTGGAATCTCGCTTAGGGGGGTTACACCCGTAGGGTCCCCACCCTACAGAGAGGTGATGATCTTTTCCTCCTCCTGGCGTCCAATCCGATGCCACAGTTTCACATCCCCAATAAGCACAATAATAGTGGTTGGGATAGTTACAGTACCCTTTCCCAGGATTTGAACTAGGGCATAAATAAAACCCTTTTAGGTTTAGGCAAGGATTAATGGGAACAAGCTGGCAAAGGGTTGGAGTAAAACTTAGAGCTCCCGCTCCTGTTACTTGTTGGATAATTTGTTGGTCCCCCCACCTAATTAAACTCCACTTATAAGGCTGGTGGGGGTTTTCTTCTGCGCTTGCAACACTTAACAGCATTCCCATTACCCAAAAGCTTACAATTAGCTTAGAGAAAAATGGAAGAGTTACACTCCAGCCACCAGCATCCCAGGATTTGTGGTTAAATACCTCTGCTCTACCCCTCGTGCTTCCGTTAGAAGGTGGGAGGCCTTGGGAGTACATTAAGGTAGTTTGATTCAGGGTTAGCACATCAAGGGGCTTTCTGGGGAGACTCCAGGGTTTGTTTACCAGCCTCAGTCCCCACAGTGTTACATCTCTGCCTCCTCTGCCTACTCTTTTGCTTAGAGCAGCGAGGTGTACCATCTTCTCAGCAGCAGCCGTATTCTTCAAGGGAGCCTCCCCCATTCTTAGCTGCCCTTGTTTTATATGCTTCTCAATTTTTGTCCTTCACTTCCCAGGCTCCACACCTTACACTAGCCACTGTCTGTCTGCAGGCTACCTGCAAGATCTCAGCCTTCCTTGGACAGGGCTCATTTGCCTGGAAGCAACACTCTTCTGGATTTATGCCCTCAGCATAAATGTCCCACCATTCTTTAGATCCCTCTACCAATTTACATGTAGCTACCCCTACACTTAGGGCCTGATAGATTAATTGCCTTTCGTTACTGTAACAGCCCCAACAAATACCTCTGGGGGATACCCGTAGGTGCAGTGAACTCACCACCTTTCCTGACAAAGTCTACATCTCTAACATACAAAGGGAAAACAGATACAATTAGGACTGTTACAAAATGCAGTATCACTCATCAGTCCTTCTCCGGAAAGTGACTTTTAAGTTGTCTGGGTGTCCATGTGCCTCCCAACGAGAATCCTGGATGAGTTCTTTAATTCTACTGGCACGTGTCCATCCTCGTTCTGCCGTCCGGACCGCAGTATCTGTGGTAAGCAGGACAAGAAAGGGTCCTTCCCAATGAGGAGTAAGGGAAGATTCTTTCCAAGTTTTAATCAACACCTCATCTCCTGGTTTAACTTTGTGAATGGTAATATCTAAAGATGGTCTCTGAACTACCATACCTTTTTTCAATAATTCCTGTCTTCTCTTCATTAATTCTACAATATACTCTTTTAATAATTTTTCTTCAACCTTAGGATGTTCCATTGGTATCTCTAGATCGTAAGGCATACCGTACAACATTTCAAAGGGGGAAATCCCGGTGTCTGTTCTGGGTTGAGTCCTAATATTTAATAATGCTAATGGTAAGCACTTAACCCAATTCATTTTTGTTTCTATCATCAATTTAGTCAATTGCTTCTTTATTTCTCCATTCATTCTTTCTACTTTCCCTGAACTTTGCAGATGCCATGGAGTGTGGTATTCCCCTTTTGTACCTAAGGGTTCCAAAATTTCCTTAATAGCCTTGGAGGTGAAATGAGGTCCCCTATCAGAGTCTATTGTAACAATATTTCCATATTGCGGTATAATATGTTCTGGTGCCGCTGATCCCAGATCCTCATACCTGCCCTCCAGATCATCTCCCTTTCTTCTACAGTGAACAGTATACCTAGAATTGCCTGCAGTTCTTCCCAAGTATACACGTTGGGTCCTAAAAACTGATCTAATCTTTCAGATACTCCCAGGAGGTCTTCCAAAAGGTTCCCCATTTCCTTTTTGAATTCCCTCATGTCACCCAAATTTAGAGGAACAGATACAAATCCCATCCCGGGCTGGGGACCTCCCATGGCTATCTCCCTCAGTGGGTGTAATCCTCCCTCCAATCGGTCTTTCCTCTTGGTCTGACTCCGAGTTACTCTTCAGGTTTCTTCTGGAGAACTGGGAGGGGTTGAATTAGGATCGGGAAAGAAGGGGGAGCCGGATTCGGCGCTGGAGCTGGAGGGATGTATGGAGGAGGGGAAAGGGGTCGGTCTTCAGAGGTTTTATTCCTCTTTTGAGGGTCCTTTTCTCTTAAAGTAAATATATGTGTGTGAGTATCAGATCTTATCCACAAACTAGCATACTCACTTTCCTCCAAACTAAATTGTGTTTTTGAATTTACATATATATTTAGGGCTTGGCAAATCCAATCCTCAAAGGATCTAAAAACAGGCCAGGTGATCTTCTCTAATCTGCTTTCCACCCCATATCTGCACACAATAATGTACCATTTTCTCTCTACTTTTACCTTGTCAGGACGAGCAGTGGTCCCAATGGGCAATCATTAGCCCTAATGGGCTATCTGGCGGTATGTCAGGCAACCCTGCCTTAGGGTCCCCAATGGGATCAGAAGGCTTGCTCTTCTTCTGTCCCATCTTCCGAAGTGCCTCCTTTCACACACACACACGCTCCCCTCGGTGGCGGCTCACGCCCTCGCGGGCAGTGAGAAACACGCTGCAGGAGGGCCCACGCTCCCTTCGCTCCTCGGGAGCGTCTCACTCAAGCGCACTACGGGAATCCCACCCCGACCGGACGGAACACCTCGCCAGTTGTACTTACTCAATCCTGAGTCTTCGTCCGGATCTTCGTGCACAAAAATTACGGGGTACTGCAGTTATTCTTTTGCTTGTTTGCCAAATTTAGGGTTCGGAGGTCGAGGTCTTGGTAAGGGAACGACTCACTCGAGGGCCATCCGAAGATGGCGCGCCTCCCTGGAGCTGAGGTCCCGAACCAAGTTCACCTCTATCCGAGTCACGGCACCAACACTGTTATAAACAGCAATGACCAACCTTAAGAGCCAATCCAAATCTTGGTTCATCAAAATACCGTTTTATTAAAGCAAGCAGCAAACAAGCAAAACAGCGCTGGGCGGCCGGGGAGTCCCCGCTCCACCAACGGCGCGCAATTTCCTCCTCCCAAGTCCCCTTCCTTTCCGTCCCTTAGTTCCGGGATGTGGGACACGTCCTGTGGTCCTCTGCAGCTGCGCAAGTTGTTGCGAGGGGGTCGTCTCAGGCCCTCTGGTGGTCGGGGGATGAAGGCTGTAGTCTTCCTCTGTGTTGTAGGCCGTGACCTTTTATGTCTAAAGCGTGCGCATCTTACGCTAACTCACATAATATCAGCGTGTTTCCTTATGTGGATACACATGCTTGCTTTACAGGATATTGTGGTTGGAAACTTCTCTGACAGTGGGGATTCGTTTAGCTGACGTATTTCACAGCAGGCTCGCATGTTGGTTTGATTAACAAATACCAAGTGCAGTTCTGTTACATGGAGAGAGGGCAGCAGTGAAAGGGTTAAAAGGAATTATCTGGGCTGCAGCTTTAATACGTCTCGTGTGGACGGCACGAAACTGAGTTTGGTAGGAGGTTCTTTGTCTGGAGCAGGCTTGGCAGTAAACAGAGCTGTGATCTCAGAGGCAATGAGGCACCGGGAGCGCCGGGGGCTGGACACTCCGGCTCTGAGCAGTGGGGCAGCTCCGGGTGCCCCGGCAGGTGCTGCCATGCCAGAGGGTGGAACTGGAGTGAAGCTGCTCCTGTGATGAGCCCCAAGCCCACCCTCTGCTCCTAGTTTGGGTTTCCTAGAGAGCGGCGGGAGCGGAGGATGCGGAGGGGGCGATGAGCGGTCCCAGGGAGGACGGGCGCTGTCGCAGGGCCATCAGCATCCTCACCGAGCTGTGCCAGAAGAAAAGCCTGCCCAGCCTGGACCTGGACACCTGCAGGGAGTTCCTCCTGCTGCCCTCTGACCAGAGCCTGGTCATCTCCGAGCCAGGTACGGCCCCTGCTCCCGTCTGCTGGAGGGTGCTCGTGGAAGGCAGGAGGGACATCCAGCCCCTACAGGGGGAGGAAAATGTTTGGGAGCCCCGTGTTAGACCCAGGGGTTGGTCCTGGCACCCCTCTGGGGGGGTTCCTTCCCTGTCCACATATTCCATGGTGAAGTTCGGGGTGCAAGTCCTGCCTCACCTGTTGATGTGGAATGGGATGGCTGCACGGGGGGGCAGCTGGGATGTTCTGGGCTGCTTCATGAGATAAAGTTCCTGGGAAAGTTCCTTTTCAAAAACACGGACTCCTGTCCTGTGTAAAACAAAAGCCAAACCAACCAAAAGCAGTGAAGAGCCTCCTGAAGCAACTGGGATGGCAGGAATTGATTGGTGCTGTCCTGGTTTGAGAAATGGAGGGACTCGCAGGGACTGCATGGGTTTCTGTTCACCAGGAAGGGATCTTGCTGTGCTCTCATGTGTGTGTTCTACTCTCCCTAAGAACTGCCTCAGTTGCTCCTGCTCAGGTTGCAGAGCCAGGGAGGGACTCTGGTGTGTCAGGGATGAGTCAGGAGCAAGAATTCCGCTCCAGGAGCAAAGGGGCAGCTCTGTGTTGCAAAGTGGGGAATTTTCCCTGCACTTGTTCTCACAGCTGCTCTCTCCAGAGAGGTCTCCTGCTGTCACTTCAGAAGACATTGGCAGGGGCAGCTTGAACCCCAGGCTCACATGCTGGGGAGCAAAACCCCAGATCTCATCATTTTTAGAATTATTGCTAACCTGTTGTAAGTTGTTTGTGTATTCCAACATTTTCATAGAGGGCTTCTTCCAAGGTTCCTGTAGGCACTGATCTGTAAAGCCAATGGATTCCACAGCGTTTTTTACAGCACGAGTTTTCACAAACTTTTCTCCTCTGCTGAGCACACTGTGCAGAGCCCCTGTGCAGCACAGCTGCCTGTCAATCCCTGCCCAAGGCTTTCTGTGTCATCTTCCCTCCCTTTCTCCTGCCCCTCTCTTCCGGGATCTCGTGCTGGGGTGCAGCTGGCACCCAGGGCACGGGGCACTGGGATTCTGCCAGCCCTTGGTTTGCAGTGGTGCTTCCAGCACAGCTTTGCTGATACATCCAGCCAAACACCTTCCTTTCACATCCCACTTCGCCTGTAACTTCATTCTCTTCTTAAAATGAGTTTGTTTTATACCTGCCTGCTCCGGAGGCCCCTTACTGTGGCTAGTTGTGTCCTTACACATCACAGCCCATGCAGCAGTTTTCTCTATTGCAAGCAGAGCAAACAGCTTGCAAACTTATTGCATCACTTCGGAACTCTTTACCTTGCACCAAAATTAATGTTTTCCTGACTCTGCAGCAGAAATGCTCTGCACTGCTCTTGTTCTGTCCACCCTGACGTGACAGATCTGCATTTGTTTGTGCAGCCTGTCCAGGACCTCGTGTTCAGGTCAGGATCACATCATCATCATCTGCCTTTAGCATCACGAATGTTTTGTGCTCTGAGCTGTGGTTTGAGTGTCAGCCCCGCTGCCCCGGGCGAGCTCTGCTGGGCTGGCTGCACGAACAGCCAGGGCTGTTGTCTCTGCTCCACATGACTGGGCCCATTTTTATGTCTAGACAGCACTGAGGACACAGTTTGGGCCCGACATGTACCAATATTTCTCAGTTCCTGGCTGTAAAGCTGCTCCAGCGAGGGGAAAAAAATCCGTTTGCATCAAGTGTTAACTAACACAGCTACAGAGGTACGATCCCTTTCCCATCAGTGTCTGGATGTTTATCTGATTATCTGCATTGATGCTTTGTCCATTTTGCCCTGAAGTCTCACGCGGAGCAGATTTGCTCTGGGCCGCCTGCGGTGGGTCCCGTGTTCAGACACAGCGAGCCCGTCCCCAGCAGGGCAGGCAGAGGAAGGTGGGGCTGTGTGAAGAGGAGCAGATGGCAGCAGGCAGGTGCCGTGTCAGAAGCAGGGCAGAGGAGCCCTGGCTCCTGCTGGAGTGTCCCCGTGTGGGCAGCGCAGCCCCAGCAGCCACACGCCAAATTTGCTGGAGTCAAACTGGCCTTGTTTGTCATCATCGCGCGGAGTCTCGGGCAGTTTGTTGCCTCCTGGATAAATCTATTAACCACTGGCTGGATCAGCCTGGCTTGTGGAGTGTCCTGCTGAAGTTCAGGTTGCAGGAAGCACTGCCAAAGCTGGAGCCAGGCGGCTCCTGCACAGCTCAGCACAGGGGCAGCCTGATCTTTTCTGCTGTTTCATGCGTGGATGGGGAGCAGTATCCTCAGGGAACATGTGGAGTGGCAAGGAAACAAGCCAGGTATCATCAGCCTTCTTGAACCGCATCCAAGAGTGGAAAAAACCTGTGAATATAAAAATGTTACTGAATAGTTTATGTAAGAGTGAGTTTTGATGCGGTGATTTATTTTTTTTTTTAAACCATTCTGGGCTGAGTGGCTGAAAGGGCTGCTGTGGATGAAGTGGATGCACCTCTACGCTCTGGTTATGTAATAGCTGAATCTCCTCCTCGCAGCCAACAAGAGCAATCGAGCTGCAGCATTTCTCCTGTGTACACCCAACAAAGGAGGATTGCAGGCGCTGCCGGCGCCTCGCCCGGCAGCCAAACCTGTCAGAAAAATGAGGAGTTTGGCTGGGGAAGGTTTCGGTGCCGCTGCGTCAGTGGGGATGAGAGGGGGAGCTCTCCCTGCAGTTGGGCCCGTGGCGGTGCCAGGAATAGAACTGATCTCTTGGCTGGGGGCCCCGAGATGGAGCGAGCTGCAGCATCCTTTTGTTGTGCCTATCTCCAGTCCTCCCCCGTCGCTCCCTCCATCTGATCGCTCTCTTCCCTGCCAGGCCTCGGCTGGCGTGCAGGGATGCTGGGAGTGTCACCCGTGCACGGGCGTGAGCTGTGGGCAGTGACACTGCTCATGCTCTGGGGACATTTACCGCAGGTGATGCCCCTTAAGAGGATGGACTCGTCCCTTCTGTGCCCTGGAGGGGCAGTGAGAGCTCTTGGATGTAGCTGAGGGAGTTTGTGGCCTGGCTGTACGGATGGGCAAAGTCCTTGGCAGTGGAGCAGGGCAGTCAGGGCCCCACAGGACCATGGGGACAGTGATCTGTCCCCCCTTCCCGGCCCCTCTGCCCATGGGATTGGAGCTGCAACAGGCTCCAGGGTCTTTGGGAAACAGGGTGCTTGGAGGGGTGCTGTGCAGGGCCAGGAATTGGGTTTTAGTGATCCTGGTGGGTCCCTGCCAGCTCAGGTGCTTCCCCACAGCCTGCTCCGAGCTGCCCTGAGCGAGCTCTCCCTGCCTGCTCCTGCCCAGGGCTGCTCCGGGGGGCTGGAGCCGTGTCCTGGCTGCGGGAAGCTCAGCTGCAGCATCCCTGCATTCCTGGGTTGCAGGACTGTGCCCTGCACGGCGCTCACAGCCCGAGCTGAGCTGGGCACTGTCAGGCTGCTCCCACTTGGGGCTGGGCTGTGCTGCTGCCTCACTCGGGGCTCCCCTGAGCCAGGTCCTGCTCCCTGTGGGTTCTCCGTGCCCGGGTGAGGGCAGTGGCTGCCTGCCAGTCCCAGGAGATCGTGTGGGGGAAAGGGGAAGCTCCACTCATTCTGAAATGATCCTGCGGAGCTGATGAGTGTTACTAAAGAAAGTAGGTTTAGATGGGATATTGGGAAGGAATTCTTGGCTGTGAGGGTGGGGAGGCCCTGGCACAGGGTGCCCAGAGAAGCTGTGGCTGCCCCTGGATCCCTGGAAGTGTCCAAGGCCAGGTTGGACGGGACTTGGAGCAGCCTGGGACAGTGGAAGGTGTCCCTGTCCATGGCAGGGGGTGGGACTGGATGATCTTTAGGCTCCTTCCCACCCAAACCAGTCTGGGATTCCGTGATTCTGTGACTGGAGCCAGCGTCTCATGACGTTGATTTAAAGGACGTTGCCTGGGTACAGGAAGGAATTTATCCTGGGATCAAAGCACATCCAGGAGCAAACCTCTGGGTTTGATTTTTACCTCCAGCACTTCTGTGCTGCAACTTTCTTTAAATAACCTAAGTTGGGTTTTTTTTTGCCTTAGTGACCCATTTGTACAAAGCTTTGCTGCCCAGTGGAAGCAGGGCGGGAGGCAGGGGGGGATGTGCAGAGGGGCTGCAGGTTGTCCCCACAGTCCCTGTTGGTCTCAGCATGGTGAGAACCCTCCTTAAACCCTCCCTCATGCACTGATCCACCCCAGAAAAATGCTCCTGTGCTTTCCTGCTGCAGGAGGAGAAAGCTGGAGCGAGAGGAAGGAACAGGGCAGCTGGGGAAGACTCAGAGTCAGAGAGGCCTTGTGACCTCTGTGTTCCCCAGCACACGGTGCCAGCTGTCCTGTGTGCCAACCCCCGATAATTCAGAGCACATTTGGTGTTTTGCCCCTTGTGTGAACTGCTCTTTTTGAAGGTCCTGGTGCAGGCAGCACAGCTGGTACAGCGCTGAACACCCTCCTGGCACTTGGCAAAGACTGTTAAAATGTTCAAACCAAGCACAGAAGTGTTCTTGCTGCGGGCAGAAAAAGGGGGGAATTTGTGGGCGAGAGAGGATTTTTCATCCCAGGAATGTTGGTGCAGAAAGATCATTTTTTAAATTGAGAAATTGCTTCTGGAGTATTTTCTGGGGGAAAAAAACTATCCCCTGATAGATTAGCTTGACTAATGGGAGAACTGATGACACCCCCATTCATGGTTATGGGATGTCTTCAGCCACTACCTGTGAAATATGGGCATGTCTTGAATTTACTCACCACGCGTAATAACACACTTTTCTGAATCGCCATTCAAGTGCGTTTTAAGTCAATATAACAGTAAACATGCTCCAAGCCACCCAGGCAAAGCTAATATTAATCACTGGAGCTTGAGTTTCCAGAGGCCAGGCATGTGAGGAGCAGCTCCTTGGGGCAAATTTCTTTTTTATCACAGAGTACTGCACTTGCAAAATGGATCTTGCCTTTCCTCTCAGGGAAGAGCCTGCCAGAGCTACATGCAGCAGATTTGCTCTTTAGCTCAACTAAACCAGGCTCAGATCCTGGAGGCATCAGGTTCAAACCTCGCTGCCAGAGGAAGGTTTGTAAAACTGTATTGAAATAAGGTTGAAACCGGCCGAGTAAATGGAGGAAAAACGGATTAAATCGCCTGTCTACAGACATGTGTCTCTGCTCATGCATTGTGTGCGGATCTGTGGCTCTCCAGCTGCCTCTGGCTATGCTCTGAGATGGTCCTGGTGAACAAAATGCCCCTCTGGAGCTGCGTGGCGTGTGCGTGCTGGGGAGCCCCGTGAGCACCTCTCTGCATAGGCGCAGCTTTGCAGCCGCCTAATTGCTGCGGGTTGATTCATTCCCGAGGCAGAGCAGGGAGGCTGCTCGTGTTTGTGGATTCGTGCGGACCCGGGAGCCTGTTCGGATGCAGCTGCAGTAGCCTCATGCATAGTCAGGGCTCAGCATCCCCAACTCCATAGAAACAGCCGCGGGAGCGCTGCCGCTGTTGATTGATGCGCGAGCAGGCGCAGGGCAGCGAGCAGGGACCGCGCTGAGGAGCTGCCACCGCTCGGGTAAGTCCACATCTCTGAAGTTACTTTAATAATTCTTCGCCTTTTTTTTTTTTTTTTTCATAATATGGAGCCGCTTATCCTTAAGAAAACATTTGGCTTCAGCAAAATGCCTTTGCTGTCGAAACATTTTCCCCCCGCTCTCAGCGTTCTCCCGACGCTGCCCTGAGACCCAGCGTGTGCTTCGAGCTGCTTCAAAGCAGGGCACAGCCTGGCCCCGATCTTCCCCACTGTTCTGTGGGATGGCTCTGGGAGGGTGCTCGGTGTTTCTGTGTTTGCGGGTGTTTGTAGCTCGGCACCCTGGCTGTGCTGGAGTTGCTGCACACGCCGTGTGCTCCCGGCAGCCGGATCGTCTCCCGTGTGTGTGCTCATTGTGCAGGGATGAACCAGACCCGGAACGGGGGCTCGTGTCTGACACGATTGTTTTATTTCCCTATAACCTCAATTATCCTTGTTTATCACAACTGTTTCTTCTCACTGCTCACATTTCCAGGTGCAATCGAATATTCTTTCTCAGGACCCCAGGTTTCCATCTCATCTGGGTTAGGCAGCTTTTTCTGCCTTTAATCTTTGCTGTTTCTTTTTCAAAGATGACAATTTGTATTTTCCCTTCCCATGAGCATGTTGGAAGATCAGGAATCTTGTCTGTGAGTGTTTCCATCCAGCGGACTCCCTGACAGAGCAATCACGCTGGCAGTTGTTGGGGAGAGATGCAATTAAGTCCCTCTGCCATGTATTGTCTTTAATTATATTTGTACCTTGCAAAATGGCATCCTGGAGGGTCAGGGAGGGGATTTTTGGAGCGATTGTCTATTAACTGTACATTTTCCCTGCCTAGGGGAAAAAAGAAAGTTCTCCTGCGGGGAGCCTCGCGCGCGGCGGAGCCGCAGCTGCTGACTGAGGGTGTCTCTCTGTTCAGTTCAGTTTGTTGTGCTGTAGCAGGTTCATGTTTGACAACATCACAGCAAACTGTGCAGCGAAGCCTGAAGGCAGCACGCCAGGAGCTCCCTTCACACCAAACCCTCTCCAAACCATCCTTAGGGCACACGGCCCTGGACCGTTTGGAGTAATAATTGCCCAGGAATTCTAGCCCCTGGTGTTGTAACACTCTGATTTTCTGTGCGTTTGTAGCTGCTGCAAAGAAATGAATACAGTTGTGTGGCACAGTGTGAGGTGGCACCTCCTCAGTTTCTCTCTCCAGATGCAGCACTTCATCTCCTGGATGCTGGTGAGCGTTTACTCAGAGTTTGATCCCAGCTCTGAAGCTGGGCTCTGCTCAAAATGCTCGTGCTGAAAGAATCCTGAGCTGCAGGGTATGGAGTGGTGGGAGCTATTGGGAAAGGGCGTCTCAGAATCCATTTAATCAATGTGGAGGATCAGGCACAGCCTGCACACACCACTGCTGCACAGCAGCACATTGGAGGGGTTAAAGAGCCCTGTCTTTGTTCCAAGCTAATGGAAGCAGCAGCAGCAGCAGCTGATGGCAGGAGCAGAGCCATGGGGAGGAAGTTCCCTCCTCACTCAGGGCAGCTTGAACAAAGAAAGGCTCTGTTCCAAACCTCTGCATTTGGGTGCAGGGTCCCTGTACCAGCCCTGGGCTCCAGGCAGGTGAGTCCTTCCCGGCTGCTCCGTCTGAATCCGGCTCTGGATCTGCCAGAGCTGCCCTGCCTGCTGTGTGCTGGTGTCATCAGCGTGACAAGTTGAGGGGGACAGAGAAAGAGGGACTGCTCTGGGTTTGCGTGGCTGGTTTGGGTCTAGGTGGCTCCAGCTGGCAGCTCGAGGGCACCAGGCTGGGTATCACCCGGCCTTTGCAGCGCCTGGAGCCAGGGTGGTTCTGGAAGAATCCTGCATCTCCAGTTTTGGGTTTCCCATGGGGCAGGTCCAGGCAAGAAACTCACCCAGAATGTCTCATGAGCTCAAGGAGCCCCTTGTGCGGGAGGGGCTCCGTGTCCTGGGCAGGGGGCACTCAGAAAAGCCTCTGGGAAGCCTTTCAGGGCTGCCTTGTCCCGTGCTTGGGATCTTCTGCCCACTCTTGACTGAGGTTTTTGGGGTCCCCAGACTGTGTCCTCTTGTGGAGCCTGGAGCCCAGGACAGGAGGCTTCCAGCACTGGGATGGGGAGAGACCCCAGCTCTCCTCCCTGTCAAGCTTTGCCCTGAGATCTTTTCAAGGCAGCCTGATTTTAGTGGTTTTTTGAGCAAAAATGGAGTCTGAGAGGGAGACACAGGGAAGCCTTTCCCCAAAACTGAATCCCACTCTAGGCAGTGAGGGGCAGCGAGGTGGCAGCTCCAGGGTGGAGAGTCTGGGCACAGAGGCACTGCTGAGCCTGGCCCCGCTGGTGTCTCACAGCAGACACGGCTTTGATCAAGTCTTTGAAAGGAAATTTTAATTTCCAGGGTTTTTGGTTGCTCAAGGGAGGCAGAGAGAGGTGAAAAGCTTTTACTTGTTCAGTTTGCTTTGCATCCTGAAACGCAATTGGATTTCTGCATCCCAGAAGTGTCTGGATTTCTGTGGGTTCCTCTCTGCCTGGCTCTGCTCAGCTCCAGGTCTGGATAAGAGGCTTCCCCCGTGTCGAGCAGCCTCAGCCAGGCTCCCCTGGCACACAGGGCTGAGGATGCTCAGCAGGGATTTAACCCCAGCCCCGGTCGCTGTGTGTGTGCAGCACCACCGAGTTGTTTACAGATGTTGCTACAGCATATTGTGATAAAATGTCATGGGATTAGCACACAGCCCTGTGCCATAATTGCATTCACTGTGGCTTATAATAGTTCATTAGCTTGTCATCAGTTAGGCAGAAAGCAATGACAACTCTTCCTATCACATTTATAATGCTCTAGAGAGCAGCTGATTAAGTCACAAAGTGACATAAATCACCAGGGAATGTTTCCTTCGGCTTGAAAAAGTTTTTTTTCCCTCTTTTTTTTGTCACTTTTGATAACAGAAATGCTGCGTTTCTGACAGCACAAAGTTCCCCTTTGGGTTGCACACGCCAGCAGAAGTTTCAGTGACAAATCTGCCTTGGATGCAGCCTGGAGGGAAAGCCCAAATCGGTCAATAAGGGCTGAATACCAACATTTTTTGTCTTCAGGAGCCTGTGATGGGGCTCCTCCAGCCCAGCCACTTTACTGGGGGTCAGTTCTTGTCCCTGGTGCCTCTCAGCACCGTGTGAAGCCCACAGTCACCAGCGGGATTTGTGGGGGTGGTGGGAGGGAGGAGTTTTGTCTCCGGGTCCATCTGGGGAGATGGAGCTGAGGATGGGCTGAGGGCTGTCCGTGGGCAGAGCCAAGGTCCGAGCGGGCAGCGGGGACATTGGACACTGGGATTTGGCGTTGCAGCCCCGCAGAGATGAAGGTTCTGTGGGGTTTCATCGCTGCGTTCTGGCTGCTGCGCTGGAGGCTCCTCCTGCCCGGAGAGCCACGCAGGGCTCGGCAGCTGTTCAGGATCTTTTGTGTTCTTTGGGGGCAATTAACTCTTTCTCCATTCTATTCCAGTGAGCAAAGCACAAGCTCCAGGCCACCAAACTCTCATCCTACCTCACATCCCTTTCTTTGGTGTGTTGTGCACTTCCATTTGGTTGGACTCGATGATCTTAGAGGCGTTTTCCAACCTTAATGATTCTGGGATTTGTAAGTGTTGATGTTTTCCTTTTTGTTTTGTTATACATACACATAGGGATGTGAAGTGCCTCGTGGTTGAATCTGCACTTGAAAATCACCATTGATGTGTCCCTCTGAATTACTCTGCTCAGATTTCCCTCTGGTTTTTTAAACTCCCCTGGGGCTGGAGCAGCTCCCACTCCCGTGTCTGAGAGCATTTGCTGTCTGTTCCCCGGGTGAAAGAAGGACCAAACCACGAACTGAAGAACACCAGGTGGCAAAAGGTTTGACAGTGTCCCCTCTCTGTGTAATGCACTCGTTTAATGAGCTCTGTCAGACCATGAGCTGTGACAGTCCCCACCCAGCGACCGGGCACGGGGTGCAGAGAGGGCAGGGACAGCATCACCCACACCTCTGTGCTGCCTCCTCTGGGCCAAGACACTGCAGGAGCTTCAGCTGCAGCCTGGATATGTAGGCAGGAATAAAACCAACTCTCTTTGCTCCTTGCAGGCAGGGCACAATGCAGGTGACAGCTCGGGGGGGGCCCAGGGGCTCATCCTCTCACAGCCGTGAGGTGCCGCAGGCTCCAGCATGACATGGGAAAGCCTTGAGGCTGTGGCTGGGGATGTTGGAATAGAACTCAATTCCATGTGCAGATTCATGGTTTAAGTATTTTCTCCTTAATTATAAGTTGGAGTTTATAAAACTGGGGAATTTGCAGGTATTGGCACTAACAAGCTGAGAGCTGCTTTCCAGGACAGCAAATTCTCAGAGAAATCTCTGCTCTCTGTGACCACTGACAGCACCCGAGG
Organism: Edolisoma coerulescens; assembly: GCA_013397115.1. Lineage (NCBI taxonomy): Eukaryota > Metazoa > Chordata > Aves > Passeriformes > Campephagidae > Edolisoma > Edolisoma coerulescens. The sequence goes on along the minus strand of VWZW01000881.1, from coordinate 102,196 downwards.
GAAGGGCTGGAGCTGTGCCAGGGGAGTTTAGGTTGGGTATCAGGGGAAGGTTCATCCCCAGAGGGTGCTGGGCACTGCCCAGGCTCCCCAGGGAATGGGCACGGCCCCGAGGCTGCCAGAGCTCCAGGAGCGTTTGGGCAGCGCTGCCAGGGATGCCCAGGCTGGGATTTTGGGGTGTCTGTGCAGGGCCAGGGGTTGGACTGGATGATCCATGTGGGTCCCTCCAATTCAGGATATTCCATGATTCTAAATTATGCAACAGTTAAAGGAACAAAACTTTGGATTAATTGTCCGTGTCTCATGTTCCAGTTCATTTCCCAGCTACAGAACCACACCCCCACAAGAAACACAGCACATGGTGAGGAGAGCCCTGGCAGTGCTCGGTGAATAAGTTCTGCCTGGTTGGGAGGGCTGAGGCTGCTGTTTGCTCTCGGGCCGTAGATCAGCCACTGAAACACTGGATCCCTGCGAGGTCTCTGTGTGAAGGGTTGTCTCCATCCTTAACGTGCAATAATGAGATGGTTTGAGTTTTATAGTCTTATATAATTACTCTCAAAATAGCTTCTGATTCATCCTCCCCTTTGAAGCTTATAGTTTGCATTCTGATAAGCTCTTGCATGGCAGGAACCCTGTGGTAGCAGCAAATTAATTTTTAAGAAGTTTTTTGCTGTCTAACTGAAACTTTGGCACAGGCAGTTGGAGCATTCCTGTCCTGACCTTCCCAGGATCCTTTTCCTGGCTGGGTGTGTGCAGGAGACAAGGAGCCTCTGTCAGGGCTCCTGGGGAGCCTGTGCTGGCAGGAGGAAGCTGGTGGGAGCTGATAGTGCAGGACTCCTCAAGGACTGGGGAAGCACAGAAACAAGATAAATCTCATTTTAGCTTCCAGGGACACCCTGTGGCTGGATGGGGCTTGGAGCAACCTGGGATAGTGGAAGGTGTTCCTGCCCATGGCAGGAGGTGGAGGGAGATGAGCTTTAAAGTCCCTTCCAACCCAAACCATTCCATGATTCCACGATTCTCTGAATGTCTCCTCTCAGAACATCCCCCTCCTGAGCATTCCCACCCTTCTGCTTTGAGAGGGGTGTTTGCCACCGAGCTCTGTGCGATGGGCTGAGTGTGAAAGTGCTCAGCAAACGATGAGAACTTGTTCTCAATTCACATTCCCTGTGCTGCCTTCTGTGGAATTACTCGTGGTTGATATGGAATAACAAAACAAGGCTTGGGCTTGTCCAGAGCAGCTGGGGCTGCCTTCACCTGGAGAAACCTGTCCTGTGGTGCTGGGAGTGTGCACGGAGTGGGGGGACTTTCAGGGTCTCCATGGATATTTCACACCATTGTGCAGCCCTGGCCAGCTGAGAGCAGCAATCAGTGGTTTTTTACTTTCATTACCAAGTGAAAAAAACAACCTGGTTTGTGAGCAGGGACAGGACTCCAGGGAAGGGCTGGGGCTGTGCCAGAACAGGGTCAGGATGGATATCAGGGAAAGGCTCTTCCCCCAGAGGGTGCTGGGCACTGCCCAGGCTCCCCAGGGAATGGGCACGGCCCTGAGGCTGCCAGAGCTCCAGGAGCGTTTGGGCAGCGCTGCCAGGGATGCACAGAGTGGGATTTGGGGGTGTCTGTGCAGGGCCAGGAGCTGGACTGGATGATCCTTGTGGGTCCCTTCCAGCTCAGGATATTCCATAATTCTGTGATCCTGCTTCTTTCTGGATGGATCATGGTACCAAGTACTTCTGTGACTTCATTTCCCTCTCCCCAGACTCTCGGGGTGCAGCGCTGCCCTTGGCTGGGCAGTGGCCCCTGCCCCCCGGAGGGAGCCTGACCAGCAGCCTGGCTGCTCTGAGCAGGATGTCCATGGGTGACCCCTGCTCCTGGTGCTGGGACCACTCCCTGGACAGGAGAAGCTGTGAGGGTCTAAAAAACCGAGTTTGTGACCCTCAGGCCTGCAGGTGATGGATGGGGTCGGATGTGCTGCTGCAGGGGGGCTCTGCAGCCCTTATCACCTCCCCCAGCATGAGATAACGTCTGAGGGGCAGCGGGAGCTCTGCCCCACCCGCAATTGTGTCCTGACCTGGCCCTTTAACATCTGCTGAGAGGCTGATGAAATATTTCCCCCTCTCCAGGACCCACCTCCGTGCTGTGTTTGAGCAGCAGCTCCTGCGCTGCCAGGCTGCCTGTGAGAAGCGAATTGACGGCAGCCAGACTTTGAAGTGACAGCTCCTAATGACTCGTCTAGCTCAGGAATATTTCAGGGCATATTCCTGTAGCTCCTGCCTGCCTGGAGAACACCACCAGCAAATCAAGAACTTGATGAAGTTTCAAATGACAGCCAAATGGCGGCGAGGGGGCCTGAAATGTGACAATAAAGGTGTCAGCAGGGCACACTGGACACAAGCCCAGCGAAGAGGGGCGATCAGAGAGTGGCTTGCAGTGCTTCCCTGTGCAGCCCCAGTGCCCACACACTGTGAGCTCTGTGTGGAAGCACAGAGCCTGCTGGTGCAGGAGCTGGGGCTGTGTGGGGTGACAGGGACAGCCTGATCTGTGTCATTAGCTCTGCTACCGTTCCCAAGGCCATGGCAGGCTTGGAGAGGGATAAGGAGCTGGCTGAGGACTGCACGATGCTGCACTGCAGCTCACCTCTCACCCAGCACAGCATCCCGGGATTTATAAGGCAGCCAGCTTCCTTGGCAGAATCCCTGCTGCGAAGGGCTCTGTTTGCTGCTGCCCTCCGTGTGCCCCTCGGGGTTTGCTCCGTGCTGTGTCCCCAAAGGGAACATTCCCTCTTGTCTCTGTGGCACTGCTGGATGCTGCTGTGGGGTTCTAATATTTGGTTTCCATTCCACCCAGACCCTGTTCCTTCCTCCAAAGCTGAGCAGCTTTGCTAAATAAACATCTCCGTGGCTGGGGTTTGATGGAACCCTCCTCCTCCTCCTCTGCAGCTGCTGCCCCGTGCTCCCCCCTGCCCATGCCTCCGAGATCCACCGCGGCTCCCCGCGCCCAATTTCCAGCCCTCAGCTAATCAGGCTCACATTGCTGATGCTTCTCAATCGAGAGAAAATGAGATCAGCAGTCGGTGGGTGCCTCACGGGGTCGGTTGTAGCCCCAGAGCTGCCTGCCGTCCTGCAGCAGCACCTCTCGTAGTGATCCATCACTCGAGTGCGCGCTCCCAGCAAAGCCCTTCAGAAACAGAACAATAGATTCTCACAAACACTCCTGCGAGAGAAAAATGCAGCAGAAAATGGGCAGAGAAGCCTGGAGGTATCTGCTGGGGTGGTGTGAGTGACGCTTGGTGTGTGGCCCTGGGGAAGCAGTCGCACAGCCAGTGGGAGGGAGGTGATCACCGTCACCCCCTGCCCTGGGCTCTGCCACCTCCTGGAGCTGCCCTTCCCGGAGCTTTTGCTGTGGGAGGATGTTCCACGCTCCAAGCTGTGGCTCAGAATAGCCAGGAGCTGTTTTTACAGCTGAAGGGATCCCAGCAGGCAGCAAGGCAGCCCAAGCTCTCCCTGATGCCCAGATTTTCCATGAACACTAGAGAGCTTAGGAGGAAGAACCTCTCCCAGGGAAGATGCCCCTGGGCTCTTGGCAGGGTCAGGCTGGTGGCTGTGCCTGAGCATGGAGCTGTGGGACCAAGCGAGCTGTGGTGGCAGAAGGTGGGGTCAGAGTGTCCCCACTGCCTTGGTGAGGGGCTCCAGGGCCTGAGGAAATGTCTGTGCCCTCGCAGGTGACCAGGGAGGAAGGGGGCAGCCAGGTCCTGGGGGCTGGTGGCATCACCCCGGTCCCACACTGCACCTCACTGAGTGTTTCCAGCCTCCTGAACTTCCACTCGAGCTTTTCCAACTTTGTTTAAGAGCAACAGGTAGCTGGAATGACTAATGGCTGCTGGAGTGCTGGGAGAGCCATCAAACATGTTTTGTTTTCTCTGTGGGGAGTGGGTGGAAGGAAAGCTAAATTACATCTTTGGGATATTAAATATAACTCTTCACATTAAACTCGGAGTTATCCATGAATCTCTTTAATGACAGTGCAAGCTACTTCACAGCAGTAAAAGTCAATGTTGCCACAATTAGACCACTATTGTCTTGTAGTTAATAGACTGCTCTAATCATGACTTTGTCGTATTATTAATCGCTTTCGGGTTGGACTTTGCTAATTATCCCCTTTGGTAACTCAGTTTGGGCATTAGGAAGTCAGCAGGGACATCAAGCTGGAAGAGAGTTCGACCACATCTCTTCATTATCTCCCATCCAGGGCGAAACAAAGAGGGGGGCTGTGCTGAGGAGCTGCTCTACGAGCTCATGGACACCGTGGTGGGAAGGGCTGGACCGGCCAAGGAATGTTTGCACCTTCCTCAGTTTAGCTTTACAGTTTTGAACCCCCCCACTGTTTCTTTGTCCTGCCCTGGGCCATTTGTCTTTGATTTAAAGGCAGGAGGAAGTAGTGACCTTGGAAATGGTGCAGTTTTGAGCTTTTTGGTGAGGTTCAATAGCAAGGGGCTTGGGTGTTACAAAACCAGTAAAAACACAAACCAAGAAGCCAAGTGAAAGGAGAAATGGGGTCGGTTTTGGGTGACATTGAGAGAATCCAGTCTGGTTTGTGCTCTTGGTGTCCCCATCGCTGTCAGCTTCAGGTCCTCTCTGTGATGTTTTGGTAACAAGAGGGTTATAAAACCAATATATAATAAATATATAAGCTCGATGGCTTATCCTAAACCTATCAGCTCAAGCAGGTAGATCACAGAATCACAGAATCACGGAATGTTGAGGGGTTGGAATGGACCTTAAAGATCATCTGGTCCCAAATCCCTGCCATGGGTAGGGACACCTCTCACTAGACCAGGTTGCTCAAGGTCTTGGCCTGGCTTTGAGCACTTCCAGGGGTGGATCCTGTCAGTGTCCATGTCCATTCCTTCCCTGTTCCTTGTTCTCCCCTCCCTCCCTGTTACTCAGGTGGGAGCTCCATCACTGCTGCCCTGCAGCCAAAAGCATTTTCCAGCCGAGGGTTCCTCCGGGAAGCAGCGCTCACTCACAGGGGGAGCCAGGCTGGAAAACTGCCATGTTAATTTGTGTTTGCAACCTCCTTCTTTTAAGCTTTATCTTTTCAATTACAAGTTGTAGTAAGACCAATTTTCCAGTTTCTCCCGTGTCTCCCGTGGGAACTGGGCGAGGATGAGGGAGCAGCACTGAGTTTGGCAGAACCTGGGTGAGGAATGGCTGGACCTGCTCTGCACTTCACCCACACCACTTACCTCATAACGAAGTGACAAATAACTGTGAATTTTTTAGAGGGGAATAGAATAAACACACAGTTCCTGTCGTGTTTTTCCCGGTGGGACATTTCTCAGTGACTCTGTCCCTTGTGAGCAGTCAGGATCTGAGCTGTTCCTGCGTTAGGCAGAGCCCTTCCTCACTGCTGGATGCAGGCACGCCCCTCTTTTCCCTCTTTTCCCTCTTTTCCCTCTTTTCCCTCTTTTCCCCACACCTCGGATCCAAACCTTGCAAAAAGGGGGATAATATCAACCAAGGAGCTCATTCTTCCCCTGGGCTGAGGTGTCCTTTTGGGGGAACTGGCCTTACCTCCACCCGTGCCAGGAATACCAAAGCAGCCTGTGGCCCAGGGACATTTTCTCTTAGATGAGGAATTATCTTGTTTTTACAGTTTCTTGTAAGTTAAAGGACATTCAAAGCACAGCATTTTCAATACCAGGTATTTTTTAGAAAGTAACTGGTATTTTCAAATTCGTAAGAGAAAGCTCATTAAATCAATGAAGGTCAGCTCTGTCCAATTGATATTTAAGTTTAATAAGTCACAAAAAAGTCTTGGAGAATTCAATGTCATCTTCCAACAACCCAATATTCTAAGCAGGCAGATGCTTAAAAACTGTCTGTAAAATCCTGATCCCTTCCACCCGTGCTTTTTGTCAGCTGTCAGAGGAAGGAGTAGGAGGTCATGCACAAAAGTATCTGTGAATCCTGTCAGATACATTATGAGTGCCAGCCCTGCAAGGAGTGACAGGAACCAGGATCTTTCTCAGGCTGGCAACAGGTTTTCTGGAAGGATAATTGATTATTTCTGATGGTTTCCATTAATGAGCCTGGTGTGCTGGCAGAGCCATGCACAGCCTATAAAACTCCTTGGAATGGGTGGAAATATCTTTAAAAAAAAAAAATCTTCTTTGTCACGCAGCAATTCCCAGCAGTGAGAGATTCTGCATTGCAATGATTTCCTTTGTACCAACACAGACGCATTTGCAAAAAGTCCAGGTTCTTGAGTTTTCTTATGAATGTTTGACACCGAGTTTCCTGGGCACAATTCCAAGATTTAACTCAAAGGATAGGGAAGTGGAACCTCTGCGCTCTCAGCTTTGGTGAGAATACATTTAGGCAAATCTCTAAGGAAGCTGTGCTGCTGACTGGTACAACCTTATTTATTATTGAACAAGATGGGACCTGTTTATTCACCCCAGCAGCGATCTGTGTTTCCACCTCGGAGCTACAACAGAAAATAAATGACCTGTGCAGGAGGCCGGGAAGGGAAAGAGAAGTTGCAAAAACCTCTGGGTGCCTTTTATCCTTCCCATCTGCTCCTTCCAGCCCTTCCCTTGGAGTCAAAGAACCCGCGGGCAGCCAGGGAGCTTTGCCTGGAGCTGCTGCTGGATTTGCTGGGCTCAGTGGTTTTGTGGGAAAACAGTGCCTTTCCTCCGGGATATCAGGAACAGCAGATGGCTTCCCAGGCGCTTCTTCGGGTGTGGATGGCACATTTTGTGTCGGATGCTGCCTGGAGATGTCACTCACATGTGAGAATCCCAAATTTGCAGTGGCTGCTGCATTCCCAAGCGAAATCTGATGATACAAATATGCTCCTGAGCACTTTGCTGTCGTGGTTCACCAATGGTGGGTGGGGGGTTTGTTGTTTTGTTGTGATTGTGGGGTTTTTTTTCAATAATTTTTAAATTCAGCTATTTATTCAAGATAAAAACTTAGTCTTTCCTCTTATTTCACAGATTTTTCTCAGCCTTAACATCAAGGCAAGGTTAGATGGGGGCCTGACCAACCTGGTCTAGAGGAAGCTGTCCCTGCCCATGGCAGGGGGTGGGATGAGATGATTTTCAAGGTTCCTTCCAACCCAAACCATCCTGTGATTCTATAATTAAACGTCCTATTACAGCTTTATAAAACTAAACTCTATGATCAAAGGGAACAGGAGGTGTTTTATGGCTCCTGTTTAAGGTAAAGCACATCAGGAATCACATCTAGAGCTGCTGTGATGGAGCACAGAGGGGAGTTCACAGCTCAGAAATGCACAGGGCACCCACGCCACTCCTTGGGGCTCAGGTGGGGAATTCAATGCAGTCACACCAAACATTCATGGTCCAAGAATAGACATAAATAGGGTGGGCAGGAGGCAATGCTTGTTTCATATAAACTTTTGGGGTGTTTGGTGGTTTTTGCTTGTCTTTCTGTCCTGTCCTGCACTTGGGTAATTTAAGGAGTGTGGCTTTACTGGGCACTACAAATAACAAAGCAATCAAGGAATTGCCCATGAGCTCAAAGCAATCCATGATGGAATTGTCCATAGCCCTGGCACTGCAGACTCACCTCCAGAGCAAAACCTGGCTCCACCATCAGGGGCTGGTATTCCTTGGGATCCTGAGCTTGCGGAGTTTTGGTCTGGATGGGAATCTGGGAATTAATACACTGTAGGAAAGGAAGCAAAAATAGCCAATATTTTCTCTTTATGCAGTGCTGTGAATCATTTCACAGCCTAGATGATGTATATATATATGTATTTATACACACACACACACATATATATATATCTCTTCCATTTTCCTGATTCATCAGCCACACGTACGGAAGCTCTTTCCTCTCCAGGAAAAGACTGAAATACACAACACATGAGGTAAAAGTGTCTCAGAGCATCAGAGCATGCAGCTCCTGTGCTGTTCAGACTGAGGAGGACTGTGTAGTACTTTCTGTACAAACTCCTGCTATGTTTATTTTCTCTGCATCAGCAGCCTGTGATTATTTTTTCCTTGGTGTTGGTATTTACTTTTTATTCCCTGTGGGCACATCTGGACAAGATGTGGGCGCCGATAGTACCACAACAATCCACTTCCAGGATCATGGGAGATGGATTTTTTCATTACTGTGCCTGAGCAGCTGTGACACGAAGCAGAAAGGCACTTTCTGTGGTACAGCACCCGGGCTTGTTTCTATCATGGGATTGCACAAATCTTCTTGATTTCAGATTCAGCAGTTTGCTGATGCCGCAGAACAGACCAAGGATGGTTGTTTTGTATTTTATAGCCCGTTTAAGCATCAGGGTGTAAAACTTCACAGCTCTGCCCATCTGGAGACACCCATTTCTCCCCAGGTGTGTCTCCAGCCTGTCAGGGGCTGCTCACTTGGGCTTGGCTCTGGCTTGAAGAATCTGCTAAGAATTCCCCGTTCGTTGTGATTTAAGTCAGTTTGGACCATTTCTCCCTTTTGCTTAACAATTTTCTCACCATCTGTCTTTTCTTTTCTTTTCTTCTTTCCCATCCCTCCCTGTCGCTGTCCTTCTCTCCCTCAGAGCTCTCCGTCAGCCTCCTTGCAGTGATAGTTATTGTGTGTGGCCTGGCCCTGGTGGCAGTGTTTGTGTTTCTCTTTTGGAAGCTGTGCTGGGTTCCCTGGAGGAACAAGGCCCTTTCCTCCCACCTGGCCGTGCTGCGGAGCGAGGCAGGCGACAAGGACAGCATGGCAGACAAGCTCAAGGACACGGGGGCCATCAGCTTCCTGGAGGCGGCCGTGAAGATCAGCCACACCTCCCCTGACATCCCTGCAGAGGTCCAGATGTCCATGAAGGATCACATCATGCGGCGCACGCGGATCCAGAGGCAAACCACGGAGCCGGCGTCTTCCACCAGGTGAGGGCTGGGATGGGATGGGATGGGATGGGATGGGATGGGATGGGATGGGATGGGATGGGATG
>VWZW01000881.1:62881-92853 GCA_013397115.1 Edolisoma coerulescens | reverse complement strand
CTCACTTGGGCTTGGCTCTGGCTTGAAGAATCTGCTAAGAATTCCCCGTTCGTTGTGATTTAAGTCAGTTTGGACCATTTCTCCCTTTTGCTTAACAATTTTCTCACCATCTGTCTTTTCTTTTCTTTTCTTCTTTCCCATCCCTCCCTGTCGCTGTCCTTCTCTCCCTCAGAGCTCTCCGTCAGCCTCCTTGCAGTGATAGTTATTGTGTGTGGCCTGGCCCTGGTGGCAGTGTTTGTGTTTCTCTTTTGGAAGCTGTGCTGGGTTCCCTGGAGGAACAAGGCCCTTTCCTCCCACCTGGCCGTGCTGCGGAGCGAGGCAGGCGACAAGGACAGCATGGCAGACAAGCTCAAGGACACGGGGGCCATCAGCTTCCTGGAGGCGGCCGTGAAGATCAGCCACACCTCCNCCTCCACTCTCTGGGACCAGGGAATGGCTGGAGCTATGCCAGGGGAGGGTCAGGCTGAATTTCAGGGAAAGGTTCTTCCCCCAGAGGGTGCTGGGCACTGCCCAGGCTCCCCAGGGAATGGGCACGGCCCCAAGGCTGCCAGAGCTCCAGGAATGTTTGGACAGCACTCCAGGGATGCCCAGGGTGGGATTTTGGGGTGTCTGTGCAGGGGGAGAGCTGAACTGGATGATCCATGTGGGTCCCCTTCAGGGATCTTCCATGATTCCACGATTCTGCTGGATGGGGATGAGGTGCTCAGCAGGAATGGGGTGCTCAGCAGGGGCAATGCTCTGTGAGCAGCGGGAGAGGTGGGAGGATTGTTGGATGGAGCCTGAGGTTCAGATACCGTGAGAGAGACTAAAGAGAGCACCTACACACCAGATTACTGTCCAAAGCTTGGCCATCAACCAAAGAATGTGTTAAGACTGGCTCACTGTGGCCCTTTTAAAAAATCAGGGATTCGAGCCCTGTTACTGCGACTCGACCTCATTGTGTCAAGTCACCCTCACGCTTTGGCCACTTTAATTTTGTTCCAACATGAGAGGCAGGCTGAAGTATCAATGATGTGCCCTGTCAGACAGAATTAGACCTTTTGGCTCTCTCTCACTGTTGTGGCTCCTGGCAGAAACAATCAGATCAGCACAATTGATGGATCGCTCGCTGCACAAGCCCAGAACCAGCTGCGCTCGGTGCTTGTGCTCAGATGGGGACAGAGACATCAGCATCCTCCTCAGGAAGTCAGGGAAAGGCTGTGTGAACCTTGGGACACCTTCTCAGCATGGATACAGAGGAGAGAGTTAGATTAGCTGTTAGAAAGGGGTTCTTTACTCGGAGTGGGGGGAGGCCCTGGCACAGGGTACCCAGAGAAGCTGCGGCTGCCCCATCCCTGGAAGTGTCCAAGGACAGGCTGCAGCAACCTGGGATAGTGGAGGTGTCCCTGCCCATGGCAGGGGGTGGAATGAGGTGAACTTTAAGGTTCCTTTCCAACACAAACCATTCTGTGATCCTGTGAAATGCAGCATCTCTCCTCGACACAGAAGGCGGTGAAACGGGGACAGGAAAGAGGGATCCCAGGGTCCTGGCTGTGCCCCAGCACTTCTGTTTGCCTCACTGGCCTTGCCTGGGATGTGCACAGGAGTGTGACAGCAAAATCAGGCACTGCTCAGAAAATTGGCTGCACTTTTGCCGGATTAGTGAGGCACTGATGGCAGTCCCCTGTTTGAAGGAGCTGAGTTAAATCAGCACGGTGCCACCTGCGTTTGTGAGCCACACTCTTTTATTTATCCTGGCTGCTTTTGGACAGCTGATTCCCTCTCTGCATGCACACGCTCCTTCTGCTTTTATTATACCTTTCCAACAGAGGAGAAAAAACCCTCAGCTTGTCTGAATTAGGACAAACAAAGTGGGACTTGGCTGTACGTGGGCAGGTTTCAAACCCACTTTCTCCTTGGCAGGTTCCTCTGATTCACAGCCCGGCCTAACCCTGTCCAAAATACCTCTGAGGAACCTGCCAAGGTCTCCAAGCACCACGGATCACTGAAAGCTAATGCTCTGGCTGTAGAGTTCTTAGTTTGGTTAAATAACTCTATAAACTGCTCTTGTAAACACCAGATAATCTGGAATAATGCCCTGAGTCCACAGAAAGCTTTTATGCTTTGTTCAGATAAAGCTCTGCTTGCATACAGCTTGTGCTGTAGGAGAGCTCAAGGCAAGAGACGCTTCCCGACGAGGCTGTGCCTCCCTCCCTGTCAACAATTATCTATCAGTTTCTGATGAGCCTGTTGGAAAAGTCTGGAAGCAGCAATACCCAGCAAAGCCAGGCTGGACAGGGCTTGAAGCAGGGTGATCTAGGGGAAGGTGTCCCTGCCCGTGGCAGGGGATGCGGTGAGATGAGCTTTAAAACCCTCTGAACCCAAACCATGCTGTGGTTCTACGAATAAAGCCTCACCTTCTGAACTGGTCGTGGTTCTCTCACAAAAAGAAAAAGCTAAAAAAAAAGGAGTTTTTTTGCCTGAGAGAGCTTAGTGCCAGTATCTTGGAAGTGTAAGGACTGAGGGTGGGGAAAGTCTCCACGTGGTGCTGTCTGTGATTTGGGTGAGGAGTTGCTGGGGCCCATCTGCTCAGCTGAGGGCTGTGACTCGTGCCACAGGTGAGAAAACGCAGCTTGTGGCAAATATTCTGGAATTTAGGAAATTCCCTGGATCGATTCCTTAAAGGTTTTTGGAGGTGTTCCCCTCTGTCCATGCCCATAACACACATGGCTCCTGTGCAGAGATCAGGAGCACCCACTGAACTCCTTCTGTGCTCTCCTGCTTTCTGAGTTCAGGGGTGAAAAAGGAGAGCAACGTCCTTGGAAACCCACAGAGCTGTTTGTGTCCTCCTCCCTCAGGCACATCTCCTTCAAGAGGCACCTCCCCCGGCAGATGCACGTGTCCAGCATGGACTACGGCCTGGAGCCGCCGGCCGTGGCCGAGCAGCCCACCAGCATCGGCCGCATCAAGCCCGAGCTCTACAAACAAAAGACCGTGGACACCGAGGACCCCAAGAAAGAGGCAGAGAAAACTTGTGGGAAAATCAACTTCACTCTCAAGTACGACTACGAGAACGAGACGCTGACCGTCCGGATTCTCAGGGCTTTTGACTTGCCAGCCAAAGACTTCTGCGGCAGCTCGGATCCCTACGTGAAGATCTACCTCCTGCCCGACCGCAAGCGCAAGTTCCAGACGCGAGTCCACAGGAAGACCCTGAACCCCACCTTTGACGAGTCCTTCCACTTCCCCGTGCCCCACGAGGAGCTGGCGAGCAGGAAGCTCCACCTGAGCGTCTTTGACTTTGACAGGTTCTCCAGGCACGACATGATAGGAGAGGTGATCTTGGAGAACCTGTTCGAGGACTCAGACCTCTCCCGGGAGACTTCCATCTGGAGGGACATTCAGTATGCCACCACGGTGAGTATCTGCTGGGCAGGGTGGGGATTCTGCACAGGGATAAATCCTTCCTAAATCCCTTGCGTCTTGTTAGCCCCAGGGACCTGCAGCCGTGGCACAGTTCTCTGCCACGTCCGCATGGTCACAGTAAGAAAAAGCTCTGCGGGGCCAGTACCAGCCTGTAGGTGCTGAGAGATGTTGGATGTGCTGCTGGCTACCCTTCCAGAGTTGGATTTGGGTCTTTTAGTAGCTCTGTTGAATTCGCCCTGGAAGAGAAGCCAAGCCTCAGAGAGGAAAAGTCCCAGCCCCTTCCGTGTTCCACAGGGCTGGCAGGAGAAGCCGAGTGCTCACATTGATCGCTGAGTGCAGAGCAATGACATTAACCTCTCCCTAATAGCTGTCTGCTCCTCCACTGCCCTCCCAGGACGATCTGGCCGGTCCTCAGGGCGAATGAACAATTGAACTGCTCTGCAGCTGGACACCAGATCAGCCATCATCATTGTCATTTCACATTGTTGTTTCTGAAACTGAAAGATGAGACATCCCCACCCCTGTGGCTGGAAGCGTGGGCCCTGTCACATCTTTCCTGGTGACTGGCAGAGTGCCACAACTTGCAAAAATCTGTCCTGCAGCTTCCCTCATAGCTCATCTCATACCTTTGCTCTCCTGCTTTCTGTGCTGAGGAGGGAACTGTCAAACATAAATATTTATTGTGGCCAGCCGTGCCAGAAGACATTTGCTTCGTAACTCCCGTGCTTTTTTTCTCAGCACCGCGTTCCCCACCAGCTGCACCCCCTGGTGACTTCCACCAGTGCTTGTTTTTCTGCTGCAGAGTGTTCAGAACTTTCTGAAAGCTCTCTGAAGTCCAACAGGTGTGCACAGCCCCGTGCCCTGTGCTGCTGTGCCCAGTGGGGACACGGTCCCAGGGCACTCAGGGGACACGGCGTGCAGGCAGCACATCACCCTGGAAGGTGGCTCTGGGGCTGGAGCTGTCCTAGGAGGGCACGGAGAGCTTTGGCCCTGCCAGCCTAAGGACACAGGGCTGGATCTGGTGCCTGCCAGGCACCCTGGGGCAGCCCTGGGAGTGTGCTGGGAGCTGCTCTGTGCTGCCTTTTGAGCATCTTGCCTGGAAGTGCTGTGGGAAGGAGGCGCAGGGTCAACCACGAGGAAAGCAACAGTTTTAGTTAGCAGGGTGCTCACAGCTCCTGGCTTCCAACCTGCAAACAGCCACGGCTGTTGTGATTGATGGATGGCAATGAAAGCAGAAATGCTGGCAGTGAGGCAAGCAGGCACCAGGCACATCCATTCACCCAGAGAGGGGCTGCTGGAAGGGGAGCAACGTGCATCAGATGCACTGATGCCTCCTGGAGGAATCTGCCTGTTGGTTCTGCAAGCAATAGCGGATGTTTTCCTGGCTAAATAATCTCCTTTAATGGGGGGAAACCCCACAAAAGCAGGTGGAGATGCAGAAGCAGAAGGGTTGTTGAGGGAAAAGCCTCCAGAGAAGGTGTGAGGGGAGCAGAGCCAACCTCATGCCCTGGATGTGCTGTGCAGCAGCCTGGCAGAGCTGCCACACATCCAGCACCACGTTTGTCTCCATCCCCTCGTCCTCTCTGAGCCATTCTTAAGGAACGTGCTGCCCCTGGAACATCTCAGCCAGCTGTAGCACACCCAAGGACATTTCTGTTTAATCAAAATTGAGAAGGGCAAATACAGTTTGCACAAAACCCCAAGAAAGCTCTGGGTGCCTAATAATGCATGAGATCAGTGGTGTGGGTAAGAGGGTAGGAACACACTTAAGCACTGATCTGGTCAAATAGCCAGCACTCAGCTGCTTAATTAATGACTGTACAGCTTGTGAATCAGGGAAACATTTTTGGTTTCAAGTCTATTGATTCAGAGCTTCCATTATTTCCTAAAAGGTACTGATAGGAATTTTGGAAATGTCCCAATGTCTATAATCTGCAAGAAAATAATGTACCCACAGGACATGCTTTGCTCTTTTGTATTTATGGTTTGCAGAGAAAAATCTCTTGACCTGGTACAATGAGGTCAAAGAACAATTTATGTTCATTTTATACCCTGAACGGGTCCTCTCAGTGCAAGGAGAGGAATAGAAGATGAGATGGTGTCCAGAGGGTGCTGTCACCATCTCACACAGGGCTGCTCTCTCCTGACATCTTGTCCAAGGTCTCCTGCCCTCGTCCCTCCCAAACCAACTAAGAACAAAGAATGCATGAAAGAATAGACCCAATCAAGATTTTATATAATATTCATTAGTATTCTGCACATCTAAGTGGAATAAAGATTTAATCTTTGCCTTACCTGAGAATGAGCAGGAAATAATTTGGCAAAAACCTCATCCATCAACAAGATCTATTCCCCTAACACTTAGCAAAGCTTTAAGTGCATTTACTTGTCTTTCTAGTTCCATCACTCTACTCCTAACAGCTACAATTTCTTTTCAGCAGATCATTATATCACATTGAAAGGAATCAAACACACTGTTTCCGAAAATAAACGGGTTGTTTGCTCTACAGATGTGGGATCTACAGTATGTAGAAAATAAGATATTTTTTTTTAAATCCATTTTTAGAAGGTGTTTGGAAATCTTTCTGCTGACTTCAGATAATGATGCTTTCTAGTTTAAATAAGACATTTGGTTTGTTTATTTTTCCCTGAATTCCCGAGGGCAAGGCAATGATGGAAAGGGCTTTTAGGAGGTGTAGTGGATGAAGCTGCAGGTACAAGAAGTGCTAAGAGCCACGGATAAAAGTTATTTGATGGGGCACTAAAAGAGTAAATTGCATCAGCCTCTGTAATCCAAAGGTACCAAACATTTCTGAGTGCCATCTGCTGGTTAATTCCCCATTTAGACTCACACACACAGCCCCAAGCTCTGCCAGCTCCTTGAAGGCATCTCAGAGGGCTTGGTGGCCCAAATGTAGACAAGTCACAAATTAAAAGCTCAATGGGCCCTTCAGTGGTTGTCCTCTGGTTTAAAGCTTTGACCCCCCCAGTTGGTAACGGCCCAGAAACTCACGCTCAGCTTCAGAGAAAACCAATGTGTTACTCAAAGACATTTTCATTTTATGCAGAAATGTTGGGCACGCCAAAGCCATAAACCTCTGTTACTGAATTCATCCCTGCCCATGGCAGGGGGTTGGAGCTTGATTCTATTTGAGGTTTCTCCCAACCCAAACCAGGCTGTGATGCTGGGAACTGATGGCACTGGCTGTAGCGGGAAGTTTCTGAGGAGTTTGTTGCAGTGAACACAGCACCACTGCAGGTCAGGAGCTCATCTTTCTGTCACCTCACTGTGTTTGTCACGTTCCCGGAGGAACCAGGCACTAGAGACATGTACTGTACATTCAAACAAAACCTGATACTAATTTGATTTCCTCAGTGCATTGATTTGGTGTGAGATATCCCATCTCCTCTGTGTGAGCAGGGCAGCAGGAGTGTATCAGCTGTGCATTAGCTGTGCATAGCTGGGAAGTACAAAGTTCACCGAGGCAGAGAAAGATTGTCCTTAACTTAGATGTGAAGGTGTAACACATTTTTCCTGTTCTCTGTATTCGTTTTTAGCCAAATAGTGTTGGGGTGCACTGGAATCACCACCATAAAGTGTCCTTCAGTCCAAATGGCAGAGCAGAGTCAATGCTGTGGTGGAGGAGGAGGCACCCGGCTGGTTCTGCACATTTCCAATAAAATGTGTTCTCTGTTTTATTGAAGGAAAGCGTGGACCTGGGCGAGATCATGTTTTCCCTTTGTTATTTGCCAACTGCAGGTCGCCTCACCTTAACAGTCATTAAATGCAGGAATCTCAAAGCTATGGACATCACTGGTTACTCAGGTGGGTGTTTGGTGGCTGAGGAGGACCCCGTTGCATCCACATTCCCTCCTCTTCTCTCACGGTATCCTCCATGGATGGTGGCCGAACCATCCCAGAAACACCTGAAAAAGCTTTGTCTGTATTTTAAGTGCAAACAAAATGTTTAAAGCAGAATTATCTGTCAGTTGTTTCCCATCCCATTGGAGGGTTTGCAGGGCCAGAGCTCTGATCCACCTCTTGGGTTGGACACTTAGATCTGTTGCAACCCTTTGTAGCCAGAATCAACTGCTTCACCCCAAGATCAGGAAAGGATCCTGGGCCACCTGGATAAATCCCACTGGAATGTGCATTCCCCTGTCCAGTGGCCAGCACTCAAACCCAAGGATCACAGCCACCTGAAGACAGTTTGTGTTCACAGTTTCAAAGAGCTGACTTGCAAATTCAGCACGCACAAATTCTGGTTTTCATCATAAAAACCAATTTCTTTTCCACACACCAACTTCAGAGTATTCGAATTTCATTGTACAAAAGGCAGTAACAACAGAGACCTTTGCAGAAAATGTTTCTGCTCAGCTGGAGCTTAATGCCATATGAAATGTCTGAGAATTGAGACTTCGGGTGAGGCCAGCTCAGCCTTTCTGCAATAATAATAATGCAGTGCCGGTTCTCTGGTGCCTGAACCTCAGGTCACCACCCACACCAGTATGAGAAATGGTGGATTTTACTGGTCTGCGAACAAACTTTTTTCCAAAAGTCTATTTGAGGAGTGCCTCTGGCTCATGGGAACTCACAGCCCATCCTCTGATAAAGCTGTTTCTATATTGCAAAAGTAACAAAGTACACCTCCATCAACAAAAGGTCATTTCCTATCTCTTCCTCCCTAGATCCATATGTCAAAGTGTCTTTGCTCTGTGACGGGCGAAGGCTGAAAAAGAAGAAAACCACCATAAAGAAAAACACACTTAATCCCACCTACAACGAAGCAATAATCTTTGACATTCCCCCCGAGAACATGGATCAAGTCAGCCTCCTTATCTCCGTCATGGATTATGATCGGTAGGTGGGAGGCTCTGGAGAGCTGGAGGGGAGAGCATCCCCTTGGGGGCAGATTTTCCTGCTCAAATGCCATTTTCCACAGTGTTTTCCATAGCCTCGATGACAGAGCTCAGTGGTATCAACCTGTCTCTGGTGGTTTATTGCTACAGTGACATTGATATTTATGGTTATGGAAAAATAGATAGTTTGGTGAAGCTGGTCCTTGCTTTATGGCATTTCCTTGAGCAAGTGCCATGTTCCCCTTGGTTATTTACTTGTCCTGAAACCCATGTTAGAAAGCAAATAACGTCAGTGTGAGCAGCACTGGGTGTATGAATTATGCATTGCTGAACTTGGAGTTATTCCTGCTGTAGAGCTCTACTCACACTCCTTCCAGATCCTGTGTCTGGACTGATCTGCCGCTTAAATAATTTACAAAACGAATTAAAAATTACTTGTGGTGGTGGTGGCAGTGCTGGGGCAGACACCACAGCCCAGGCTCACCAGCAGCAGGCGCAGGCGTTGCCTGGGCAGGTTTGGGCAGCTTGAGGGGTGGATGGTGATGGTGCCACTTCTCTGCCCTTCCTCAGGGTGGGCCACAACGAGATCATCGGCGTTTGCCGCGTGGGGGTCAACGCCGAGGGGCTGGGCAGAGACCACTGGAACGAGATGCTGGCCTACCCCCGCAAGCCCATCGCCCACTGGCACCCGCTGGTGGAGGTGAAGAAATCCTTCAAAGAGGTGTGTGGGGTTATCCTTCCCTGTTGGTGCCTGTGCTGTGCGTGAGTGGGCTGGCTCCAGGCTCTCAGAGAGCTCCTGCTCCCGCCTGGGATTTTCTGAGCAGAGCTGAGGGAATTTTCTCACCAGAAATGAACCCTAGAAAACAAGCACTTCTGTATTGCCTCGAAATAGCTCCTTGAGCTCGCAAGCAAGACGGAGAAGAACTGTATTTACAGATGTGACTGTTACATTTTGGGTTTTTTCTTTTCTTTTTCTTTTTTTTTTTTTCCTTTTCCTTTTTAAATTAGAGATTGAGAGCAGTAAGGAAAGAGAATGCTGCTCTGATTGCAGAACAAATTGTCCAGGGATATTGCCTATTTCAAGTTTCAATTTTTCATCCTAAAAGATTTTTCTGTTGACTCATCTCCGAGCCTTTGAGGGAGAATAAATAGAACAAATGTAATTGCCCTAAGCATCTCCAGAGAAAGAGATTGACTTGATGCAGCCCCAGATGATAAAATAGGGCTGAAATGCCTGGGTACCTTTTCGACCATCTCTGGCATTTTCTTCCTCCTTGCACTCCGATTTCTCACGCTTCTGTAGAGCTCTTTGGCTTTGCCCGATTTAGGTCATAATTTCTGGAGGAGAGAGATGTGGAAAAGGGCACACACGCCTTTGACACTTTGAGTATGAGAAAAAAGCTCCAGCATTTGTGGCCAGTGATACGATAATAAAGGCAATAAAACCTCCCGCTGTATCTGGGGCTAAGGAGGTATTTTCCCTCAAAGCCACAGAATAAGTACTTAACAAAAAGCATCTCATTTTCCCCTTGAAGTTCAGTGCTGAGCTGCACTGAAAGGCAGACACTGGGCTTGCTGAGAGTCCAGAGTAGTGTGAATTAGTGTATAAACCCTGTGTTTCTTTGAAATCTGCTCCTTCCTCCAACAAGAAGGGGTGGGGAGGCCCTGGCACAGGGTGCCCAGAGCAGCTGTGGCTGCCCCTGGATCCCTGGAAGTGTCCAAGGCCGGGCTGGAAGGGGCTTGGAGCACCCTGGGCTAGGGGAAGGTGTCCCTGCCCACGGCAGGGGGGTGGGACTGGATGATCTTTAAGTTCCCTCCCACCCCAAACCACTGTGTGATGAAGTCAGTTTGTGCTCAGTGCCCTCTGTCCCAGCCTGGGGCGATTACACACAAGGGAAAACCTGGCAGATGATATTTTACTTTAAGACACGGTGGGCATGGATATATCAGACAATGGACAGCGAAAATTCACCTCGATTGAGACGATCTCTGAGCTCCCCTTGCACCGCTGTGAATCAGCACAGGGATCAGCTGTGCAGGACCGGGGTGAGTCAGAGCAGAATGAAACCCTTGTGCACTTTATGTACGGGGGTAGCTCTGCCTCTGGGTGCTGAGCAGCACCAGGATTTCATTCTCCTTCCCCTGCTGGAGCCCTGGCCCTGCACATGAGCCACGTCTGGGCAGGCTCCGAGTGTCACCTCCCACTGCCACGGGGAGCTGGGGACCAGCAGCCACAGGGTTTCAGCAGAAATGGAATTGATCTGTCTGTGATCTCTTGGCATCTGTAGCACCTCACAGTGTGACACCAGCTGCCATGACCCAGGGGCAGCAGTTCCTTCTCCAGGTTGCAATTTTTATGGCTTTACTACACTATTTTTCAGATGCAGGTGGGGTTTTGAAAGAAAAACTCCTGTAAAGTTTTTGAAAATCACTAGGAAAAGAGGGGAAAAAAAAGCATTATTGTTATGATGAAACACAAAGAAACCAAGGAAGACATGGAAGATGACTCACCTTCTAAAATATACTTTGAAAACCATGGCTGAGCCCCCAAGACTCTGGAAAAAAACTGAGTGAATCATTTCACCCCTCAATGCACAGGTCAGGAGCTCTGCTTAAAAGGAAAGAAAAAGCCCTCTGATCATCTGTTCTGGTATTTCTGCCACAAACTGGTGCACAGAGCCAGCAAGCAAATGGTCCCTGTGTTTATTTGCCCTTTTAGGTTTTAGCACTGCTGTCTGCAAATCCCCAGTGCAGCCTAAAAGAAAAACAGAACAGAAAAAGCACAGGCTCCTGGAGAGAAATTAATGGGAAATGGTATTTGTTGGTTACAAGTCACTGCATCATCTTTTCCATGTTGTGTTCGGGCAAAGAAATTTGGGGTTTTGGTCCTGTACCCTCAGCTCTGGGTCCCTGTGCAGCTGCTCCATCCTTCCTGGCTCTGTGGGCTTCTGGCTCTCTGTGCCTCTGCCCTGACTGAGGACGCTGGGGGAGAACTGCTGGCCCTCCATCCCTTCTTCACCCTTTGTGAGGGTGAACTCGGGCTGTGCTGGCATCTTGAGCCATCATTTTCATCTTCCTCTTTGTCTTCTTCATCTCCATCTCCCAGCGCCTTTGTGCTGGGAAGCAGCAGCAAATGGAGCGTTTGCTTCCCATTTGATCCTCGTGATGGTCTCTGTGTGCTCTGACCATCAGTAACAGCCTCTGGCTCCGTCCAAGTCTTCCCTGGTTGAGTGCTTGACGTCAAACCCAAGGCGAGGATTGAATTGTCCCTTTGATGTTTAAAGGGAGGGATGGGTGACTGGAGCTGTTTGCCCAGGGGCACGGAGCTGCTCCAGGCACTGCCATCTCTCCACGCTGTGGTTGGGGTCCCAGCCCCCTCCCTGCCACTCAGGGGGGAGAAAAGTGTGGGAATGTGGAATTTCTTTGCTGACCAACACCCTGCCTGGTGCGCCTTGGAAAAGCTTTGGCCTGGAGGTGCTCCCACCATATTTTGACCACAGCTCAGAGTCACGGTTTCTGGTGAATTTACCAGGAAAAGTGTCACCAGAGATGTGCTGCTCCAGGAGGATGGCCCAGCCCTGACCCCCCTACCCTGCCACAGCAGGGATGGATGGACGGACGGATGGACGGACGGATGGATGGGTGGATGGATGGTCGTGTCCGTGGGGTTGGACCAGTGGCCTCCTCCTGTGTTGGGCCATGGTTCTTTGTCCACCATGAGGACCTGGGCAGCTCCAGCCTGTCCCAGCAGCCACAGTGCTGGGCTAACATGGTCCAACCCCTCATTTCTGTGCCGAGAGCAAATTGGGCCCTTCCTTCATGAGCTGGTGCCGCTCCCTCTTCGCTTTCACTGCTGGAAAAGGCTCCAGTGAAAAGGGAAATGCTTCGGATGCACATCAGGTCTTTGGTTGCTCCATATTTATCAACAGTGAATAACAAACCGTAATGACTGCACTTCTCTAATGACCATCATCGTTAAAGAGAGAACATGGAGAACATGTGCAAATGAATCATTAATTACAGGCTTTTAAGCGCTATCCTCCTCACACAGATGTTCAGAAGGCGAGCTTCTGAGCAGAAAGGGAGAATCCCTCTTGCTGCTGCATTGTGGGGTTATTCTGACAATAAATTCTTCCCCTCAGCACAAGTTGTTCCCAGTGTTCAGCCCCGAGGCCCTGCTGGCAGCTGCTGCCTCCCCATGTGCTTCAGCCACCCCACCCAAGTTCCTTCTGCATTGCTCCACACACCCATCAGCCAGGTTCAGGGACGTGTCCACAAAGGGAAATATCAAATTACAGCTCGTTCCTCCAGGCTTTGAAGGGAACTTCTGAAAACTGGAATTTCCCCTGTTATCTATGAAAGACAAACCCCGGTGTCGCAGAGTCGCATCATCAGCGCCATGCAAAACGGCTCTTTGATGTTGCCAAGTGCCTCTGACATCCAGCAGGGGAGCATTTATTTGTTTAAAACATCTCTCCAGATAAAAACTGATAACTTTGCTGAGAGCCAAGTCACGCCCATAACAAAAAATAATCATTTCCCTTTAAGATAAGCCCTTCCAGACTTCTGGGCCTGTTTGACTTTGATTGAACTGGTCCCGGTTTCTGACTCTTGACTACACAATGCATGGCCCACCTTTTCTAATTAAATGAAGGAAAAGTATCTCAAGGTTCCTCTCAGGTCACTTGGACCTATTTTTGGAAGAGTTTTCATTACAATTTTGGAGTAGCAACGTTGTCATTGTCATGCAGACAGCACGAGGCAAAGAGCACGGGGAAGGCTCTGCCAAAAGCCCATTTCTGTTGTAATTTCTGCAATCTGTTGTTTTATTGGCAATTCTCATGGGGAGGTTGTGTCCGTATTATCAATTCCTCAGGGATTTTAGCCGATACATCTGACATGAGAAACACAGAACAAAGTGTTTCCTTACCTTAAGGCGGCTGTTTGGCAGGATGAGCTTCTCATCTTCTTCGTTCATTAATTTCTGCTCGGCCCTGATGAAATACAGGCTGTTTAATGCAAACCTGTGCAGCAGGTTACTTTACACTGACTGGTCTCTTTGGGGAAGCAAACTGGTCAAATTGACCAAATTTTTGACCACTCCAAACCAGTGGAGCATCTGCAAGGGCCTGTTTGCCCTGCTCAGCCTCCCTGTGAGCACCAGGCTGCTGTTCTCTCGTCTTCATTTGCGATGGCTTTGCCAAGGCAAGGGTGAAATCTGGTTCCCCAAGTGAGTTTTCACCCAGAGAAATGAAATTCGTACATGCTCAAACATTAATACCAGCCAGCAAAGAGTTTCTGCTCATGTGGGAGGGGAGGGAATTGATCCAGGCAGTGGAAATTCTGCCTCCCGTTGCTTCTGGGAGATGTCTATCATTTGTCATTGGAATTTAATAAAACAAGATGGTGAGATGGGCAAGTGCTCAAAAGCTTCAGGAGTAATGGGTTTGAATTATGATAATAGCCCCCAAGGCAGATGACGAATAATTTATGATCCCTAAGTATGGCAAAAAAAAATGTTTGCTCCATCCACCGAGTCTCTGATCTGATTTTCCCTTTGAGAAATGTCTCCGGTGCTGTGGACAGAGCTGCTGTGGAGTAAAATCACCAGACTGGAAAGACTCAAGTACTTCTGAGCTTAGACGGTATTTTTAAACTGAAAAGACAATGGCAATAAAGCAGGGAAGAGCTGAGAGCACTTTGTCTTCACAGCACAAGCAGATACTGTTTATTTTCCCTTTTTTTCGGTGAGGAATCCTCACAATTGGGAATTGATTTACAAAGCAATAAAGTAAATTGTTCAGTAATTCCTCCTGAGTGGTTAAACACGGACGTTGCATGAGCTGGAACTTGTAGAGCAGATGAGAACACAGCGGGGCAGGAGTTGGGCAGGGATGGGATGGATGGGCATACTGAGGAAGAGGAGATGGAAAACACAATGCAGGACTGGGAATTATCCCAGATAATCTCTCCTGTTTGCTTAACATGCTCTCTCTTCTGTCCCCCAGTGGCACGGCCGGGCAGCGAGCTTTGACAGCCAGGGCTCCTGTCCCTCGCCCAAACCACCCCCCACACCATGATCTGGAGCAGAGAGAGGAAAATGGGACTAAACCAAGTAATTTTTGCACTTGGCCTTCAGTCTCAGTGGTTGCTGAGGGGCGGTGGCAGCAGCGGGACTTTCCGGTCTAGTTGTTCCTGCATAAGTAAAGGTAGAAACCCGTTTTGTGGTCAAATATGTTTTTGTCTAATATGTCTCCCAAGGTGATGTAATTTTTGTGGCTTTTTGCTGTATGGATCTGTTTCCAGAGGGAGAAGGTGGACTGAGACATGTGCTGGGAGTTTGGTCTGTAAAATAAAGTGTAAAATAGTTTTTAGTGTGTGTGAAGGCTGGAAAGGGGCGAGGAGGTGCCTGCAGAAAGCAGAGGTGGCCAGGAGAGGGGACAGCAGCCACTGGGAAAGCCGTGGCAGAAGGTGGGAGCAACTCTTCCAAGCCGCCAGCAGCTCCGTCCTCATGGCCAGCCCCAGCCCTGCAGAGCCTTCCTGGGTTTCCTGTTCATGTAGAGGTGTCCATGAGCTCTTAGAAGTTTGTGCAGTGTGTACCCCACAATTCCTTTTGTCATATATTAAAAAAAATGCTGTCGATTCCTCAGGAGAGAAACCCTGGGTTTTTTTCCCCTGTATCTGAAGTCTCCCCAGAGCTACTTGCATGAACAGTTTCTTCAGCCCCCTTTGTAGCTGCTGCTCATCCCCCAGGACATCCCCGAGTTATCTGGAGCGGAGAGAACAGCCTTGCCACAGGAGGGATTCAGGAAAAAAGGGGGAAGATGTTACAGAAATGGGTGACACCCCTGCATGACCACTGGATCTCTATTTCTTATCTCATCCGAGTAATAAAGGGTGACCCAAGGGGGAAAGGGAAACTCAGAAACATGACCGATGCTAAAAAAAGCTTCCAAACTTTTTGCTTGAGACTGTCAGCACTTCCCTAAAGAATAAAGTTTCTCAGCCCAAGCCTGAAGGGAGGTCAAGTTCTGGGGGAAAAAAAAAAAATGCAGCTTTGCTGGTTCCTTGGCTGCAGAGGCCAAGAATGAAGTTAGAGTATCCCAAGTACTGGCTTTGTAGCTAAATCAGCTGATCCTTATCAGCCAGATGTGGATTTTGGACACTTTCTCATCACGGATTTTTCTCTGGGTTAAGAAGTGCATTAGTGCTGTTTATTCCACCCTAATTGAATTAAGCAAAAGCAAATATTTTGGTTTGGAGGTAGAATCTGCGAGCGAGGCAGCCGGTTCTCCTCCCCTCAGGTTAGCAGGACTGTGTTCATCAGCCACAATCCTCAGGTCAACTTCAGTTTCCATTTTCCCAAATGTCACCGCACCACCCCTGGCTGCACATCACGGCTGGCAGAGAGGGGTGTTTGCATTGCTCCTGGGTGAGATGACTCCTTTGTTCAGTGAAGGGTAAATACATCATTCCTCATCACACCTTGTGTCTTAATTCTCTTTATGTGCCACATGCTATAGAAGCAGAAACTCAATAAAATTACTTTATTTGTAAGTGCTGCCCTGCCTGGTGAAATATTTCCTCCTGTGGAAGCAGTAACTGTGCGTGGTGTGGTGTTGGATGGGTGCAGTGATCACAGTGGGAGCTGTAAAACGTGATAATGACAGAGCCTGGCACCGTGTGGGGCTGGGCGAGGGCAGGCGGTGCCACTTGGAGCAGACCTCAGCTCTGCAGCTCCTGGCTGGGCTGGGACAGTCCCACCATCCCCTGGGGAGCAGCTGAGCACCAGTTGCAGCAGCAAAAAGTGAATTTCAAGCACACTGCAAAAAAAAAAGTGCTAAAACTGCATTAGTTTCCCAGCACAGAGCGTTCTGTGGGCTTCTGCTGAGGGACAAGGGGAGGACAACCTTTCTGAGACCATCATCCTTTCTGGGAATGTCCCACGTCTAATCATGGGGAGGAGTTTGTGACCATTAAAACTGATTGACTGGGTGGGTCAAACACTGGCCCCGAGCCCCTGGACCTTTGCCTGAGCTGGAGCAGCCTCAGGGGAGCAGGGCACTGAGCTGGCAGTGCCTCTGGCAGGCTGGCAAACCAAAGGGCAAGACATCCCCAGAAGAAGCCACAGCAGTCCCAGCTGATGGCACTTGACAATCATTAATTGCACCAACCCACTCAAATCCTTTTCTTCTCTAATCCAGGCTTTTTGGGTTTTGGCGTTCTCTGTATAATCTCCATCTTTTATCCATTCTCCTTGTTATCGAGGATTTAGTCAAAACATACGTGGGGTTTGACACAAAGCTGCTATTTTTAATCCTTGCTTCACACAGATAATCAATTTCCACTCAATGCTGGCTGTCACTCGCACTGCTGGGAAACTGGATCTCATGTTAGTGAACAGCACCCACGGCCGGGTGGCTCAATCCCCCCTACTTTTATATCTTAAATGCTGAGGTTTTGCCACATCCCTCAGCCAGGGGATAATCAGCCCATTGTGTGTTTGTCACGGCCCTGGCGCAGCCGCTGGGGGGATTGGTCACACTCATGGAGAGGAGCTCCACGCACCAGGGCAAACGGTTCCCTTGCATCCAGGGAGGGATTAGAGCTCTGGGAAGGAGCTGAGCCCGGCACAAGTGCCATGCCAAGATTTGTTGAGTTGTTTTCTTGCTCCTCACTTGCTGCTCTCAACCCCGTAATAGCAACTCAGAGAGAAATTTCAATTATTTCCAAGCAAAATAAGGAGGGTCACCCCAGGGCCAGGTCCCACAGGAGGGTTGGCCATCCTGGGGCTCCTTTGAAATACTGCAAAGGGGAGGATGCTGCTGCAAGCAGCCACAAATGAACAGTCTGTTTTATTGAGTGCTGCAAGCAAAATAAACACATGGAGCATTCCCAGACTTTCCTTTCATTTTTTCCCTTCTTTCTCTTCAGTTTTAGCCTCACAGTCTCCAATTTCATCAACGACTGACTGGCTGCAGGGAGGGTAGGGGACACTGGAGGGAGGGTGGCCATGTAGTGGTGGTTGGTTTAATGTGGGGACTTGGGGACAAGGGAAATCCCACGGGTCCAGCTCACTGCGAGGGATCAGAGGGCTGGGAACCAGCCTTGTGCCCTCCCGCCAACTAGAGAGCAAAATAAGTTGTATCTGAGAAAAAAGTGGAAAACATCCAGTGGGAAGTGAATTTCAGACATGGAATCCCAGAATGGTTTGGGTGGGAAGGGACATTAAAACCCATTCAGTGCCACCCCCTGCCATGGGCAGGGACACCTTCCACTGTCCCAGGGTGTCCAGCCTGGGCTTGGACACTTCCAAGGGCAGCCACAGCTGCTCTGGGCACCCTGTGCCAGGGCCTCCCCACCCTCCCAGGGAGGAATTTCTTCCCAATATCCAGCCAGGGTGATATTCTCCAATATTGGCTTCCCACTGATCACATTATTGTGTGAAGGGGTTTTTTTCATACATCAGCAGCACATTTGTTTGGCAAAGTGAAGAATCTTGTCATAACAATTTATATTTAGTCTCCAAATGTGGCCTTTAATTGCTAATTACAGAATGCTGCTCACAGGTTGGCAAATCACACACACCAAAAAAAAAACCAAGCCCAGTGAGGAAGAAAACAACTGTGAGTTTATAAGGGTTTAAGAAATAAACAAACATGGTCCCTAATTACCTTAGGGGAAAAAATAGCAACTAAGACATAAATTTAACCTCAATACTGATGTGTGTGTCACAGCTGCCATAGCAAGGCTGGCTCCGTTCCCCATGGCTGGGAATCACTCATGTAAGGGAAGTTTTGGGGAACAGGAGTGGCAAACCCCACCTGGATACCAGGAGCTGGAGGGAGGGACTGACAGGTGGGTGTTCTGGGACTCTGAACCACAACCCAGCTCTGTGCAGCTTCATGGGGTGCTGGAGGCAGCAGAGAGGGCAGTGCAGGGACACACGGGACATTCCTGGGTCTCACGGCAGTCACTGCCACCCCAAAGGGTGATTCTGTGGTGACAGACACGGGTTTGTGGGCACAGGGCAACTCCAGCTGCCCTGCCCCCTCCCTGGGCCCAGCTCTCTGGCAGGAGCAGCTCTGTGTGCTTTGATTTCAATTTTATTCTATTTCTTCCCAAACCTTTTATTTACACATAATTCTTGATTAGCCTGTGAAGAGCATTCACTCAATGGGCTCGGTCCCAAACGCATCCCAATCCTCCTCCAGTCTTTAGTTCAAGCAATGTCAGTCCAGATAATTTTATCTTTGCTTGCGAGATAATAAATTAGACAGAAAATTATATATAGCTCATTGGAGAAAATTACAGTCCTGATCCTCGAGATCCTGATCTCAGTCCTCTGTTTGTTCTTCACTTTTACTACTCCTGTTATTTGCCCTCCTAATCGTGTCTCTAATTAGGCAACCCCAGACTTCTCAATCTCATTTTGCCAGAGGTTCCCTCCCCCAGGGCCCTCATTGTTCTTGCTGCCATTAAGATTATCCATCAGTGCAGTTGTGCACTTATTTAAATGCCAGGTCAGGGATCTCATCTCTGCTTCTGGTGCCTCACCAAGGATGTTCTCCGTGGCACTGCAAACCCTGCCTGTCACTTCCAGGGAGCCACAGCTCCTGGATGAACAAACCCAGGGGGCACAGGGGGCTGGGATGCTCATCCCAGCACTGCATATCCCAGGAACCTGCGTTATCCCTGCGCCATGCAGGAGATGCCTGCTGGATTGGGACAAGGGGGAATGGTTTTAAACCAAAGGAGGGTGGATTTAGTTTAGATATTGGGAAGGAATTCTTGGCTGTGAGGGTGGGGAGGCCCTGGCACAGGGTGCCCAGAGCAGCCGTGGCTGCCCCTGCATCCCTGGCAGTGTCCAAGACCAGGCTGGATGGGACTTGGAGCACCCTGGGATAGTGGAAGGTGTTGGGGTTGGGGCTGGATGAGCTTTAAGGTCCCTTCCCACCCAAACCATCCTGGGATTCCATGATTCATTTGGCAATAAGAGGCGGTGCAGTTTGCTCCTTTGCTGGGGTGAGCATCACTCCAAAATCCTCTTTGACAAGAAGCCAGAGCTGCAGGTGAGCCTGGGAGAAGTGGAATTTGTCTCCTCTTTGCAGATGCACAGGCTTGGATATTCTGGATTTCTGTCCAAGAGCCAGAGGCGTCCCAGGAGCTCTGCCTGGCTCCCAAACCCCTGCAGCAGCAATGCTACTTAAATCTACAAGAAATGCATTTTTTTTCTGGACTTTTCCCAAAGATAATTCGTAATTATATTTTACAGCTTTATATATATATATTTTTTTTTAAGACAGTGCGTTAGTCATGCAAATATAATTATATATCTTACGTTCCCGTGTCATTTTTAATTAAAAACATGGTATTTAAAGCACATGTATTTCAAAAATCTAATACAGGCTTCTATTAAAAATGCAGTTTGTTAGAGCTAATGAAGTACCTGGATGGGTCAGGACAAACCCGGAGCCTGCTCCGTTGCCGTGGGAACAGCCGGCATCAAAGCCGAGAGCAGCCGCGGCAACCTGCGGCACCCGAAATAACGGGGAAATGTGATTAGGGGACAAACCCAGCCCGAATCCGAGCGGCATTTTCCCGGCCGCGGTGCCAGATGCGGCAGCTCCGGGCCAGATCCCCATTTCCCGGGGCTGGAGGAGCTGTCGGGGGCGGCCGAGCGGCGATTCCAGGGCTGGACCCCCGAGGGCATCCCACGGGAATGCGATGTGGGGCAGCCTGGGGGGAGTTTGGGCACAGGGCATCGGCCGGAGCCCGGGCAGGGAAACATCCCAGAGCCCCGCGGAGGATGGGGAGCGCGACCCAGCCAGCCGATTCACATATGCAAATACTTTTCCAGCTCGTTAATTGCTTCCAAAGTGGAAGATTTCTCCTAATCTCCCATTAGCAGCTGCACATCCCTCTCCATTTCAAATTGCCGTGGCTGAGGGTTTGTGGCTGTCGGCAGGGACAGAGTGGAGGAGCGGTAATTTTTTAATTAAGTCGCTTTGCCGGCGTTCCCCTCGGGTGGCTGAGAGAAGCGAGGGAGGATTTTGCTCATCGCTCTGCTGATTTCCTGCAGACCCCCCTGCCCACCCCTCGGGGGATGCCCCAGCGCGTCTCCCTGTCCCAGTTCCGCGCTGCACCAGCCCAGTGCGGACACTGGTCCCACAGGACCCTTCCCTGCCACAGGACCAGCCCTGGGCAGGGTGAAAACCCCCTGGAGCACCTCTGCTCCAAAGGCAGCTGCTCCCACCTCCCGGAGATGATTGAATGTGGTTTTTCTGGGACGTGGTGGTTACAGAAAGCAGGAGCGCCTTCCTGCCTGTGGCAGAACCTCGGCTTTGTCCAATGCCCCTCTGATCGCTGCCCTCCGTGTCCTCACGGAGCTGCTCCCGCCTCAGGGATGCGCCACCTGCTCCTCGTGTGCTGCGGGAATTCTCCCCAACCTCCTCAGGCCGGCAGGATCCCGCACCAGGGAGCATCCCAGGGATGTGGAGGATTCTCCTCCTCAGGCTGCTCACTGGGAGCATCTGCAGGACTGGCCAAGTGCCACCCTGGGAGGGCAGACCCAGCTGTGTTGGGTTCTCCAGACAAAAGGGATGGTGCTGGCGTGGACCAGGACCTTTCCAAGCTCATCCCCCCAGGGCGATGCCACCCTTGAGGGCTGTGCTGCCCTGGGGTTCTTGGATGCTGCTGCCATTCCCGAAACAAAAGTTCCTGGCAGCAGGAATGGAGCTGATGATGCAATTAAAATAATTATTTCCTAAAGCTGCGTGTCCCTCCAAGCCTCTGGAAGTGGCTCTTGCGGTGAAGAGGAGAATGGAAGAGCGGGCTCAGAGCTGCCTGGTTTGCCAGCACACAGCTGAGCACGCGAGGGGATGATGACACTACACCCCAGCTGTGTGAAATTTCATGGGATTTATTGGTACTGATGTCTCTTGATTAAATTATATTTCTTTCTTCATTTATCCTCTAACAAGCTGAACATTTCAATTTCCGAGGCAAGCCCGGGTCGGGAACGGGAGGAGGTGGCAGCTGACACTGCTGTTGGAGGGGGCTCAGTTGGAGAGGAATACTTCTCATTTAAACTCCTGATTTCCTGAAAACCTGCACTCAGGGGAGAATTGACAATTTCGAGCCAAGCTGAGAGCTGCAATCTCCTGCAGCAGCCGCTCACAAAGCCGAGTGTGGCTCCGTGGGCTGTGTGGTGCCAAGGATCCCCCGGGGCTGCAAGGCTTGGAGCAATTTGAGGTTAAAAGGGAATCATAGAATCATGGAATGGTTTGGGTTGGAAAGGACTTTAAAGGTTATCCAGTTCCAGCCCCCCTGCCACAGGCAGGGAATCAGACCTTTCATTTTTTTCTCCCCTGAGCAAATCCGTGGAAGTGCTAATCTCTGCATTGTTTTCATTTACAAGGGTTAGGAGGTAATTTAGGAGAAATCCGTTTTGCTGAGCAATTAGCCAGTCAATAACACACTCCTGCATTTTCTTAGAAATAGAAAAATTGATAATTTCTGTTTGTTTTGACCTACCTCTGCAGTAATGGCAGCAATTTTCCGGGATAATCCCAGTTACCATGGTTATATCTCCCTCCAGGTCCTCGGCCACCTGCAGCAGGAGGACACAGGAGCACGGGCAGAGCCAGGGCTGCTGTGCTGGGGGGGAACTGCTCCAGCCCCCCCAAATTCTGCATCCTCGTGTCACTCCAGCCTCCCCTGCCCTGCCTGCACCACTCATCCTTCCCCAGCCAGCAGATGGAAAGTCAGGAGGACTGGGAACCCCAAATTTGCTGCTCCATCCCAGCTGGGGATGAGGGATTTGGAGGCAAAGAGACAAAAAATCTCTACCCGATATTTCTTGGAGCTGACTCAGGATCCCTGAGCTGCAGCACTGGGAAGGAGACCCCAACCCTCCTTTCCCAGGGAGAGTCACTTCACCCCTCAGCACTTTTGCCTCAGGAAGAGGGATTAAAGCAGAAAATTCAGATCTATTCCAAAAAGGCACCGGGGAGCTGATTTTGGGAGGCAAGAAATTAAAGAACTGCTTAGCTGAATAGCTGAGCTGGTATTTTTCTGTCCTCAGGAAACAACTTTGATATAATAGCATTAGTAATAATAACACCCCAAAGAAAATCCTGGTGAAATCATGTAGGCTGCAGGATGTGTGAAATCCCTGGGATGGGGCGAGCCGCCGGCGTGGGTCCTCCTCGTGTCAGCAAAATCCTTCCTGGATGGGATGGAGACACATTACCACAAATGGGAGCAGCTCAGGGAGAATAATCCATCTTGATCAAAGAACCAAAATAGCAGAAAAATCTGTTAGTAAATGAAACTGTCCAGAAAATATTGGAACTTGGTGCGTCACGAGCCACCGCTCCTCTGACAGGGCTGTGAGCTCCCGGTTTGAAGACTTTATTTCATTTCCAGAGGGAAGGAAGCAGTAGACAGCATTGGGAAGGATGAGAGGAGCCTGGGCATCCCCAGGCTGGCTGGAGCAGGGGGGAACCAGCTCTGCAGGGACCCCATGGTTCTGCAAAATTCATCCTTTAGAAAGAAATTCCAGTTTCTGGCCCTTGCTTTGGGAGGATGCAGCACATCTGTGAGAAAGGAAGGGGACAGAGCAGGGGGTGTGAGTGCTCTGGAGGGTTTGGGGGGCTGGGTTTGGTGTCTGAGGAGGAAAGGTGGGGCTGGGGGAGCTGGGGACAGGCTGGGCCCAGATGGGGAGCAATGTGCTCGTCCCCAAATCTCAGCAGCAGGGTCAGGATCCCCCCAGGCAGAAATGGCTCTGAATGAGGGGTCCCCAGGGCTCTGCCCCTGCCAGGCTGAGCCCCCCTGGCCAGGCCAGCTCCAGGTGAGGGGCACAGGTGCCAGCAAAGCCTCCCCTGGCACCCCACAGCTCCTGTCCCTGCACCTCCTGTCCCCAAAGCCACAAAGGGCTCTGCAGGTCCCTGAGCTCACTGGCAGGGCCAAAATCAGGAATAACAGAGCTGGGCTGGAGCACACATCCCAAATCCCCGTTACCCATGAGATCCCACTTTCAGAGGATGATTTCCATGCAGGGAAGCGTTTTGGGTGAATTTGGTTTCACTTTTCCTACACTTCCTTTAGGAAATGCCGAGGACTGTAAGGGAGGAGCTGCCTCTCCGTGTCCCTCTTGGCACGTCCGAGCCCATCCCAAGCCCCGGTGTCCTCCCAGCCCTGCTGTCAACCCCCGGGGGGAGATTTGCTGCCTCCTTTTGCTGCCTCCCGACTCCTGTGCGATGAGTTACACCTCAGCCAGATGTTCCGTGGGCAGGAGAACCTATTCGAAGTTAAAAGCCAGTGATTAGAGTTGCCAACCAGCCATTAAGAAAGTATTAAATGGAGAATTATCCCCCTCTTCCTGTTTCAATACAATGGGAGCTTCATAATGCACTTGTTTAAGTTGCCTGGTTTTTAATTTTAGTTCCCGTGTTTCTCACAGGACACGCAGAGCCACTTCCCTTTATCAATAGCTCCTGCGAGCTGGGAAAGAGTCAGGGAGGGGAATAAAGTCAATATCCTTGAGAATTAGACAAAGGAGGAAAAATTAGCCCAAAGATCTCAGTTTCTCTTTCCCACTGATAACACAACTTCTCAATTTACTCGACCAAATTGCCTCGCACTGAGGAGTATTTTTCAAGAGGAGCAGAGATGAAAGGGATTATTACTTATAGAGGCTTTTCTTTAAAGAGATAAAGTATTTGGCAATTAAAGCACAAGGAGCTGCAGACTCCCAGGGAAGGCTGGAGTGGCCCCATTACCATATTTTCCACTAACCCCTCCTTTTGGAAAGGATGATCCCACTGCCCCTGCCCGGGGCTGGGTGTGCGGCCACCTCCTGCTGCAGCCCTGGAAGGGGGAACAGGAGCAGTCCTGGCCCCAGAGCCACCTCCAGTGGGGGCTGAACAGGACCTGGGGCAGGGGAATGGAGGAATGAAGGCTTTTCCCAACCTTCTGTGGGGAACAGGATCTGGCTGTCCACGTCTGCTCCAGGTACCCTGCACAGGACCAAACTGGAAGAACAGGGAGTCTCTGCCACTGGTGACCTTGAGTCAAGGCTGAATTTTCCTGAAACTCTGTCAGTTCAGCAGAAAGGGCTGGGAGGGCAGCCAGGGCTGGGGCAGTGCAGGGCAGTGGGGAGCAGCCACAAAAATCCACCTCCACCCAGGACAGAGGGACCTGAGGCAGCCCTGCCAGGGTCCCTGCATCCCATTGTGGTCCCTGCATGCCAATGGGGTCCCTGGATCCCACCAGGGGTCCCTGCATCCTGCTGGAAGTCCCTGCATGCCAATGGGGTCCCTGGATCCCACCAGGGGTCCCTGCATCCTGCTGGAAGTCCCTGCATGCCAATGGGGTCCCTGGATCCCACCAGGGGTCCCTGCATCCCATTTGGATCCCTGTATCCCACCAGGACTCCCTGCATCCTGCCACGATCCCTGCATCCTTCTGGGGTCCCTGGATCTTGCTGGAAGTCCCTGGATCCTTCTGGGGTCCAGGGACTCCTGGGTCCCACCAAGGGAGCCCAGGCCACCCCACGGGCAGGGCTGGAGGTGCTGCTGCTCCCACTGGGGGTCCTGGCTGGGGCTGGGCAGTGCCAGGGTGGCTGATGGGGACAATCAACACCCCTGAGGGCACCAAGGGCTCTGACAACAACTCCCCCAGCTGTGGCACAACCTTTGCTTTCTCCTAATGGGGTCAATAAATATTTAAAGAAGAAAAGAATCGATAACCCTGGCGGGAGATGATGAGTTCTGGCACCTGCAGGTGGCAGAGCCACCCCTGTGGGGTGGGGGGTGTCCATCCCATGGCAAACAGGAACCTGTGTCCCTCCTGCTCCTCTCTTCCATGAGTGACCCCTCTCCTGTGGGATATCTGGCAGGAGAGTCACCCACGCTGGCCTGTCTGGGGTCCCTCACACTCCTCCGTGGCACTGGGGGATGGCAGGGACTCAGCTCTGGCAGGATGAGAAGGGTGATCCCATCCTGGAGGCAGCTTGGGGACAATCTCTGCTCTCTGTGAGCAGGGACAGGACCTGAGGGAGCAGCTGGAGCTGTGCCAGGGGAGTTTAGGTCGGGTATCAGGGAAAGGCTCTTCCCCCAGAGGGTGCTGGGCACTGCCCAGGCTCCCCAGGGAATGGGCACGGCCCCGAGGCTGCCAGAGCTCCAGGAGCGTTTGGACAGCGCTGCCAGGGATGCCCAGGGTGGGATTTTGGGGTGGCTGTGCAGGGCAGGGGTTGCACTGGATGATCCCTGTGGGTCCCTTCCAGCTCAGGATATTCCCTGATTCCACGGGCTGGGAGCACTCGGAGCACTGAGGGTCCTGCTCCCCACCCCCGTGTCACGATGTGCCCCCAGCCAGCTCAGAGCTGAACCACCCCTCGTGATCAAACGTGGGGTTTTGTCTCCCTGTTTGTCAGCAGATGGAGATAAGGCTGTTCCATTTTACGGGAATTTTTCCAAGGATTAATTAGCTGATGTTTCCTGAAGTACTTTGAAGATGTGGAGTGTGAGATAAGTGCTGTGCTCCAGGAGCCCATCGGGCACTGCAGTTATTTTGTTCATTTTACCCCTCATTCCCGAAGTGTTTGTACAAAACAAATTCCACAGGAGCTTGTGGGGCTCTGATCGTCCTGGTTTAGTGAGGGGCACCTCTGCCCATGGTCCTCAGCACAGGGAGGACATGGAGCTGCTGGAGCAGGTCCAGAGGAGGCCACGGAGCTGCTCCGAGGGCTGGAGCCCCTCTGGAGCCGGGCTGGGAGAGCTGGGGGTGCTCACCTGGAGAGGAGAAGGCTCCAGGTGTCCCAGGACAGCGCAGGTCTGACCGTGCGGGACGTTCCAGGCTGCGAGATGGTTTCTGGTGCAGAATCATTACCGCCCCATCAATTTTAATTGAAGCCGGAGAAATCATCGGTGTGATTATTTACTACTGTGAGATTTCTGAAAATTATATTTCTGTTACCGCCATTATTGATCTCCAAAAGGGCCATAAATTAACTTGACAGTTCACAGAGCCCTTCACACTTGGATGGTTTCTCCGCTTGACTTGCACTGCGTGTTGAACTTTCAGCACCAGCCAATTACAGTCATTCAAAGTGTGTATTTGGAGATTTTTCTTATGCAACCAATTTCATTATAATACCAAAGAACTTGAGGCAAATACCAAGTGCCCTCCCTGTCGCAGGACAGTTCGGCTGGAGCTGGGCATGGGGGGGATGCTGGATGGGTTTTAGGGTGGCACGGCCACACCACAGCCCTGGGAGAGCAGGTGGCCATGGGGGCCACTCAGGCGCTTGGCAATGGTGCTCCCCATGGGGCTGGCACCTCCCTGGGGTGCCCAGGCAGCTCCTGGCCCCTCATCCCAAAGGCAGCCTGGCACTGGCACCAGCAGGATGCAGCCCTCACCCAGCCAGCCTGGCCCATGGCTTCAATGCTTGTCCCCAGAACTGACCTCTGACGGGGAAAAGGGGCGCTCACAGCACTGAAACACCCCCTGATCCATCCTCTGTGCCCTCGGGATGTTGTGACGGGAACAAATCACAGCAGCTCTGGCTTTCTGGGGGGCCCAGGGACAGAAATGGGCCAAATCCTGCACCCTGCAGGGGTGTGGGGTGAGTGAGAGGGCGAGGGACAGTCTCTGCTGGGGCAGGAAGGACACAGCCCGGTGACAACGTGGGGCTGTCCCCAGCCCCGAGGGGCTCCCAGCACCTGCCCTGTCCTGCCCCATCCCCTCTGGGGCTGCTCCGTGCAGGAATTCCGTGCCAGGGGAAGAGGGAAGGGAAGGGGATGGGGGAAAGCGGGGCCTTACATAAGGTGGGGATTCTGTGGCTGCAGGGGGAAGCCGCCTGTGCTTCATTAGAAACAAACTCAATAAATCTGCAACATCTGGGGCCTGCTGGCTGGGGCACCGCCCCAGCAGGGGAGGGAAATCTCCTGTTGTCCTCCCAGATTAAGGGATTTTGCTGTTTGCTCACAGTTTCGTACATGTAAAACAAGCTGGCCCTGCCCAGCAGCCTGCCCAAAGCCTCAGCTTCAGTCTCTGCCCTAAGCCCTTCCAAAACCGTCACCCAAAGCCCCCAACACAAACCCCTGCCCCAAGCCCAGCCCAGGCCCCCTGCCCAGGCACCCACCCAAGGTCTGTCTGTGCTCGCTGCTCTGAGCCCTGCACGGACACCCCACCCTTGGGAAGCATCTTTTGGGGTGTCTCACGGGCAACGCGGAGCTCAGGGCTCTGGCAGCCCTGCCCAGCGCCCCACGCTCCCCCAGGCAGGTGGCTGCACTTCGCTGCGTAGTATTTATTCATTATATCAGAAAAGAAAACCTCATTAAATTAGTCCAGGACTCTGCAGGGTGCTCCCAGGCGGGGACACCCGGTGCCGGGGGGGCGGCTGGGGCAGGGGTCCCAGCATTTCCTCGTTTCACAGTGATGGGAGAAGGGGCAGAGACGCCGTCCTGCGGGCTGGGCTGGGCAGCGCCCCTCAGACCTCCAGCTTCTTCTTCATCTCCATGCGGTAAATGATCTGGTAGCCGTCGTCCCAGGCGTAGATCTGCCTCTCCCGGGGGCTGTACTTGAGGCTGGAGTGGGAGCCGTAGCGCTTGGGGAAGTAGACGAGGGAGGCGTCCTCGGGGGCCAGGGTGCCGCTGACGTCGAAGACGCACTGGACGCGGGCGCGGCTGGGCAGGCGCGTGTTGTACACCACGTGCAGCGCCCCGCACACCACGAACGCGCCCTCGGCGTTCTCCCGCGGGCACGGCGTGTCCCACATCTGCTCGATGTCCAGCGAGGCGGGGTCCAGCTTGGCCAGGCACATGTTCTTCTCGTCCTCCTTGGTGGCATAGATGGCCCAGAGCCCCTCCTCGTCCGCCGACACCTCGATGTAGGTGGAGGGGGAGAGCCCGAAGACGGGGATCTGCTCCTCGGCCGGGAACACCGAGCTGTCCACCACCGTCTTGTTGGCCAGGTTGAACTTGATCACCTGGAAGGACAGGCCCTGCTGGCGGATGTAGTAGAGGTGCCCGTCGTAGACGAGGTGCCCGGTGCCCACCCAGGGGTAGGGCAGCTTGATGCGGGCGGCCTTGCGGGTGGCAGAGAAGAGGGTGAACTCCCGCATGCGGGGGAAGACGTAGACCGTGTCATTGGCGGTGCCGTCGAACACGTAGATCTTCTCCGAGCTCCCCGCAGCGTCCTTGGTCCAGAGCCCCGAGGCGCTGCCGAAACGCTTTAGGATCTTCATGGCCCTGACGCTGGCGATGGTGTCACTGCAATCTGCAGGAGTGGGGCAGCCGTGACAGCCTGGGAACCACCCGGCCCTGCAGCGGGACTGCCGCTGCCCCGTGCTGGGTGCTCACCCTGTCCCACCCCAGCCCTCAGGCAACTGCCTTGAAAACTCGCTGAAGGGGTTTAAGTGCATCCCTGGTGGCATTGAGAAGTCCCCCAGTGCACCCATGCCCTGGGCAGGGGAGCCACCCTCACCCCATCCCTGCCCCAGAGCCTTCGGAGACGCACAGAGCTCCGGCCTGGGGCTTGGATGCAGCTCCCAAGCTGGGGGGATGCAGGAGCTTGTGCCAGAGGCACCTGAGATGCCCTGCTGGGACACGGTACCACAGCCTGTGGCTGGGGGACACTTGGACTGGGGTGGGCTGGGAAGGGTCAGGGTAACCCCCACACAGGACCGTCCCCCAGGGAGCCATGGCAGCCCCTCACCTGTGAGCTTGGTGTACTTCTCGTTCTTCCTCTGCTTGGCTGTGGCCACCTGCTTGTCCATCAGCGTCTCATCCACCTCCACGCAGGGTGGGGCGGGGTTCTGTGTCTCCAGGTAATCCACCTCCCTCTCCAGCCGGTCCACGCGCACGGCCGCGCTCTCGGCCTCCGCCCGCATCACCTCCCGCTCCTTCTCGGCCGCCTCCAGCATCCCCAGCACCTGGTTCTTGAAGTCCCGCAGCTCCGTGGAGTAGCGGCTGCTCTGGTCGTGCCACTGTGAGATCCTCTCCTGGGGTGGCCAAGGGGACACTGAGGTCTCTGAACCTCACAGCCCATTAGTGGCAGCTGTCCCAGCCCGCCCGGGCTGTGGGAGCCCCCGGAGCCACACGGGGCTCGTGTCTCTGGGTCCCGTCCCACCCTGTTCCCGCTCCTGTGGTGCTCCCAAACCCACGATGCTCCCGTGTTGCTTCCACGGTGTCCCCAGGCCCGTGATGCCCGTTCCTGCAATGCTTCCATGATGTTCCCAGACCCACAACGTTCCTACTCTTCCATGACACTCCCATACCCATGATGCCCCCACTCCCGTGTTGCCCCAGATCCACAATGCCCCNACAATGCCCCCGCTCTCCCGTGACACCCCCATGATGCTCCTGAACACACAGTGCCCCCCACTCTCCCATGATGCTCCCAGATCCTTGATGCCCCCATTCCTGTGATGACCCCATGAAGCTCCCAGACCTGCAATGCCCCTGCTTTCCCACAATGTTC
This sequence comes from Edolisoma coerulescens, assembly GCA_013397115.1. NCBI lineage: Eukaryota > Metazoa > Chordata > Aves > Passeriformes > Campephagidae > Edolisoma > Edolisoma coerulescens. The sequence goes on along the minus strand of VWZW01000881.1, from coordinate 63,099 downwards.
CCAGACCCGTGATGTTCCCATTCCTGTGGTGTCCCCGCGGTTCTCCCAGACCCGCAATGCCCCTGCTCCCACGATCCACCTGTCCCGCAGTGTTCCCACACCCATCTTGCTCCCGTGCATCCTCCTGCTGGGCTGTGCGGGACCCTGGCGGGGGCTGCCAGGACACCCCACATCCCGCTCCGTCCCCATCCCAGCTCCTCCTTACCCAGCCCCGCTCC